>PRKT01000039.1:291807-498611 GCA_003671525.1 Saccostrea glomerata | reverse complement strand
CTAACTTATGTACCATCTATACAATGCACTGTTTCCTGAATTTCAAATCAGTGTGCAAAGTATTAAAAAATCGCTTTGAAAAAGGGTCTAAAATGGTAATTTTCTCAATTTGGCAAAATGCCAAAATCCCCAAAGCTAAGCGTTGTTAAGCCATTATGTAGAATTACAGTTTTTAAAAAATTATGTTGTTATACTAGAGAGGAATAATGGTAGTTTTGAAACAAAAGTAGATTTTCCCATTCTCTTGTTTCTTTTATGCTCATTTTTATTCAGTAAAACCTACAAAATCGCGTTTTTTTGTCAAATTTTAGGAAGAATTTGCAGGGGAAACAATAGGTGCCGTTACCATGGCAACAAGACATTTTTTTGAAATAAGAAAATATAAAACCATTAATGATGTGACAATGTGAGTACACACAAAAAGTTTCATAGAAATTGAAAATGTAGCGTGGCCAAGCATTATTGATATTGTTTGATAATTACAGAGAATTGATATTAAACATTTTCTCGACAAACTATGATTTATGCTAACTTTGACAATTTTAAGGGGGTCGCGCGCCGGGGGCACCCCCCTTAAATCCGCCACTGCTTTAAGTTATTATCCCCTCATCTTCAGGAATTCACAATTTGTGTACTCCTTCACCCACAGTTGTAATATGCCAAAATTGATTAAATTTGGTTCTAAGGTTTCAGAGAAGAAGCTGAAAATGTTCAAATGTTAAAGTACATGTACATTAATTGTACATGTACGACAGGAACAGTTAACAAAAGTTCACCTGCGTAACTCAAATGACTGATAATTGTAAAATTATACAACACAAATGGAATAAAAAAGACAAAATACTGGAGCGTTTGACATGCTATAATATCAATAGAATGTATTATATTTTTAATGTTGAAATTTTTATGTTATAAGTCCAATAACCCGAAAAATGTAAGAAACATAAATTATATATTATTATATTTTTATCATGATCCATCAATGCATCCTTATTTAGCAAAAAAATAAAAAAGCGTAAGAAGGATCTGGAGATTACGAACAGCATTCTATGATAAAGTCCATAAAACAATACAAAGGAGGAGCAGAGCAAACACGGACCTCCGAAACATCAGAGGTGGGATCAGGTGCCATGGAGGAGTGAGTATCCCTCGACCGGTCACACCCGCCGTGTGCTCTTTGTCATGATCGGAAAATAACGGAAAAAATCCGTCGTCAATTCAGTGTATAAATAATGGACTAATTAACTAAGTATGAAAAACATCAGTCAGCATTTGACTCAATGATAAATTGTATTTGCTGACAAGGTCATTGTATCGACCATAGAACTTACGAAATGAAGACTGTAAACGAGACTGCTGATATTCTTGTTTCATCAGCGTGCTTGTCAATAATTAATTGTTCATACATAGAGCATGCTTTTGCCTATCGAATCAACTGAGATAAATATATACTCCGTATGCAGGTGATGAAGATATATTGTTGCATAAGTAGGGGAAGTTGACGTAAAGTCATCACGTTTATCATATAGCTTGGTTTTTAGATTACCATTAACGTCTTTTTCAAGTAAAATATCCAAGTATGAAACAGATGTGTCAGACTCTGTGGTATGTTTCATCTCAAGCTCACCAGGAAAAATATCGTATCGACGCAGGAATGGAAATTACCATTGTTAATTGACAATCCGTCGTCGATATATCTAAATTTCGAGTTGAAGGCCACTGCAAGTGGTTTCTTCTTTTCACGCATAAGATGTTGCACAAATTCTGCTTTATATGATTATGAATATAGATCTGCTAATAACGGAATGCAATTGGTACCCATGGGAATTCCAATAGTTTTGGAATACCTTGTCTCCAAAAACCACATAGATATTGTCAATCAGAAACTTCAGAGTACTTGTGTGTGAAATCAGAATGTGTTTTAACAAAATAATTTTGCAAATGACCAATGACCAGGTAAGTAAATTTACGAGTTCCATTTTTATTGAAAAAGCAGCTGTCAATGATATCAAAAAGCATGGCCTTTAATTTATCATGGGGAATGGTTGTGTATAAATTTGAAAAGTCGTAAGTTTTTAAGCAGTTGATTTTGGTAAAATATTGTGATTTAAAATTGTCCAAAAGTTCTTTGGAATTTTTGAGCATCCACATATGATTCACACCACTTTTAAAATATATTGTTGCACAATAAACTTGAATTTTTCCTTCATAAGTAATATATTTCAGTTTTAAACGTACTAGTATTTTTTAAAGTGTATCAAATCGACCAAAAATATATTATTTTATAATTTCTAAGAATTTTCAAAAAGCAATCCAAAGAAAACAAGAGGCCCACGGGCCTTATAAGTCACCTGAGTATATGGGACAATTTTCAAACAAATGAATTTGATTTGCGTTTTAAACAAGAGGCCATACAGTTCACAACTTTGAAAGAGGCACCATTGCTCATTATAACTATACACGTAGCATTCTTTCTTTTCATTACTAAATACCCAGAGACAAAGTAGAGATTACAAATTTAAGAAACAATGCATTTCCAATAATTAGATATAATTACTTGTCCCCCCTCCCCACAGGAACCCCTAACCCTGGGGCCACATATTTTACAAGTTTAGAAAAGGCAGTTTAAGGCACCCTTGCTCATCAAATGTTTGACGAATACCAGGAAACAGGTTTCTAAACATTAATCCATGTTCGTTACATAATCATTACAGCAACCTTGACCCAGGGACCTTGAAATCCACAATTCTGGAAGACGGATCCTTGTTTATCATAACTATATACTTAGACTATCAGCATAATACTAGGAACAGAGGAGAAGATTAATTCAAACAATTCATGCATTTTCAATATGCAATCATATTAGATCCCCACCCAAACACCAGAACCCCTGACCCAGGGACCATGAAATTCACAATTGTTGAAGAGTCACTCTTGTTAACTATACACAGAGCCGTAAGCGTAGTTATGGTCATCGGTCTTGCAATAATAAACCTTTAATGCTTTATGTCTCTTTTACAATTTTATGTAAAGTTCCGTCAGTTAAAATGTCAGTTAAATCTACATCATATTTTCACCAAACATTACTCAGTCCCTTTGAAACTTTTAAATAATTTTCTTGAAAATGTTAAGGAAATCCACGGCACCAAAGTATAGGTCAGAATCTGTGGTTATGGATATTGCAAATCACGGGCTTTTTTGCCCCTGCGATTTACTTTGTCAGAATAGAAAATATTTGTCAAAATTGTATTACGTGAACAGAAGAAAACACATGCTGTGGCCTTCAACTTGACATATATATCAACGACGTATTGTTAATAAACAATGGTTATATTTCCATTCTTATGCCGATTTGATGTATTCCATTTAGTTTGAAATAAAAGTTACTACAGAGTCTGACACAACTGTACAGTTTCATATTGAGATATTTTTCTTTAAAAAGGGGGTTAAAGGTGTTCTAACAACCAAGCATTATGACAAAGGAAATGACATTAACTTTTCAATTATCAACTTCTCTTACTTATATAGGCATCAATATGCTTTCATCACTTGCATACGGTGTTAATATTTCTCCGTTGATTTCATGCGCAAGAGCATGCTCTACGTATGAACAATATTTAAAGCGAAGTAAGCTATTGAAAAATAAGTTGCTGAAACATGAATATCAGCAGTCTCGTTTAGAGTCATCATTTCGTAAGTCCTATGGTTGATAGAATGACCTTGTCAGCAAATACGATTTATCATTGAGTCAAATATACACACTGAATTGTCGACGGATTTACCATTATTTCTCAATCATGACAAAGAGCTGACGACAGGTGGGAGAGGTCGGTAAAGAATGCTCACTCCTCCATGGCACCCGATCTCACCTCTGATGCATTATAGGTCATTGTTTTCTCTGCTTAATCCGATTTTGTATTGTTTAACGGACTTTTGAGGTTTGATACTGTTTGTTATCTGCATATATTTCATTTGAGAGAACATAGAGAAATATCCACTTTTTGAAAAATGGCAGTTCTTCGAAGTAATAAAAACCGATAAAAAGAATTTTTTTTATTTACCAGTATATAAAGTCCAACTGAAATTAGGCAAAAACTGCACGTTGAATGATGCTTTGAAATACATGTATTTCAGATTAATAATTTAATATGTATTTTTATTTAACATGGTAATATCGTTCATCTAAAATTGATGAACGCATTAGCATGCCTCATAAAGGTATTTCAGTATATTTACATTTGCAAATGTTTTCCTTTATGTAACACTACTGAAAGCAATGCGTATCTATAAACGTATCAGATTCCTCGAACGTCATAAACGTTCGACGTAATTTATCGGTGAAGGCATAAAGGATCGACGCGCGTTCAGTGGACTACCTACATGTCGTTGGGTTTGAAAAATAAAACATTGCACGCGTTAAAAGTCACAATCAGGCAAAAATAAAGTATGAATAAGTCACAAATGTAAATATAAGTAATAAGGTATCATTTTTAACATCTATCGGGCTATAAATACGGGTTGGTACGAGATCAAATTCATCATAAAGGTTTGGGCTTTATGGAATTTGATCTCGTGACCAACCCGTATTTATATCCCGATAGATGTTTAAAAATGATACTTAATTTCTTAAATGTAATGCAAAATGCACATGAACCACCAACATATATGGCTATGTACTGGTATATGTGTATGTGTAAATGATCGTGTGTTTGGGTGTAACTGTGGGTGTAAATGTTTCAAATTCTGAGCTTCATTTTCAGGTGAGCTTGATTCCGTCTCAAAAAATCGAAAGGAAAAATAAAAATAACTAATGCTATAGAGGAATAATACCAAAAATAGTACAACTTTTAAAATCAGGAATATGTTAGCAAAACTCATCAAATGGCCAAAGACTAACGACAAGACTCGCTTGTAGTTTTTCACAAGCGATACATTGATTTAGAATAAATTTCTTTTGATCAACGTGCAATTAAAACTAGAAAGAGAAATGTAATGCATTAACGTTCATTTAAATCATTGGCTAATATTGCTTTGGAGGGTATCTTCTATAGACATTGGATTTCTATTTTGTAAATGTAACATTTGTATTTCCATTTGAAATTGGATGAATTCGATTCTTGTTTTCTAAGAATGGAGAAAATATTGTTAATTATTTTAATTGTTTTTATTTCTTCATTTCCTGTCGTATTTGGGGACACACGGTTTACCCATTTTACCTTTTTTGGCAAAATACCTTTCAATAATTCTGCTCACGTAAAATTCCTAACATATACAAGGTCGAAACAAGATTGTGCGGCCCAGTGTTTTGAGGATTTAGACTGTATTGCTATAGAGATGTGTACAAGTGAACAAATCTGTAGAATAACTACAGAGTACACAGGAACGTATTCGGCTTCCTCACAGAACATCTGCCGGAGATACCTCATGGTAAGAAATATTAACTTACAAAAAAACAAAAAAACAAAAAAAAAACCCGGCTGATTTATCAGTACTTGTTGATCTTGCCTTCAGTTAACGACGTTTGATTCTTCAATAATAAAAAAAACATTTCTTCATTTATTTTATTATAATATTTTCAATTGAATCCGAAATAATTTTTTTTAAAAAAATTCGTGAAACTGTATTTATCAGAAAATCTATGCTTTGCAATAGCTTATGATTGTTTTCAATGTTAAGTATAGTTTACGGTTCTGAAACATAGATTATCGCGTTAATCATGGTTTACAGATGTGAAATATAGATTAAAATTGCTCATTATACAGATATAGTTTACAGTCAGTAAACTATCGTTTACAACTGATAAACCTAGTTTATCGACTGTAAAACTATGTTTAGCTCATTTTTGTGAATTTGGTGTGCCATAGCTAGACTACGTATTTTGTTTTCCGTTTGTCTGGTGAGGACAAAGCGCACAGATCAAAGGTGACTGGTCGACAGGGGGATGCTCCCTCTTTCATGGCACCTGATAATACTTAAACTTCTAAGGTCTGGTTTGGTTTCGATCCTCACGATTTATATTGTTTAATGGAAGTTCGATTTTTACCACTGTTTGTTATCTCCACATTTCATTGCCAAAGAGTATGGTTTTTTAGATTACTAGTATATGTGCTGAAGGATGTAAATAAGAAGCATTCTTGACTTACTTGAAATTGTAATTCAATCAAAACAATATGTGTTTGTGAAACACAAAGAGCCAGGCGGCAACAAAGTTCGAAAAAGCTATTTTTGGCATATAGGTCAAAGTCAAGGTCACAAAGTAATTGACCTTGGTGTCGTTGGTGTCATTTGAAAGAACTTAATTTTAGGAGTATGCATACCAAATATGAAGTCTCTATCTTTCATGGTTCAAACGTTATGGTTGAAGGTTCAAGTTTGCAGACAAACAGACAAACACAGACAGACAGACAGACAGTACAAAAATAATATACGCCCCGGATCTATCGATCCAGGCGCATAAAAAATATAAGAATAAAACAAATCCTAAAAAAGAGCAAAAGAACATTAATTTTAAAAAATAAAGACAAAACGGAACTATACACTATCGATGTCAGTTTTGTATACTTTCAGAACAATTCCTGCAGAGAAGTATACTGGGATGGATTGCAAAACAGTTGTGAAGTAGTAGGTAAGTACAAACCTCTACCAGTAATAACATAAAACTATACCGATAGAAAGGAAATAAGTACGTACAGATCTATACCTGTATTGACATGTTATGTATGATATTCATCTATACAGATAGGTACAAGTGCTTAGTAGGTAGGTATAAAGAATATGGCGATAACGAACACTATTAAAGATCAAAATTTCCATAAAACAATACAAAATACGAGCAAAGCAAACACGGACCTCCAAAGCATCAGAGGTGGGATCAGGTCCCATGAAGGAGTGAGCATCCACTGCTGACCGGTCACACCGGTCAGCTCCTTGTCATGTTCAGGTTATAACGGAAAAATCCGTCATCAATTCAGTGTATAAATAATGGACAATTAACGCCATGCAGTCACCATTTGACTCAATGATAAATCGTATTTGCTGACAAAGTCATTCTATCAACCATAGGATTTACGAAATGATGACTTTAAACGAGGCTGCTGAAATTTTTGTTTCATCAAGTTGTTTGTCAGATATGTATCTCGTTTTTAGAAATTCTTCCTACGTAGAGCATGTTCTTGTGTATCGAATCAAATGGGATACTAGGGTATATAAACTCCGTATGCAGGTGATTAAGGTGTATTGCTGCGTAGGTAAGGGAAGTTGACGATAGAAAGTTAAAGTCGTCATAAGAATGTAAATTACCATTCTTAATGGACAAACCGTGAAGGTTGATAATTAAGCGGGGCGATAAATTTGCTTATTTTATTGTTTTGTTAGTAGCCCGCTTAAATTTTATTCGCAAAAATAATTAATATTCTTCTTATAGTGTTCTTTTACTGTGACAGTGTGTTAAATGCATGTGTCCGCTAAAATAAATTTTTGAGCAAGTAAACCGTCAAATTTTACACCCGCCAAGAAAACTCGCTAAACTGTATCTAATTGTCGAGTTGAAGGCCACAGCAAGTGTTTTCTTCTTTTCAAGTATAAGATTTTGCTAATAACAGGGTGTTATTGGTACCCATGGGAATTATAGATTGCAATAGATTGTTGGAAGACTTGGTCACTAAAAGCAACATTGATATTGTTAGACAAGAAACTCAAGCATCTTTTTTATGTCAACTTCAGAGTACTTGTGTGTACAATGTGGTTTACGAATTCCAATTTTATTGAAAAAGCAGCTGTCAACGATATCAAAAAGCTTGGACTTTAATTTATCGCGGGGAATGGTTGTGTATAAAGTTGAAAAGTATTAAGTTTTTAAGCAGTTGATTTTGGTAAAATCTCGCGATTTAAAATTGTCCAAGAGTTCCTTGGAATGTTTAAGTATCCACATCTGACTTACATCACTTCTTGAATATATTGTTGCGCAGTACTCTTAAAGTTTTTCATTTATTACTGTGCGTATATCTTAGTGGGAAGTAAAGAAAGAGGCTTGGTTGAACATTTTCTAGAACCCGCAATGTATCTTTGTTTGTTAGGATTCTTATGAAGTTTCAAAATCCAATATACCGGTATATATGATAGTTCTAAGTCATTTAGGTTCTTCGGAAAATTAAATAAATATAAAAAATGTCATATGATTTTTAAGAATCTCTTCCTTAGAAAGAGAACTATAAGTAGGATTACCACTTGTAGAATTAAATCTCTTAAAGTTCTTCTAAAATACAATTTCTATAATGAGCCTTACAGACGAAAAAAATGTTGTTACAAATCTCAGGTTCAAAAGAAAAATAATTAGACGATACACAGATCTAAATAATTTTAAAGTTTTCGAAGTACACGCATTACTATTATATATATATATATATATATATATACAGGTATGTAATATTATATACAGATTTGTACTATTATATGCACGTATGTACTATTATATACAGGTATATGTACTATTATATACAGGTTTGTACTATTATATACAGGTATGTAATATTATATACAGATATGAAGCAGGTATGCACATATCAATTTCCTTTACAATCACAAATCTATATAAATATAAAAAAGTGTATAGTAGGTAGGTGATATAGTTCTATTATATGTACCTTTAGTTGAAGAAAAGAGTAAGGTTAAATTGATAGTCACAACAAATATTTACGCCCATTAAAGTTTGAGGCTAAAAATATCAACATTATTAACTTTATTTCAATGAGAGACACGAATTCCAGGAAAGGTCATCTAGCAAAAAAATTGTGTGGAGCTTACCGAGGATGAAACCAAGAAGCGGTTTCAAACTTATTAGATTCTTACGTTTATGGTGAAATTCTATAAATCTTAACAACAATGATAAATACAGATGGAACGACATGAAATCTTTCTGAAGCCAAACTTTTAATATCAGCAGCTAGATCGAATATTTCTTTACAATCCGATCAATTGGGATTCTGATGTACTGCTGTCTTCTTGTAAAATTTTATTTCCATTCGCTTGAAAGAAAAAAATATCAGGGATTATCTCGTTTCTTTATAACTTGAATAATGTCTCGCTGGTGTATTTCGAAAATAATACAATGATGAAACCGATTTTAATTGTCTATTGTTAATACTCATGGTATCACATGTACATTAATATTAACATTTCAGTTTAATCTCTTTTTTAATTCGTAGTTGGGTTATTACAATAATTGCAAGATAAGAAAGTTACTTTAAGATAAATCTGTCAAATGATACATTCGCTCACTTACCGAGAGATAAGAATATTTTTAACAGATTAAGATAACTGAAAAAAAATATTTTAAACATTTTGATTGGATATACATTCGAAAATGTCTAAAAATAAAGATATTGCAGTAATGATAATAATTAACAACTGATGGTAAGTTTGGAACCCTGGCAATTTTATAGGTAAGATCAGGTGCCAAAGAGGCGAAAACATTCCCCGTCTTTCAATTTTAACTGTGAGCCTTAGATGAATTGTTTCGCATTGACATTTTGAAGGAAAAATGACTAAGAAATTAATAAAATATGGTTGATCAAATATGACCCAGTGATAGGGTACATTGTTTTGCTAACAAGGTCATTATATGTCCATAAAAGCAATGCAAAGCTGAGTTTAGACTAGATTATTGAAAACATGTAAAAGTAACTTAGTTGTAAGAAATCTGTTTTTGAGTAGCAAATCAGTTGAAAGACATAATCATTATATGCAGGTTTGAGCGGAGTACTCATTGAAACTACATCCATGGCTACATGAAACATATGGAGATAACGAACAGTGTTCGAGATCAAAAGTCCATAAAACAATACTTAATAGGAGCAAATCAAACATGGACCTCCAAAACATCAGAGATGGGATCAGGTGCTATGGAGGAATGAGCATCCCCTGCCGATCTGTCCTTGAAATAAGAAACACTGAAAAGCTGAGGTTATGGCCTTTGTCATATAGGTTTATTGGCCCTTATTGTCTTCATTTGATAAAACACAACTAGATGTTTCATAACTTGTGGTGATTAATATTTCGAATTCAATGGAATACATCGTGTTGATATTTGAATGCACGTGGCTACAGTAAATTAATAATGTTCTTTATAAAGATGAATGTTGCGTTGAAAGCTGGTTGAGATGATATCAAAGGTGAGCGCACTTTTTATTAATTGTGATGAATAATTCTAGTATATGTTGAGAAGAAGTCATGAATGTTTTTAATTTACAATCAACTGACGAGACAAAATTTAAACAAGAGGCCCATGGGCCACATCGCTCACCTGAGCACTGTGGCTAGGAAAAAGTAGAACTTGGTTTATAATTGAAAAGTTTAATTCCAAAAGTAGTCCCATGACCAATTATGGCTTTGTTATTCTTGAGAAGATGATTTTTAAAGAATTTTCCTATATATTTCTATGTAAAACTTTGGTCGGCCATTGTGGCCCCGCTCACCCCGGGGGTCATGATTTGAACAAACTTGAATCAACACTACCTGAGGATGCTTCCATATAAATATGATCAATTATGGCTTTGTTATTCTTGAAAAGATGATTTTTAAAGAATTTTCCTATATAATTCTATGTAAAACTTTGGTCGGCCATTGTGGCCCCGCTGACCCCGGGGGGTCATGATTTGAACAAACTTGAATCTACACTGCCTGAGGATGCTTCCATAAAAAATGATCAATTATGGCTTTGTTATTCTTGAGAAGATGATTTTTAAAGAATTTTCCTATATACTTCTATGTAAAACTTTGGTCGGCCATTGTGGCCCCGCCCTATCCCCGGGGGTCGTGATTTGAATCTACACTACCTGAGGATGCTTCCATATAAAAAAAAGATCAATTATTACTTTGTTATTCTTGAGAAGAAGATTTTTAAAGAATTTTCCTATATATTTCTATGTAAAACTATGGTCGGCCATTGTGGTCCCACCCTACCCCCGGGGGTCATGATTTGAACAAACTTAAATCTACATCACCTGAGAATGTATCCTCATTAGTTTCATCTTTCCTGGCACAGTGGTTCTTGAGAAAACATTTTTAAAACATACCGCCAAATTTTCATTAATTCCCAATCATCTCCTCTTGAATGAGGGCGTGGCCCTTCATTTGAACAAACTTGAATCACCTTCACCCAAGGAGGCTTTGTGGCAAGTTTGGTTGAAATTGGCCCAGCGGTTCTCGAGAACAAGTCGAAAATGTGAAAAGTTTACAGACAGACAGACGGACAGCTAGACAGACAGACGGACGGACGCCGGACAAAATGTGATCAGAAAAGCTCACTTTAGCCTTCGGCTCAGGTGAGCTAAAAAACCATATGGTTGTCTTTAAGTCAGTGAAATAAAAATGCAAAAATACTTCAAGGTCTTATTGACAAATTCTGCACTTTCAGAATCAACTACTGAGGATTTAGTGACAATATCGGAATTATCCGACTCAACAACACCATCAAATCCAACATCAACCTCAACAGCAGAATTAACTACAAAAGATTCAGCCACAACAACATCAGAATTAATCGACTCGACAACCGCTATAGATTCAGCAACAACCACAACATCAGAGTTACTTGACTCAACATCCACAACAGGTTCAGAAAGCAACGTAACTGTCAGCACTGCAGAGGTAACCACGATATCACAGACAACACCAACTGCTTGTTTTGACTGTGAATGTGCATTAACTGTGGCGGGAACCACGATGACTGGTCCAAGAAAGTTTATTTTGAGCAACAACAAACCTGTTCTTTGTATTCTGGACGCGATACAAAATCACAAATGGACGGTAAGTAAGACAACAATGACAATTAAACTACGTAAGTATCAACAATCATTGTCCTAAAAAGAAATACGTCATTTTCAATCTTCTCCAAAAGAATGATTTGATAATGAGATTTGTTGTCTGGGTCTTTTCCAGGTTTTACAAAGAAGATTTTCAACTGGAGGTCAAAGTTTTGATAAAGATTGGATTGACTACGAAAATGGTTTCGGAACGTTGTCGTCGGAATTTTGGATTGGTCAGTCTCTAATGTTAAAAAAACGTAAAATTAATTTGAAACTAATCCTTTAACTGAATATCAAAGTGAAAATTACAAAAATAAAAGAGACTTAAATTGAATATCTATCTACAAACTTCTCTTGGTGAATTTTACAGTTTATACATTCATTTGGATTAATTATAAAAATTGTAATATAATTACATTTATTGCGTGTTTTATTACTCTTTCAAACATATTGCTTTTTTCTTTTAAAAAACTGTTTTTATATATTTCATAAAGTTCATAAATGGCAATTTTTATTTTCACAAATAAAAGGCAACAAATACATTCACAAGCTGACATCTGTTTATGGACAAACTCATCTACGCATTGAAATGGTTGCAAGTTCAGGCCAATATGGTACTGCCGAGTACACATTCTATGTTGATGACGCCAGTCAGGACTATCGTCTTCATACCTCAAACTATGTAGGAAATAGGGGTAAGTCTGTCTGTAGATGGATAAATCATTCCATCAGAATTTCTTACGTCATTTCCCAAAATCCATCTTTTTTTCATCATGGAGTACCTGAAAAAATACAATAGTAATTTGCAGGTATCTATTTTTAAGAAAATAGCTAAGATGTTTATTTTCAAATTATCTGTTAATTGATCATCTATACGAAACATAATACCTAACATAATACACATTATTCTCTGTATTATTCATTACATTTCAAGTCACTTAAGTTGTATAAAATGGGAAATGGGTACAGTTGTGGGTCCATAAAACAGTATTTATTGGGCACTAAATGGAAATCAGCTTAAGTCTTAAGGCATGATAAGCCTAATTGCAGCCCGGAGGACCGGGCTGCTCTATACATATAAGTTTAAGTGTTGGTGTATGGGGATTGGGGTGGGAGTAGTTATTTAGAATTAAAGGTTTTATAAACATTGAAAAGATTGTTAATCAGAATGTTCTTTCCATGTATAAATAACGACATACCTAATATATTTACTCTCATAAAGTGAATCTGTAAAAATATGTATGTTTTTCATATTTAATATATAAAGTTGCTTATAATCTACAATCGAAAAAACGACAGGTCCCTTTTTTAGAACACCGAATTTTACTTCTCGCATAAAAACGTACTCTGCACTAGCTGCAGAACTGTAGCTCTCCGAAAAAATATTTTGACAGTCCGGTGTGTCAAAATATTTTTTCGGAGAGCTACAGTTCTGCAGCTAACTCTGCAGCACAGTTCGTGTTTTATCTTCTAAAATTGAAAATTAATACATTTTTGAATATAGGTAATGCATGTGTCTAACTTCAATATATACTTTAAAATGCAGACAACATTTACTTGATGAATTGATCAAGTTTAAAACGGTATCGTTTTTGTTTGATTTTTATCCGACTATAAGTTTTCAAAATATTCGCGACTATCGTCTCCATCAATTAGACGCATGCCCTTTCACACATATCGAAGCAGTTTGATGATCAAGTCTCATTTTCATTGTTTACTTTATGTATTTCCCGGGCGACAATTGATGGTTACATCAATGTTTTCTTGTTTTTTCTTGTATGGATGTTTTCATCCATAATACCAATACGAGTAACCATACAAATACAATTTTCCCTGATACAATGTCTTCTATAACTACCATCCCCTTTCAGGAGATCCATTAACATCAACAGGACCTTGTACGGAATGCGCCGACGGAATGAAATTCACGACTAGAGATCGCGACAATGACCTGCAGAACCTGAGGAACTGTGCTACACTAAGTCGAGGGGGATGGTGGCACAAGGCGTGTCAAAGGTCAAACCTAAACGGACAGTTTGGACAGTCCAATTATTTATACGGGCTGAACTGGGATGGATTCACGGATATCTTGAGTGTGGAAATGAAAGTCCGGAAACCTTGACCGGAATTCTAGCATTGAACTTTACTATTACAAGTGACTTTCCAAGCAACGCTTACCATAACCTTCTGTTATAAATTTTAACTTTGGATTTATATATTGAGGCTGGTATTTTATATTAAAGGTCAGACGACACGTTCCTCAAATATATTTTTGTATTTCTTGGTATTATATAAAAAGTAAATATAATTGTCAGTAGGTTTTGATTTCTACATTGTTTAAGTATGTTTTTAAATATGAATTCACCAGAAATTGTGAGATAGGCAATTCAGAAGATTACCCATAAGAAATATCATCCTGTGATATCTTGTTCAAATGCCTGGTAAAGACCCTAAATATTGTGAGGAAACTTGCTTAATTTCCTAGACTTCAATTACAAATTCTTGAGAAAATCACACATTTTTGAAAAACGTGTCGTCTGACCTTAATATATTTTATACATGTAATAGAAATATTAACAAAACAGAAAAGAACTGAGTTTTTTTATGAAATTACAATCGTTATCCCCCCCCCACATTTCTTTGATTAAATGAGAACCAAGCAAGAGTGCACTGAAAATTGAATATTTTAGGAGGTTTAATGTTCTTTTGGGCTCCGCCAAAACATCGCTGAAATATTACCAACTCGGCGTTATCAATAAACAATCAATCTTTAGTCCTTGGAAAAATCTGCAGATACAAAGACAGTAATGATATAATTAATTGTAAGTTAAAATTTAAAAAGCTTTTCGGAAAATATGTGCAACTTTCCACTGAACTTTACACATGCAGGATCTGTTTTTTGACTCGCGACTTTTTTGAGGTAGAAAATATATATCTATGCTTGATGCTGCCGATGCCTGTGGTCCTAACAAAGGAATAATCATTGTTTCGTTTGATTCCTTTCATGCTGGTCAACATTTGAAGCAGAACTTTTATAAGATTTATGTTTTAATAAGCTTTCAACAGTTTGGTTTGATATGTAACTATTTTACAGTACATTTTTATTCGATATTTATGTAGCATGAGGTTTTTAATACTAAGATGTTGGAGTTTCTTCACAGTTGGGTGAAATATATGGAAATAATGAACAGAATTCAATCTCATAAGTTCTTCAAACAATACAATAAATACTTTGAAGCACAGCAATAACGGAACTCCAAAATATAGAGGTGGGATCAGGTACCACAGAGGAGTGAGCATCCCCTGCCGACTGGTCACGCCCGCCGTGTGTTCCTTGATATAATCGGGAAATAACTGAAAGATCCGTCGAAAATTCATTGTGTAAATATTGACCTAACAGTATTACAAATGTCAGTTAGCATTTGATTGTAGGTACTCCGATCCTCTGGTTCTGAAAATCATGCATTGACTTATTGAAAATGCTCACAGAAATGCCTGATTTTTCAATGCAATGCATTTTTTATGATCCGGATAATTCTTCAAACTTCATCTTTAAATTTAATTATATTACAAAAAAGTAAATAAATCTGAAATAAATTTTCAGGAATAAAATGTGAATAAAAACACTTCTATGCATTTGTCAATTCAAAGATCAATATACACATTTTGGAATAAAAGTTATACATGTAGGTATCCTGGCTTCAAAATTTGTCCCTTGTTTGTTGTCGTTTTTGGCGTCGTCTTTGTTGTTGTCGTAACCTTTTTAAATTTAAATCTTCTTCTCAAGAACTACTTGGCAAATTTCAACCAAACTTGAAACAAAGTATCCTGGGTAAAGGATATTCAAATTTGTTTAAATGAAGGATCCCTCCCTCTTTCAAGGGGATATAATGATGAAATAGTGAAGAAAACAGTGGCATCGTTTTAAAATTTTCTTCTCAAGAACCACTGAGCAAGTAAAGATGGAACTTTTGTGGAAGCGTCCTCAGGTTGTGTAGTTTCATGTTAATTCAAACACTGACTGCCGGGGGAAGGGCGGGGCCACAATGGACGATCAAAGTTTAACTTAAAAATATATAAGACAATATCGTTAAAAATCTCCTTCTCAAGAACAGCAAAGACATGATTGGCCATATTTATATGGAATCATCCTGGGGTAGTCTAGACTTAAGATTGTTCAAACCATGACCCTCAGGGGTGGGGCAGGGCCACAGTAAGGGATCAAAGATTTACACAGAAATATATTGGAGAATTTCGCTAAACAACAAAGCCATGATTAGTCATATTTATATGGAAGCGTCCTCATGTGGTATAGATTCAAGTTTGTTCAAATCATGACCCAAAGGGGGGGGGGGGGGGGGGTAGGAAAATTTTTTTGAAGAACAAAAAAGCCCCGATTAGTCATTTTTGTATAGAGGCATCCTCGGGTAGTGTAGAATCAAATTAATTCCAATGAGGACCCCCTGGGGTAATGTGGTCGACAATGTGGGATTAAATTGTTAAAAATGAATAAAAGGAAAAATAGGAAAAAAAGAACAGAAAACCCATTTGTTAATTTGTTTTATCAATATGGAAGCATCATCAGGTAGTTTAATATTCAATCCCCCTTAAACCTTTCAATACTGAGTTGAATTTTGCTTTTTTCCGTAACAAATGTGCTCATGTGAGCGGTGTGGCCCATGGGCTCTTGTTTAAAAATTGCAAAAAAAAATTACATGAAAGGTACTTTAATTTTTTCTATAAAATTTGATAATTTTACAGTGCATAGTATATAAAAATTTTCTTTTATTGCAACACATGCTATTCGTTATCTCCATGAATTCCATTCAAATATGAAACAAATGTGTCAGACTCTGTAGTATCTTTGATTTAAAGCTCACCAGGATATATCGTATCGACAAAAGAATGGAAAGAAACATTAATTTTCAATGCGTTGTCGATATATCACAATGTCGAGATGAATGCCTAAGCTAGTCTTTTCTTCTTTTCACGTATGCTATTTTGGATGGTAATGGATCGACATACTCAAAGAAGTCTTTTAAAGAACGTAATAATAGGGTTATTGACTTTATAACCAGACTTTGTCTTTTTAGAAGGGGATAATTTGGAACTCAATCATAAAAATAGTAAAGGAAAAATCGTCTATTTTTGTTTGAATTGATTTTTGTGCTTAGATATTCTTTGTTCTCTCCATATTTCATTTGTTATACCCCTACATGTTGTTCTCATAAGTAAATATATTGAATCCATCTATCAAATATGTTGACAGCATGTTTATAAGATTATGCATTCAACCTTAATGAGAGTTAAACTTGTTTACCAGCTTCTTTCACTTGATATTCGAATACACTTTTCAAAATATTATTCTTATATGAGATAAATTGATAAGAATTAGCTCTTCCTGTAAACATGATAGTTCAAAAGTTACAAAAATGACAACTAAACAAGTATTGCATCAAAATGAAAAAAATGTTTGAATGATAGTATCCAAACACTAATAAAAGCGTTTAATATAGTAACTTTTTTTGTTATAAAAAAGAAGAAATTGTTTTACGAAATTATGTTTAAAAATCATTAAAAATTTGCCATCCGGAAAAAGAAGTAAATCCGTATATCCCTCCGCTACAAACGTTACCACGTCCAGAAATAGTTGAATGTGTGCGGATGTAGACGTCATCTCCGTGATTAAGGTGAACCGTAATGAGGCCTGAAGCTGTGTGGATATCATGGATTTCATCAGCATCCGTAATAATATGGGAAAACGAGACACCGTCAACGACTATTTCTGAGTGTACGAAACTATGGAAATCTGCTACCACTGACCAAGAAAACACATAAATGCCTTCCTGTGGGGCAATGAAGTGTCCACTGTATTTGTTATAGCCTGAACCAATGTTTGTTTTTACCATGTCAAAGATGAAAGTGTGGCCAACACTTGGATGGGGTATGCAACTGCTCAACATAGCAGTAAAGGCAATGTCAGTTGAGACCACTACAAGAAAATAAGATTTTCTTTTCATTTAAGGTAGTTCACGTATATGTTTGTCTATTTGCTTAACGTCCTTCTGAGATATTTTCTCATATTAAGATGCCATCACTTTCCCGCAAAGGGTCGTTTTGAAATTTATAACCAATGCTCAGCATGCAGAGCCATTGAGCAATAATCTTCCCTACAATTAAAAATATATAAACGAGTTTAACCGACCGTGACATTCAAAGAGAGGTCTCTTGGACACATGTAGAACACAGTCGAGGTTGTTTTGTCAGAGGTGGTCAAGAAGCCTTAAGCCACCCCCCCCCCTTTTGAAGTCGCCAAGAAATGGGAAAATATTGATGACTTAGCGAAATTAAACGATCAACAGTTATGTTCTCTCAGAAGCTGTATTTCTGAAACCATCACTGTCTCTGCTAAAAGGTTGAAGACATATTCTGCAAATATGTATGAATGATAAAAAAAAAAGATTTTCAAAAAAAAAAGAGAAAGAGTTTTTTTTTTAGCCTAAATTTTAGACATTTTTATCATTACATTATTTATACATTCATGAATAAATTTGATTTTATGCACCAGATGAATGTGAAATTACGAAAGAAGGACATTTATTTAATTACCTGGTTGACTGTTTATAAGTCGCCTTATTTTTGACTTTTCCTTTGAATTTTCTTCACTTGGAATCTTCCTGTAGTTAGGAATTGTCCCCGTATTCCCATTGGCTTCACCCCTTTCGTCAGCCAAAAGCTTTTTTGAAAGTTTTTCCAGTTTTTCATTCAGGTCCTTGATGTATCTGTCCTGTTTGTCGATGTGTTTCTCCAGTCTGGTAATTTTATCCTCAGATTGCTTTTGTGCCACCATGACAAACTCTTTAACCTTTTTCTCTATCACCTGTTCAATCCAGGAAGTTTCAGCATCTCTCTTCAATGCATGATATCCATTAATGATTGCACACAATATTAAAATTGTCTTCATTTTAAAAGACTTTGTTAACAAAATCTTATTTCTAAAAATATCGTATTAAAGACACCGCTTATCAATTTCAAGTTTGTCTTAACGGGTTGTAGATTATGGAATAAGAATTAAGATAGTTGTGGTTGTGCACGATTTCTCAAATTATCTAGAAAGAGGTCAAACAAGGTTGTACTTACATCTAGTTAAGTTCACGAAGTTTTGCTATAGTCTTTTCATTTTTTTTGGCAGTCTTTCAGATCATAAGTGACTTATAACAAACTTAAAGAGACCGAGTCTATAGCTAGTTCGAGTGCGCATGACTTTGCACAGCCTTTTTATTTCATGCAGTTACACATTGTATGTGCGACAGTACACCTTTTCGAAATATTGTGATTTGAATAAAAAATTAATATTATCTGTAACGCATACTTGTCTGAAAATGTGATTTTACGCCAATAATTAGGAATTTAGAGGTATTTGACATTAAAGAATCCATTGTTTTTCATCCCGATTTCTTGGGAGGTCATCTCAAAGGTCACCATTGCCACTGTTTTGACGCGTCTACTTTTATTGTCTATTAATTCCTAGACCAACCTAAATTGTCACCCTTTTTTTTTTAATTTCACAATTATATGACTATTGAAAAAATGTGATAATTCGGCGCATATTCAACAAATTCCCATAGGGTCCAGTGGTAAAATTTGACAACTTTTGAGATGGCCTCCTAAGAAATCGGGATGGAAAACATTGGATTTTTAATCTTAAAACAATTAATACATGTATAATAGTGAAAATTAATTAACGAAAAATTATCAAAATCCATAGGGTAGAAATATTTAGACTCGGCCTCGTTTAATTAAATTTTATTAAAACTTGATCAATAATTGTGTAATCACAAAAAGCTACTATTCCTTGATAAAACTTTATAAATCACTAAGATTAGAATTGTCTTTGATTAATAAATTAATTTTTAAAAAATAGTTTTTAATACTAATTGTGAGGGAATTATTAACACAGTGGGTTGTCCACGGATTCCCGATTGTCTGTCATGTCAAGAAGCACACTGCTTTTATGAACATTTGAGAGGAAATGCTTACTCCTCAATGGCAACCTGTTCCGCCCTCTGATGTTATAGAAGCTTGCACTGCACTATTGGTTGTAACTGGCAATATACCTTTGAGGTTGCGTACTTTTCGTCATATCCAAATTTAATATTATATTACATTAGAATAATATTTTGTTGTTCACTATTTTTTAGAATTTTTTTATGATCGAACACTTTGTTCCTTTAATATAAGTCATCTGTCTTTTAAAGGGATGTTGTCTTTCAATTAAACAAACTCAATAGGCTTTATTCAAGGACACTTTATATCAAGGTAGCTCGAAAATGGAACAATGAATCTGAAAAGATAAAACTGTAAAATATTTACGATCAGGGCGATACATTTTGATCAGAAAATTTCATTAGGATACATTGAATACTGTTCGTTATCTTCATATCCTTCATTGTACCATTTGCTTATCTTTGAATCTTTGCTCTATGAGCTATCTTTCACAAAAGTTTAAACCTTTTGGCCCAATGCTTCTTCAGCACGGGAATTTTATAATGAATCCCTAAATTTTGATTCTATAGAAATTATCCGCCCTTTATAGAAGGTGTGGCCAATCATTTGAATAAACTTGAATAATTTTCCTTTACCCAAAGATAATCTGTACCAGGTTTGGTTGGATCTGGCTTTGCAGTTTGGGAGAGCAAGATGAAATTTGAAAAAGAAGTTTATAAGACAACATTAACGAGGACGACAAGGTCTACCGGCAAAGTAGAAGACCCACGTGGACTACTGAGTTAGATAAAAAGAAACAACCTAGCAAGATGTCAAAATATGCAATTTTACATTCGATAAAAGAAACCTTCCCCAGTTTCAGCAATAAACGTTACTGTTCTTACTGTTGTTAGCAGATGTGACTATCTATCAATAATACCGTATTACGTTTAGAGATTTTGAAAAAAAATAGTCTATCAGTGTTACCTTAAATCAGACATTTTTTCTACCAATATTACCAAAATCAGATGGTTGATTGGGTTACCTTTCTTTGGATATAAATGTAAGGTGATTGTTATTAATTACTGACAAATTATATAGACAAGAATATTTACACACTCGTGATTAAAATTTCTAAGCATAATTTTTTATCCATATGTCAACAGGGGATGCTGACTAGGAACCTGATCCCACAAGTGGAATTTTCAGGAATCCTTGTTTTAATAATATCTATTTAAAGTTTCGTATTGTTTATTTTAATAGGATTAATCCCATTTTTCACATTTAATATCAAGTGAATACATGTAAATGGGTTATCTTTCTTTGCATATCAATCTAAGGTGAAAGTGTTATTATATATTGAATGTTATAGTATTTTACACAATCACGATTGGTTGATCCTGTACAGGAGCCAGTTGGTTTCTTTAGAGAGCGATTGCAGAAGCATCTAGGATAACTCCGGAATGTTGATTCCTGAATTTTATGAAGTTTCATTGCATAAGCTTGTTTACACAGAAAATCCCTACTAATGATTTTCTGGCATGACACCGCTTGCCGTCGATGGCATTTTTTTAAAACAACTATGCCATTTTTTTTTCAAATATTGTTTTCTTAATTAAGAATGCATCATCTACCTATTAATTCAAAATTAATTTTATCACAATTATAGGCAAAATAAGTATATATAGAATAGAATAATAATATGTTTTGTAGTAGAACAGGGAATCTATTTTACATTTAAATCTACACTGAATTGACTAGGAAATTGTTGCTTTGCCCTATCATGACAATAAGCACACGGTGGATGTGACCGGTCGACAGGGGGTGTTTGCTTCCCAATCACACTTGATCTCAATTCTGATGTTGAGAAATTCCTGTTTAAACTGCTCAGGTTTGTATTGTTTCAATGAACTTTTATGCTAAAACGTTAAATTCCATGCCTTTTACTTTAAATATTCATTCACTTTAACAATATATAACTTGTATTCAATAATTAACTTTATGTTTTACTGTTTCAAACGTTAACATAGAAAACTTTTCATTAAAGAGCATTAATTTGGTTTACTTTGGATATTTTCTTCTTTTTTTTTTACTTGTGCAATCGATCAATGGTACATGATCTGAAGGATAATTATGTATGTTTTCATTGTTTTTTTTTTGTTTAAAAAAATTACAAATGAATGAACGAATTAATAAATATCCTGTTCAACTATCTTTCTAACAGTTAACACTCACAAAAATGATGAATTTTTTTCTTATACAATAATCCCATAATGAAAACATTAATTATTTATTTTCTGCGGAGAAAAAATTTCATAGTACTTGATTATGTATATCTTCACGTGTTCAAACCGGTATTATTATCTCATAAAATCCAAACATTTGACATTAACAAACCTCAAAGTTGTCTTATGTTAAATAGACATCCTCACGATAGTTAATAGATTAAAGACATCAATTGTTCTCTCCCTTCTAATTCGTCTTTCAGTTTCCTTCTCTATTCGTTCACGTATCTAATCGACTTTTTTTTCTTTTTCATGCCTAATTACCGGTACCATATTGTATTTCGATGACATTGATTCCTCTTAGAAAAATTAGCGTTCAGATATTTGATGACTTTTGTGTAACATTAGAAAAAATGCAGCTTGCTGAAGTCGTTAAGCTGAAAGATTTTTATAAAGTAATCACAAATTGCAATAACTTGACCGCACATAAAAGTTAAATTTGTTCTCGTTATGTTTATTTGTCATTGTTGACATATTTCTTGGCATTACGACCAACAAGACACACATTGCTGCTACTCTGAAGGAAATGATTGATACATGTATACTTTAATAAAAATCCTTATTATTGGTATCTTAAGAGATTTTTAGAACATGATCAAAAATCTTTCATCAAACACAAGTTTGTCTAGCCGGGAAAAAAGACTTCTCGAGTAAATGCATAATTTTCATAAATAAGCTTTTTGAATGGTAACTTTAAAGTACCGTGAAAACTATTGTCTTTATTTTTTTTATAGGTTTTTGGTTACTTGATTGATTGTTAGTCATTGACAGCTGCTTTTTCAATAAACACGGAACTCGTAAATTTACTTACCTTGCCATTGGTCATTTGCAAATATATTTTGTTAAAACATTCTCATTGTACACACAAGTACTGTAAATTTGACATTAGGAAGATGCTTGAGTTCCTGATTGAAAATATTAATGCTGTTTTTTAGAGACCAGGTCTTCCAAGAAGGGATTGGAATTCTTTATGGATACCAAGTACGCCCTGTTATAAGCAGACCTATTTTTGTATTAATATGAAGCAGAATTTGTGCAAAATCTTATGCGTGAAAATAAGAAAACACTTGCTTTGACTTTCAACTCAACATTTAGATATATCTACGACGTATTGTCGATTAACAATGGTAATTTCCATTCTGATGTCGATACGATATATCCTGGTGAGTTTGAGGTAAAAGTCTTACACATCTGTTTCATATCAGAATATTTACTTTAAAAAGACGTTAATGGTAATCTAACAACCAAGCTATATTATAAACGTGATGACTTTAACTTTTCTATCGTCAACTTTCCTTACTTATGCAGCAATATACCTTCATCACCTGCATATGGAGTTTATATCTCTCAGTTTTTTTGATACGCATGAGCATGCACTACTTATAATCAATTTCTGAAACGAGGTAAATTATCGGCAAGCAAGTTGATGAAACAGGATCTTCAGCAGTATTGTTTAAAGAGTTTGATGGTCGATACAATGACCTTGTCAGCAAATACAATTTATCAATGAGTCACATGCTGACTGAAGTTTTTCATTCTAATTGTTAGTCCATTATTTATACACTGAATTGACCACGGATTTCCCGATTATGACAAAGAGCACACAGTGGGTGTGAATGGTCGGCAGGGGATGCTCACTCCTCCATGGTACCTGGTCCCACCTCTAATGTATTTGGGTTCCTCGTTTGCTGGATCTGTATTGTTTTGTGGACTTTTGATCTTTAATACGGTTCGTTATCTCCATTGTTTCAAATTAATATCATGGATTAAAGTATGCCCCGTCAAATTATTTTCTTTGTTCACGTCATGTTAATGTTCCCTTGTAGAAGCTTCATCTTGGTGTAGAGTGGTTGATTATGAATTATTTACATTACCAATGTCTTTGTCCGAGATAAAATTACAAATATCTTATGTACTTTATTTCTCCATCAATGTACTGGTTCATTAATAGGCGCGTGCAGGGCGGGACAAATAGCTAGACAGAAGCAGGGCTTGGCGGAATCTAGGGCATGCAAATATATTGTGCTCATGAAATCAAATAATAAGACAGTTATTCCTTAAATAATAGTTATCACAGTTTCAATGACTTAGAATCACTTTAATTCTTGTTATGAAATTTTACAAGAAAAATATTACAGCATTCCCTCCTTCTTAACATAATAACCCAGCGATCGCCAATGTTAATCATTCTTTGGAGGTCATCGGCTCCCTCGTTAAATGCTTATACTATCAGTGTTTGATGTAAATAGTCCATTATTGGTAATCAAACAGAAATGTGATATACACACAGGAAATAACATGCCATTTCTTTTTCCGGACCTTCCATGCCAAATCAAAATGATTATTTGTGCCAATTACCATCTAGTATCTTAATACGAAAAACAATTAATTGATACACCAAATTATTTGGATTAAAAAATATAGGTCCCGTGTCATGTTAGACGTTAGCACGATATAGAACCCTTACTGCTCAATGGCCCTAAGTGCCGAGAATAGGTCTAAATTTGTAGCCCTTCACCGGCATACGGTTCCTTATATAAATGAAAAATTCTCGAGAGGGACGTTAAACAATATACAATTAATCAATTAATCAATCGAATAACGTTTTCCTAATCAATACCACACCATTATTTGCCAACTTATTTGTCTCGGTTTTTCGGTTTGTGTGATCATTTCAAGGAGCAACAGATGACAGGGAATACCTACTCCTTCCTTGGACCTGTTCCAACATCTGATAGTTATTAGGGATTGTGATAACCTCTGCTCCAAATTATAAATACACATGTATTTTGGTTTTAGAATGACATGTTTTAATATAATCTTTGTTCTCCTAGCTACACTCTAGTTACTTTTTCTTTTTAAAATCTGACAGATATTCAACAATATACTAGTATTCAACAATATTTTAGTTTTCATCTTTACCATTAAGTTACAATTTAAGAACTGACAAAGAAGAGAAAAATCTTTGCTAGATGTTAGTTTTCTGTTAAGAAACACATTACACACATCGTTAATGCATTTCACTGTCATTCAGTTTTTCACAAAGGTAAATCTATTTAATCGTAGGGAAACATGAAAGCTCTTCACTTTCGTACAGGAAACATTCAATGGATAGAACAAAAAAGAATGTGAAACAATGTAAAATGTGAGAATAACAAATAGTGACGAATCTGGTAAAGAAAACAAACACAAAGTGTACAAGGTAAATATGTACACCATGAAACACAAGAGATTGGATCAGGTGCACAGGAGCTATAAGCATCCCCTATTTAGCGGCCACATCCGCCGTGTATGCAATTAATTGATCAGCTATACGGATAAAAAATAAACGCCAGAAAATTTAAATTGATAGCTTATCTTACTAATCAGTTAAAAGATATTCTACAAGAACTTCTGACAAAAGAGATTAGTGGGCTTGTATATACATATAACATGCTTAAGGTAAGTCACTCCTGAAATTTGTTATATCAAGGATTTTTTGAGAAGTATATTTTGGATAAGTACTCTTAAAGTGTAACTCAAAATCGCAAAGAAAATAGGGGGTCAGTGTGCATCCTACTGATCTACGGTACATTTAAGTTGACCTTTTTGCACTTAAATTTCATCTCTTTGGTTAATTACTTTAACCCTTATTATATTTTATCAGATATAAGCATGGCAATAAATATAATGTTAGTTTACGTAAAATTTTCAAAAAAATATTTATTTTTAAACAAATCTTGCAAATTAATGCGCGTAAATTATTGTGTGACCTTTTTGCACTAAAAAATATCATATTTTGGGTATTAAAAAACTTAATAGGCAATAAAAAATGTCTTATATCAAACTTTTTACAACTTAAGTGCTGATCAGTCATAAGTATCGAGTAGTTTAAAATAATGAAAGAAAAAGGTGGGGTCAGTGATGTTAATTTTGAAATATTTGTCAAAATAAGTGATTTTCAGGCAAAAAATGGTGTAAATTTGATCTTGATTTCAGTAATATTTTTTCATTTTTTGGAAAAGTTTGTTGAGGGAAGGTGTAAAGCTTAGTCTTAAAATATAAATTAAGACCTATATTAAATATTTTTAGCAATATCAAAACGGAAAATATTCTCCGAGAAAAATTATGTGAGGCTAAATTTTCATTACATTAAATTTTATAAATGTGCAGATTTGCAGAATTTTCTGCTAAATATCCTTCCACCAAAAAAATAGTCCCTCATAAATCTTGCTTCTTTGTAGATTTTTGAGCAGTTTTTTCATTGAATGTTAAAAAATTTACATTGTTGAATTTAAATATGCTATAAAAATCGAATTTTAATAAGTGGTTTTGAAGTAAAAGCTTCTGCATAAACTTTTCTAAAAAGCTGACGAGTGACATACCTTAACATGTTTTTTTTTCATTTCAAAGCTATGTCAAAGACATTATGAAACAGGAGGCTATTATATCGATTATAGATTGAATAATTCCAAGGCCATCAACAAAGGTACGATTTATTGTGCTTTCCTAGATAAGTTAGGACATATATCTGGGACAATGATTAATCATTCTTCTCATATTTACAACTATTTAAGATAAAAACCATCAACATACTAGATATTCTGTGTTAAATGCAGAGAGTTGAAATAAGCAGTGGTAAAAATTATGACTTGATACGCTTGTCTGTTTGTCAAATCTGTGCCCACCTCATGTCAATAGGAAAAAAAGTTCTTCCGAATCAGATATGTTCTCCAGTGGCATAGATACAGTGTTAAAATTATGTTCTACTTGAATTTATCATATGGAAGCAAACAGAATTCTCTGGATTTATCATAAGATTTTCCTTGTTATCAAATTATATAGTTTTAAAGGGAAAAAACTTATCATAAAAATTGTTTTCAAGAATTGATGTTAATTAGAAGAAAAAAAATTCGGAGGAAATTTACTTCATAAAATGATGGATGATGACAAAGCGTGCGAAAATGTCATTCTTATACCCCGCACCAAGTTAGATTTACTCACGTTTTACAATTATGTAACATTAGTTTGCTATATTTAGCAGATTAATTTAAAACTTTCCTTCAAACAAAGTATTATTTCCAAATTTTTAGTAACGTTAGATTAAGATTTTTAGGGATGAAACATTGATATAATAAAACATGTGGAGATAACGAACAGTATTCAAGGTCAAAAGTCCATAAACAATACAAAATAGGAACAGAACAAACACTGACCTCCAAAACATCAGAGGTGGGATCAGGTGCCATGAGGGAGTAAGCATCCCCGGACGACCGGTAACACCCGCCGTGTACCCCTTGTCATGATCTCTCATCAATTTAGTTTATAAATAATGGATTAACAATTAGTATGAAAAACGACAATCTCTCAAATCTGCTCAAATGATAAAGTACTTTTTTAATGATTATTAACTGGCTGGTGTTTCTACCATTCTCACCCGATATGACACTCAATTTGTTTGGACCTTTTCAAAACACACCCACTTTCCTTTTCCATGAACAAAGCGCAAAATTGACCAATGGTTTCAGCATATGATAGTAATGTTCGAAAAACTATATGAACAAACATGTATTGATCTGTACACTGTTGGAAGGAATTGTTTTAACTAGATACTACATAATATTAAAACTATCAAATTTAGTTTTGTAAGTCCAATATAATTATTCATCGCTTCATTTTCTTATTGAAAAAAAAAAACAGTACATCAAGTAAATGGTATATATAATAAAACATTGTTTACTGAGGTCAATGCTATCACTTTATCACCTGAAAAAAAAATTAATATTCATCAAGTTCAGAAAAGTAGAACAAATGGATAGTCGAGGTTTAATATAATGAAAGAAATGTCATTGACTTCAAAATTTTAATAATATTTTAAAGATATCTGTTTCTATCTACATTCATCAGATTTGAACTGTCATGCATAAGTTAATTGTAATTAAACTTTCATAAAATATTATCTTTTTATTGGTAGATAAAGCATCGATTTTGCAATGGATAATTAATGAAGGAATGCCTGCAATTCACTCCTGTTCATTACATTTCACTTCTCTAATAATACTGTCAAAATGTGTGTCAATCTTGTGTATTGATGAAATTAAATATTAGAATTTTAATCCAGAAAAATAATTATATTCAGAGTAGAAATGTTAGAAAGCAAAACCCCTTCACAAGTATCGTCATTCCGCGGTAAGTGTTGTGTACAGAGTTAAGTAACTTGATCACACCCGTGAAACGTACACAGTGTATGTAAACATGATAATACGACGTAATAAATGCAGTTTTACTCGAAAGAACTTTATTCGTCTCAAATGTAAATATAAGAAATAAACAACAATGTTAAAAAGTTCACTTGGAAATGAACTTTTAGTTGGTACTTGAACAATTCTTCTGAGAAGCCCTTCGGGCTTCACAGGATTTGATTACGTGACCAACTAAAAGTTCATTTCCTAGAGAACTTTTTAACATTGTTGTTTATTTCTTAAAAGTCTGCTCACCACAACTGCACGGACTGACAATATACTGTGTGTATGTCTTGCTTTCGAACATTTCTACTCTTGATTTTACTGGATTATTGTTTTAATATTTTTCATTTATTCACAGCAAGATTGACACTTTTTATTAGTATTAATAATACAATTAAAATGTGTGAAAGTGCAAGGATGTGTCATCAAACCTGTCTAAAAATTTGAAGTTTTAATAACTTTTAGATAAAATAAAATTTTTAATATATTTTTGTGTGAAATGCTATTAAATATATACATGTAAGTCTTGATATTATATATCTATGTCCATGCAACTAAAAGTTACATCTTACCGGAACTTTAAATTTATTTCTTATAATTACTAGTATCTGGATCTTTAGTTGTCTTTTTTATATGTTGGAAGGTCGACACCAGAGACAGAGGGAATTAATGAGATCAATCTCATTGAATATCTCAGGAAAATTAATGAGACCATTTTGTTTAAGCTCACATGCTAGGAATAGTAGTATTAAGAGTATTTTCCCTGCGATTGATCAACGCGAATGTCAAGTAAGGCTTGTTCAAAGTCTTAGCAAATTCTATAAAATTGATTATACAGCGCTTTGTCCTCGTCCAATTAGAATCCAATACTCGTTATTGTTATAGCGCAATGATACACAGCCGAAGCAGGCTATGAATTGATTGTTTGTACATATACAAGTGGTGACGACTTATTTATGACTACATGAGATGTTGTTCAACTTCTGGCATTGTTACGTCACCGCCTCATTCAACTAAAAATACGGGTATGAAAATTTGGACGGGTA
This sequence comes from Saccostrea glomerata, assembly GCA_003671525.1. Lineage (NCBI taxonomy): Eukaryota > Metazoa > Mollusca > Bivalvia > Ostreida > Ostreidae > Saccostrea > Saccostrea glomerata. The sequence continues at coordinate 469,266 of PRKT01000039.1, read as the reverse complement.
AATAAAATTGATTCACTTCTATTATTTAGTAAAGAAATCCCGTAAGGTTTGCATATTTCCGATATTTTTACGACCTCGTTAAGATTTAGCTATTACTAATCAATGTTAGCATGTAATGTCAATGTCTTGTTAATTACACATTCACGTAATTCAATACACCGTTTACTTTCTGTTGTAGTCTAATCAAGTTCATTAAATCCTTTGCAATTCGAGTATGCTGTTGCATGCTATATGATCATTATTCAGTAAAAAAAAATAACTAGAGATCTTAAAACTATCACAGATAAAAGAAATGTCATTATTAAATTAGAATCTGCTTAGATTAAAAACCACATAAGAAAATACAATTAAGCTTTGGTTCTCATTTATAGCTGGAAATATATATTTTATAAATTTTACAAATTTACTTTAAAATCAAAAACCACAAAACATAAAAATAATTCATATTGCTTCGTTGTTTACTCCTAACAAAAATACTTACAGCTTTGAAAGAGAAACTTTAGGACAAAATGTACAATAGTTTATTCGAGAAGTTGTTTAAATCAGATGTGTATACTTAGAAATTCAAGGAATTCGAAGGAAATTCAATTAAAAAGACACAGTTTTATTTCAACCAAAAAAATCAACATGAACAACTTATCAACACTTAATACAACCAAACGATCAAGTCCAGGCCGTTTGACATCATAGACATCAGCCCTTTAATAATAATTTAAAAGAAGCTGATTGACAATAACTATCCAACTGCATGGTACCAATTGCGCACTGTTATTAGCAAACCTGTTTTTGTATTTATATGAAACAGAATTAAAAAAAAAACAAAAACACTTTTACATAAGAAAAAATCGCTGTGACCTTCAACACGACATTTAAATATATCAATATTTACTTCCATTTATATGTAGATTCGAATTATAAAAGTGAACTTGAAATAATATGTTCATAATAGAATTTTAGCTATTTATTTCATTTTAAAAAGTCTTATACTCCCCTTACCTATGTAGAAATCTACCATAATCACTTGCCTATGCGATAAATGTCACCCAGTTGATTCGATACATCATTCTTAAGATCAATTTTAAACGAGGCAAGTTATTAACCAACAAGTTGATGAAACATTATAAAAAGTCTCGTACAAAGTCATCATTTGCAAGTTGCATGGTCGATACATTGGCATTATGAGCAAAACAAAATGCATTCATTGTCAAATTCTGAATGACATTATACATACATATAAATAAGCAAATACTTTTACACTGAATTTTCAACTGATTTTCCCCATTTTCAAACATTGACAATGGGTATTCGACGGATAAGGTCGCCCGCTAGGTGCAGTGGTTAGCGGGTCTTCTCTAGACTCGCAGAGAAAGGGGCTGATCCTTATGTCACGGGTTTGAATCCTCTGCCAGACGTGGAGACTGGTCCTTTGGATGAGACCGCATGAACCCAGTTCCCGTGCTGCAGTAGGTTCTGGCACGAAAAAGGATCCCTCACAGCTCATTGACCGTCAGTGTTCAGTGAAAAAATAGATTTGCAGCCCTCCACCTTCAGGCGTAGACGTATCAATGCAAGTGAACGACTGTCGAGAGGAACGTTAAACAACACACAAAAACCGGCAGATGCGATCGGTCGACAGGGGGTGCTTACTCCGCCATAGCTACTGATCCCGTCTCTTGATGGTTTTGGAGGTTCCTATTTGGACTGTTTTCAATTTGTTTAAATGAACTTTGAGCTTGAATACTGTTCGTACTTTCAATATTTCACTGTGACACTGTGTTTTAGATTAATCCTATGGGACACCATACATACCATTAAAATTGCAAAAAAAAAATATTGATCATTAAATTGAACAAGATTTTATTCAAATAATGTTTAATTAACATTTCATCATTGATGTGCTAATCAATCAAACGCACATTTCGCATTGTGTGTTTATTCAGAGATGGGGTTCATCCATGTGCAATTCTAAAGCCTGATATTATTCTCTAAAAGGACGCACCAAATGTCTGTTGAAGTTTAGAAAAATAAATTCACTGCTTCGTTCCTTTAGGGAAATGAAAGAGTCTGTCGTTGGATAGAAATGAATATGGATATAATGGAGACAAACCATAAAATATGATATCAACATTTATGTGTACTTACCTACTGTGCTCTACTGTTTTACTTATGAAATATCCGAAAGTTAACGATACATTTTCAAATGTTGATGGCTATAGTTTCATTTTCTCATAAATTTGGGGGCTTCTCTTGCCATATCTTTAATGGAATATTTCAGCATTTTTATATATAAAAAAAAAAGGATTACTCTTAGTTATTGTGGGCTAAAATAAATCGAAGTTTCTTGATTAACCTTCTAACTTCTTCGTTTTAATTTTCCTGGCTTTTTTCTTCTTGGACTATTAAAGGGATTGTGGTTTCCAGAATAAATTGTATATGATGTTTTGGAGGTCTGTGTTTCCTTTGCTCCTATTTTGCATTGTTTAATTGACGTTTGAGCTTGAATACTTTTCTTTATCTCCCTATATTTCATTCCATAAAACTTAAACGCCGAGGAAAGGTAGATTTTTAGAATGTCATCCTTTAAAAAACAATCTGAGCATTTTTGAAGAGGAGTAAAGTGCAAAATCCACTCCTATTTTTTGTTTGCTTTTTTAATATTTGTATCTATTGCAAAGCTATATTTATGACGAGGAAACTAACAGATTACTGTGTTTATCTGATACTCTTGTTTTTTCATGAAGTCACAGGGGAAATCCGTATGGTGTTAGTAAATGCAACGAAACGGAGAAAGAAAGTAAGGAAAAATCGGAAGCTGGTAAAAACGAAGAAGATAACATTTAAATACTTTGGTTAACCAGTAAATGATCTTAATCTTGATTACCAAATACTTTAGATAATCAAGCTGTAAATATCTTAAGATATCGATATTTGAAAATATTTTATATAGTAAATATATGCAACAAATTTTAAAAACGCAAGCAATAAATTCTGTTCCTATCTTCAAACATATCATCTGTCAAATTATCATAATTTGTGGTATGTTATTTGAATGTTTTATGTAGTAATTGTTTTATTAACATAAAATAAATAAATCAGTTAAAACCAATGAAATTACATTTGTCAGACTTTTGGACAGTGAATCTTTGTTTTAAGTTTATGATTGCTGCAAGAAATATGTCACAGTTTCCAGCCTTATACGTATGATATTTTGATATTGACAAAATCTGATTTGTAGGTCATTTGCCTACATAATGTTTTGTTTTAAAACCTTAAAACCTTAAAACCTACACAACACACAAAAAACACACACATCGACCGTTTTAAAGTATATAACATAATCGGAGAAAATGTCGTGTTTTTTTTTAAGAAAAACATTTTTCATGTTCTTGACATTCTAATTCGGGGGGTCATTTTTTTCACTTACGCTGATGCAAAAATGTTGGTTTTTCTAAAGGCCTAAGGCGCAATAAAGCTGTAATGTCAAAGTCCTCAGACGATAGAAGATATAAGACTAAATTTAGTGCTGTCAAGTGACAAAAAGGTGAATTAGAAATAAAAACAGTATATAAAATATAAAAAAGGCAAATGCTAGTAGGTTGGAATCCCCCCCTTACTAATAATTTTTTCCACTAGTTTTTAATTTCATCAATATTAAATGAATAATTATACGTTGGATGCATGTTTACAATCTACATGTATTGATTTAATGCCTACTGCTTTTTTATGTTGAAGATGTTTTTTCATAGCACCATTTATAATTATGTCTTAGTTACGAAATACAAATTTCGAATGTAAAATTCATACTTTATTCACATTAACTCAGAAATGATTCAAACCACGACAGAGTCATATTTGTTGTGAAAGTGAGAAAGAGAAGTGATAATTCCAAACAATAGTACAAATAAGTGTAGAATTAATTGTCATCCGATAAAGTATTTGATTTGCAGAAGGCCTCGAGTAATAAATGCTGGGCGAGCTGAATTTCATCAATATCTTGCTGATCATTGTGATATATATTAAGAAAACTAATATATCTCACCACTGGCCGAGCGCGGTATTCAGAGAAATCGCCATTCTTTATTAGTGCTACAAATTCACGGTGTTTGCATTTTTTTTTTAAATTAACCAATGGATATGTAAATTGATATGTAAATTAATCCCGTTGTGTGCTTCACAATTTCAAGAACCGTATTTGGAAAAAGAGGTGTGGCTTTTCTATTCCATTGATATAGAGGAGTGTTTTTAGCATCGCGGAAATTCTTCAAACGTGTATAAAAATTGGAATATAATTGTAATTAAGTCTATTTATTTGCATTAAGACGACAGAGGAGAAGAAAAATTGCCCTGATTTTCTCATCATGACTAAAGCAGAAATTATCCTTCCCTTTCTAGTTATTTCATCTGGTGAGTACATTTTAGTATCTTGAATTTACTACTGCATACTGAATTAAACATGTGTCAAGATCTTCTAAGATGTAACCTTGTAAATCAACGAATCTAGCTACACATCAGAGAGAATTAGATGTCCATTTTTTTTTCTTTTTGTCATTAACATTATTTAATTATAATATTTTTAATTTAAAAATTCACATAAAAGCATCATCATGTGACCTACTTTAAAAATTAAAGAAATTCTATTGTTTAACTTACAGTCGACATTACTAATGAAATATATTAATCATGTAGCCCTGTTAAGACTGTGCGGGGAAAAATGTGACATTAACTTAATTCGTATCATCGTCATTTGTTCTTGCTGAAGTTTCGGTTTTAAATTAATAGTAATGCAACAGAAATAATCTTTTTAAGCTTGGTGGTTTATTTGTTATCTCTTTTATTCTTCACAATGCTATTCTGTTTTAATATTAATCAATAGAAACATCAATATGACCCTTGAAATATACGTATAGTTTTGGTATTAATTATCAGTATAACACAACTTATTACAGCCATATTTGTGGGTTTGTGTGATCAACTACAAATATGTAACACGTACTCAACATCACAATTTTTTACATAATGCATCTAATTAGATAAAAAAAAATTATCACATTGTTATTGAAGATCGATGATTTCCACAAATCAGACTCTTCATCTTAAGTAACTTTTTAAACGTTCAAATTAGACTAAATAGAATAAATTAGAATAAATATAGAATTGTACTTTAAGAAAAAAAAAATATGTAATCATCTCATAATGAATAACTAAAGTCCAAGGAAGAATCAAGATGATCAATTTATAAAAGGGAGAAACTTAAATTAAACTGAGTTGATACACTGTATTCAGATATTCATTTTGTCTAATTTGTCACATTTTTGAGAGACAATTAAAGATTATTTTCATTGATTTGATACTAACTTAATCCTCCCAATAAATGTATTAGCCAGCCAAGGAGACGGTCAATATTTTAAAGCTCTATAACAGATAATTGAAATATGATATGGAATATGGAAAAAAAAACAGTACTATCCATTTAAACAATACAAGTTGGGAGCATAGCAAACAAGCACCCCAAAAACTTCAGAGAAGGGATCAGTTGTCATGGAGGATAAAGCTTCCTCTATCGATCAGTCATACCTGTAATGTGCCTTTCGTCATGATCGGATAAATAAGGAAAATCGTGTTAATTTCATTTTTTAAAATAATGGCCAAACAATTAGTATGATTAAAATAAACAATGGGAATAAGTAGTTTCGATCATATGTTCAAAGAATTTTTTTTGGCAATAGATAGGTTTTAAATATGATTTTAAATTCTTTATTTTTTTCATAAATTGGAGGAGTATTTAACATTCAAATTTTCTGTATATGATTATAAACACTTCCATTAATTCATAAGACATTTAAAAAAGCCACATGACAAATTATATAAATTTCATATTTATGAAAAGCAAAATACAAACACGACAAATTTAGAAAATATCACATGATTGTACGGTTCACAAAAAAGACAGACTTAATAAATATTAAAGTTGTTCCTTTTGTCACAAAAAGCGTAATAAATATATTTTTTATTTTCAAATATGGTTTAATTTAACTCAATTGAATGCGTGCAACCTATTTTCGAAAACCACAAATTTTAATAATAATGTACATCCGTAAGTTTTATAATGTTCGTCATTTTTCTACGTTAGCCATATGATATTAATATCAATAATTAATGGAGTCAAAACTAAACATGTCAAACGAATGTAAACTTAAAACAATGCATGCGACTTAATTTCTATTTTTGACTAATGCAAATAAGAATATTTATTTAATGTTAATTCAGGAAAATGAATGTATCGAGCCTTGTACGCATCTTTCATATTAGCAAAGTCATAGCATAAAAGTGCAGTTAGTATTACCAGTAACGATATTCTCCAACTTAAGATATCATCAGAAAACTAAGAAATTGTGGATTTAACATACTGCTAATTCTTTTGCTGTTATATAATAACAAAGGTGACGTGAATCAGGTAATATACATGTCAAAACCTCCAGAGGCTGATATTCCCAGTGATAGCGGTAACATCCAAGGTCATTCAACATCTGTATGTTTCTTCTTGGGGAAAATTTGGAATCCTTATCAACTAATTAGATTAAGGAAGATAGAGCAGTTATTTTGGTGGCATTCCTAAGCATAGGTGTGCATGAAGGAAATTACTTGGATTCTTTTGCAAATTGTTGGACGATAATGACTTCAAATTCTATAATTGGTTAGCAAAGTTATAAGAAGAGGAGAGAGAAAAAAATGCGTGAAATATTGTCTTTTTTTTTTTTTACATAAGGCATCTATAATAAAGATGGTAATAAGAACGGTTATTCTTCTCTAGATATACTTAAATTCTATTCTCTATTAATCCAAAAGAGAAAAATTCAATAGAAAGACAAGATGTGACATTGCTTGGAGTTCTCTCATTCAATCTTTATTGTAAACGAGGATCCGCAGATGTAAACCTATACCTACCAGCTTTGTCATCTAATAGAATCATCGGAAACACATTGGAATACTGCATCAATCCAGAGGAATCTCCTTGTCAATTAGCCCCTTCACTACGAGTTATTTCAGACATTGCTCTAGCTACTGAAGCATTTTCTGAATGAAATTCCAAAGAAGATCGATTCCAGAGATATCCTTCATTTTAGGGGGCTAGCTGATAAGAACACAGGAGTAAATTATGAGCAAATTGTTTTTCTCGTAAAACACAACATTTGTGGCACTGATTATAAGTGATAAGATTATATAGACACATCTTGGGTTCTCAAAAAGTATGTGTTTTATTTAATGAGAGTGATAGAATTAATCAATGGTATTTGAAGTTCATCGTTGATTAAAACTCATAATTTCTTACAATTCATATACATGTAATTATAATGAAGTAAGGAATCTACACTAATTTTCATAAATTAAAGCTAATCAAGGAATAAAACAACGAAAAAAGAAACACATAAAATTACCCCCTTTATAAATAATATAATTAAACTAATTTTTGACAAAATAGAATAATTATTTTAGATTTCAGATCCGAGAAAACTCTATAATGGGAACAAAAATATTAGCAATGCATTTTGCATACATACATAGCATTTAAATTTTCTGCATTTCATTTTTTTTTTAAAGTACTGTGTTATCGTGATAAATATTATTAAGCAGTTATGCAAGAAAAGATTAACTTGTAAATTTATTTCAAGGAAATTCAAAATAAGTCATTTCCTTTAATAGATTCGTTATAACCATTTCATAAAGCTCTAATTTTGATAGCTGCCTTACCCTTCTTCTTATTACACCTTTCCACAGAAGATTTCACCATAGTCAACAGCAATTATTCTCACATTCATGTTCATACAATACGTATACTCTTCCCACACAATCTACAAAGTATTGCCTACACAAAAACAAAATGTAACAAGTTCCTTATGAAGATGAATTCAAGTACATTCGAAAATTCAAACAATAAAATTTATATCTTTTTAAATGCAGGTTTGTCTGTAAAAACTGTTGTAGAAAAACACTTTAACCTTGCTGCATTATTATGGGTACTGTTATGAATTTTTGTTCATACCTTTTGAGGAATCTGGCATTGTTTTATATGAATCCAATTTTACCTTTATGTCTTTCTTTGTTTGTTTATGCGGGTTTTCTGTAACAACTGTTGTAGAAAAACAATTTAATCGTGTTGCATTATCATATTACTGAAATTTTAAAAAAATGATCATACATGTACCTTTTTTATGAATCTGGCCCCGGGATCATGAAGCATCTTAAGCTTCAGTGAAAAGAATGTATATGATGCTTAGATTATTTAGAACTTTACCAATAGAAAATAAAAATATTTTATAATTTGGTATCATCAAACTGATTGGCCTTTTAAAAGTATATTAAAATATTTATAGATGATTGAAATTTTTAAACGAAAGTTTGTTGACTTTGGGGACTGATATTTAACGGAACTAATTATACTACACAATTTGGCTTATTATTAATTAATAGTTCCTTTTTGTTAACAGTGTTATCGGTAACAAGAGGAATCGAGATATGCGACTACTTACGAGGATATTGTGGCACGACGTGTGAGTTTGAATACGTACATAAATGGGGTATACCCCTCTGTTCGGGAGAAGGAATGAAGTGCTGTGCACCGGACAATGTTGGTAAGTCCGCAGCTGAAACAGAATTGTGACGTCTTCCTCGCTTTTACTGACAGGATGACGTGCGTCAGAACTAAATTGTGAAGAACTAAAATAGGTGAAATTTTATGCTGCAACACGTGCAAAACACTTCCGGAAAGAATGTTAATAATACATGTATGCCTTTTTTAAAAATCAAAATGCAATCAATAGGAAATACATTTTTAGAATGATAACGTTAACATTGGAAATAAAAACAAAAACTTCTTATGATTAGATGAAATAAGATAAAATATAAGCAAATGAAATGTTCATCGTGTTCCTACATTTCAGTACAAATGATGAAGAGCAAATCTACAACGACAACTACGACGACGACGACCACCACCACCACCCCGGCACCGACACAACCACTGATCGATCTACTTGTACTCGACCAACCCCGATTCATGTCAAATGAAGTCCCTAGAAGTAAGTTCACAAAATTATAAGGGAAATGTCCTCTCAAATAATTATGTAAAAATAATTATGTAAAATCTTTTTCTTTATAAAAAAAAATGTTAAAAGATTTATCACCAATAATGTTCTTAAAATTATTTATAAATACTTTTCAAATTTAACCCCTTAGGACAAGATTGTGGTAAACCCTATTTTTCACATCGTGCCAAGAGGATTGTGGGAGGGACAGTGGCACCCAGAGGTGCGTGGCCCTGGCAGGTGTCCTTCCGGTACATGAGTGGGGGTTATGGTTGTGGGGGATCTCTCATCAGTGATCGCTGGGTCCTCACCGCCGCCCACTGCTTCAAAGGGTAATATCTCATTGACCCAATTCTATAAGATAATGAATTATTCATTATTCATTGATTGATAAATAAAATAAATAAATATATAAAAAGATAAGTATTATGAGTGGTTGTGTAAGGAATATTTTGATGAAATTTTACAGAGCATATAACGACATAAAGAAATGGCGGGTGACAGTTGGAATGCACGATATGACTGGAAACGAGGCATCCAGGAAGGACATCGCCATTAGATCTATTATAAAGGTAACACTCTATTTTGATTTTTTAGAAATTCTTACTGATGAACGAGAATGATGCCAAGATTTAGTTGAATAAATACAATTATTAATGTAAGTGAATTGTGTCATTTAAATAATCTTTGATAAACTTTTATCCAGCATCCTCTGTACATAGCCTACGATGAAAAGGAAGACATGAGAAAGAACCAGTCTACTCCACTCCACAAACGTTACGCCCATGACATCGCCTTAGTGGAGTTAGACTCAAGCGTTGACGTTCAATCCCCGTATACACGTCCGATCTGTCTGCCCTCTGTCGGCAAGCCTCTCTTTGGGAACGATTTCGACAAGAGGGAACCAATCATGCAGGACAACACAGTAGATCTGTATGATGTGGAGAGAAAGGGACAGTGCTGGGTGACTGGGTGGGGATACACTGGGAGGGACGGTAAGTTGTAACCAAAAATAGCAAAGAATATTCAGTCTTACATTTATATATGTATATATTTAATTTCATTTTACACCTATTTATTTAATACTGTATAATTTTAAAACTTTATCATAACAACTGTACCATTAAGCCCTATAGACTTAATTGGATTTGATCATATGACGAACTTTATATACTAAAATATAAACTCATGAAATACCTTTTCTGCAAACTTCAAAGATACAAATTTAATATGTTGAAGACGTCGATCACCTTTGATGATGTCACTTTAAAATTACGTAGATTGTTTATGACTTAACAATCAATTGCTTTTATGTAACAAACATGTTTTGATATAAACTTTTTTTAAAAATTTTGTTATATATTAAGAGAATACTCTTTATATATGTTAATGCATGCATGCTCAATTATTTTCGATTTGCACTTTTTTTACAATGATTTACATATAAATTGTTTATTTCAATATATATTTTAAAATTATGCTATAGTGAAATTATGATCACGATTGCAATTCATGAATCTTAGGTTCATTATGCATGTTTTATAGTTATCGATGAATTATCAAATTCAAAAAATTCCTAAAAGTCTACCAGTTCATCAGATGAATTGCATTGCATTCATTCATCTTGAAAATATTTATACTCTTCCAACAAATTATCATTGGTATTATCAGTTGAAAAATAATTTGGCAGGATGTTTATGTACATAATATATACGACTCTCTTGCTGTTTTGCTTATAATGTCAAGAACCTCAAACTATGATAAACCTGTATGAGAGATCTAATAATAACCATTTCCACTGTTCGGTCTATGCATTGAATTACCCTGACTGAAAGCAATATCAGTGATATTGAGCTTAATTTAACACCTTATCTGAACAATAACAATTTCTATCTTTATTGCAGGGGAAACTGATCGCACACTTTTGCGCCAAGTTCATGGGAGCGTCATAGGTAGCACTCAGTGCAGAGAGTTCTGGCAAACTGAATTAGATGACGATACCCTCTGCTTTGGGGACGGAACACATGGACCATGCAAGGTATATTATCAAAACAGAAAAATAGACAGGTATTTAAAATTTCAAAAAAAAATTCGGTACATTTGTTATGAGCATAAAGTTTATTACGTACCATCGTTACAAGCTATGGTAAAATACATGTTGTAAAAAATCTTATTACTTTTCATATAATAAATTCTTTAACCTAAGACAAATTTCTGTTTACAATTTTTTGTGTGAAAGTCGTTCAATAAGTAATGCAATAAGCGATCTAGAAAAAAGAAGCGAAAAAGCAGTTTCTTTATATTTTTGATCCTTAAAACTTCTTTTTTTCTAAAATCATTATCATAAACCGTGTTTTATTCTAGTACTTATTGGATGACCCTTGTAATTCTTTTTCTTTTATTGCTTTCATTATGATGTTTTCATCAAAATTTTGAAGATAACGAACTGTGATAGATCTAAATAGAAACGTTGAATTAATAATACAAAATACTATACTAGGTTCCTTTAATCTTCAAATTGGATTTTATATTCTAAGAACGGCACAATGTACTAATTAATATTCTATTTCCACAAAACACGTTGCAAATCATGCATAATGATCATAGTTTTCGCCATACCAGGCATTCTTCTTCAACAAACTTGATTTTATACATGTAGCGGAATGACTAATTAGACAAAATATCCATTGGGAGTATATGCTTCGCGCAATTTGAAGGAAAAACTGAATTGTATTTAATTAATGAACAAATCTTCTCGGATTACAGTTCATCAAAATCGGCTCTATTTTGCTGACTTGGCGGGAAGAATAGTTTAATGTCTTTGTAATAGCTATATGACAATCCCTATGAGATTTATTCTGGTATATGTTCTCTACCTGGCCACAGAATAAAAATCAATGCACCTATTTCAGCAGAATACATTTTCGTTCCTTTATCTAATAAATCCCTTCTACATTTAAAGTGTCAACTGAAAGCTGACTTTCATTTCCATAATTAACTCACCTTAAAACCTATGTTTGATTCCTTTATATTTTAGGGCGATTCTGGGAGCCCGATGTCTTGTAATTATGACGGGAAGTATTATATTACGGGAGTGGTCTCATGGGGATCCGAGGACTGCAAACAAAAAGGATATCCCAGTGTGTTTACCCGCGTCACATCTTACCTTGACTGGATCAACAAGCACGTGTCACGTGACTAATTATTGAACCAATCGCTGTGAATTTTATATATTAAAATAGTGGTATGAAGAATTCCAGAACGGCTCAGGGAACACGATTTCAAAAAAATACATTTTTCCAGTAAGGTCTGTTAGGAGCTGTGATAATGCTAATCGTTGATTCTCTGTGTGTTTTCAAAAGAAATCCAACCCACCCGATGTTTTATAGAATTCATGTTATTACATATTAAGTACATGTTAAATGAGTCTTTGATTGTTCTCCTATCCAAACCGTGTGACTGTCTCTTTCTGTATTTTTTTTTGTCGACAAAACTTCTCTTTCTTTCTAAAAAATGAAGTAGCTACAATTATATATTTTTGTATGTGATACTTAAACAAATTCCACGTTGATTTTACAATGGCAGAATGATGACGACGTGTTGGTATTGTTGTGTTACCAATAAAAGTTCTATTGGTGATGGTTACCAGCTTTGTTGTTTTTATTCAATTTGCGATATTGACTATAATATAAAATGTACAAGAAACTTCTTGAAAAGTTGGCGAAGGTCCATGGCACCTGTTCCGATCTCTAATGTTTTCTGGAGATTCGAGTCTGCTATGCTCCTGATTTCTACTGATCAGTTGGACTTTTGATACCATCACTAAGTGATATTGTCTTCTTGATTCTCTGAAAATTTCATTAATTGATATATACAAGAAATACATTTTGTATGAGGAGAATACTACCTTAAACGAGACGTTAATATACTTGTTTCATAGACGTTTATCATAAAGACATATAATTAGATTATATTAGAATTAATGTTTTTAATTAAAATATCCAAATATGAAACAGATGTGTCGAACTCAATACTATCTGATATAGTATATTCAAAGCTCATAGGGATATATCGTGTCGACATATGAATTGAAATAAGCATTGTCAATTAAAAATACGTCGTCGATGTAACCACAGCAACATCAGGTGATCTTTTCCATATTTTCACGAATTAGATTTTGAACTTATTCTGTTTCATATGGGTACAAATATAGGTCTTGTTGTATAAAAAAATTTGCAAAGTCGTAAAGCTTTTATGTTGTTGATTTGAAACATTTTCAGCCAAAATCCTTTATATTCTTCTCCACCCTGTAACTATAGACCTGCTGGAAATGTTATTACAGGTGACGTAAATGTAGTGGATAATGAAGGCATTAGATTAGTTAATTCGAAAGGTCATAGATATACGTAGGTTACCTCGATCCTTCAACTAACGTAGGAATTTCATAAATATCATGGATTGTATTGAAGATTTGGCCAGGCGATGGGACAGATATGAAAAATAAAAATTTACACTTTGTCAGAAAGAAGTAAGTGTATCAGATCCATGCTCAAATCGCGTTTAAAAGATAGAGGGCCATTATAAAAGCCATTTTTCCTTCTGTATTAAATAATCCAGAAGTGAAAATAGAATTAGATATTACATGATCAGTACTTCCTGGTCCCTGCTTACAAAGCAGGTAACAACATTGTCTTCGTTTGAAAGGTCCATTATATAAATTGTATTTTAGAAGAACTTGGATTTAATTCTACAAGTGGTAATCCAACTCATATTTATAGTTCCCTTTCTAAGGAAGAAATTCTTCAAAATTAAATGTCAGTTTTGAATACTTTTAATATCCCGAAGAACGAAAATGAATTTGAGCTACCATATATATATTGGAGTCGGACACTTTATAAAAATCCTTAAAAACAAAGATACAATGCGGGTTCCAGTAAATGTTCAACCAAGCCTCTTTCTTTACTCCTCACTAAGATACTGAAAGTAATGAAGGGAAAACTTCAAGAATACTGCGCAACAATATATTCAAGAAGTGGTGTGAATCAGATGTGGATACTCAAAAATTCCAAAGTTTAAGAGCTCTTGGACAATTTGAAATCACAAGATTTTACCAAAAATCAACTGCTTAAAAACTTACGATTTTTCAACTTTATACACAACCATTCCATAAAATCAAAGTCCATGCTTTTTAATATCATTGACAGCTGCTTTTTCAATAATCAATAAAAATGGAACTCTTAAATTTACTTACCTTGTCATTGATCATTTGCAAAATTATTTTGTTTAAACATATTTTGATTGTAAACACTTGTAAGTACTCTGAAGTTGACATAAAAAAGATGCTTGAGTTTCTGATTGACAATATCAATGTTATTTTGGAGACCAGATCTTCCAAAAGTCTATTGGAATTCCCATGGGAACTAATTGTCCCATTATTAGCAGACCTATTTTTGTATTCATATGAAGCAGAATTTGTCCAAAATTTTATGCGTGAAAAAAAAGAAAACAATTTCCACCCCTATGTCGATAAGATATATCCTAGTGAGCTTGAGATAATAGATACCACAGAGTCTGACACATCTGCTTCATTCTTGGATATTTTACTTGAAAAAGACGTTAATGGTGATCTAACAACCAAGCACTATATGATAAACTTGATGACTTTAACTTTTCTACCGTCATCTTCCCTTACTTATGCATATACCTTCATCACCTGTATACTGTAGGACGTGAAAACTGGTCCATCGGATGAGACGGATAAATCGAGGCCCCCTCTTTCAGTAGGTGCTGACACGAAAAAAAAACGCTCACTGCACAATGGCCGTTAGTTCCGAGTATACGATTTAAATTGCAGCTCTCCACCAGCAAGTGGTGGAGTCTGCATATGAAAGAAAAATTCTAAAGAGAGACCTTAAACAATATACAAACAAACGAATCAAATGTACTTTTAATTTTTTGGCTTAAATCTTACAGTACATGTAAGACGTAATTCTAAACACCCCCTCCCTTTTCTCATGCCTTACCCTTTCAGTCTGATTTTACGTAAATTCCTGTTGCGAAGTTAAAAGTCAGTAAAGTGCCAAACTCACCTAGATGAGATTGAATAAAGTGTCATTATATCAAGGAATGTAATCGCCATCTGTAATTGTGTTTGTATTAAATAATTTTACTAGACAAATCCGTCTAATGACACTTCACTCTCAAATAAGTTGTGAAATATTATACAGCGACAGAGACTGCCTGGTCTTAGTATCGAAAAGTGCTAAGTAAGGGATGGTCTATCTTCTACTTTAATAATATTTTATCACAGGTCTATAAAATGTTGTCAATAACTTATTATAATGTCACGTGTTTTGTTACATGTAAAAAATAAGGAATTTAATACTATTTAAAAATGCATATTATGTTAACGTTAAGGCGATCAACACTGGACAAAACATAATGCTTTAAGAAGCATGAATACACTTAGGAAAAAGATAAATTGTACAATTTTCGTAAAAAAAAAATTGCTATGAAAAAAAAGAAACATTGCACGCTATCTACACTAAAAAACACAAAGCAATCATATAAAATTACAATATCTGCCAAAAATGTTTTGATCAACGAAAATCTTAAGGTGGAATTGACAGAATATTACATATTTACCAGAATAAAAATTCGACAAATATCTATGTGAATTTAAGGCGTAATAAAATATGAACCCGGAGTTTAAGGAAATGGCAACGGCTTTCGTTATGCAGATAGTTTATATTTTGATAAAGCGTAAACTAATATAAGGAGGCAACCTCAGTTTAAAAAGTTATTATTTTTGCAAAGAGCTATTGAGCTCTTTTAAAATTTTATCACTTATACTGAGACTCACCACCTGCCGGGATAGAACAAAGAAATTAAACTTTGACTTGACACTAAGGGCCAAATGTGAGTTAGAGTCCTTTTCTGTTAACACCTACTGCAACATTGGAACTCGATTTATATGATCAGAAAACACGCTCCGCAAGAATCAATTCCTTACTCTGAGTTTTTAGAGCAAACGCTCTACCCCTGGGGAACGCAAACAATGAAATATATGGAGATAAAGAACAGTATTCAAGCTTTAAAGTCCATAAACAATACAAAATAGGAGCAGAGCAAACACGGACTTCCAAAACATCAGATGTTGGATCAAGTGCCATGGAGGAGTGAGCATCCCCTGCCAACCGATTACACCCGTCGTGTGTTCATGGTCATATTCGGGTAAAAAGGGAAAATCCAGGGGAAACTGAGTGTGTAAATAATAACACAAGCATCAGAATGAAAACAAGTCAGTCAGAATTTGACTCAATGAAAAATTGTATTCGCTGACAGTCATTTTATCGACCATAGAACTTACGGAATGATAAATTTAAACAAGACTGTTGATATTCTTGTGTGACAGTAATTTACCTCTTTTTAAAAAAAAATTATTCTTTCCTAGAGTATGATCTTCCGTATCGAATCAACTGAGAGAAAGCCAGCAACTTTTAATGTCAATGTCAAAACAAGTGTTCACAATAAGAATCTTTTACAAATTAATTTTGATGCTGACTATTCACAATAAAGGTGTTTAAAATTTCCGAGTTCCATATCTATTGAAGAAGCAGTTGACTGTGATATTTAAAAACCCCTAGTTTTTAAAGCAATATGAGCTGCAACTTTAATGTTGGATATATTTATAGTACAAATGTAATAAACTATTTCAAGAAAACAGTCAAAGAACATTTATTATACTCTGTTGTTCATATTCACGATGGAGGAACTTTTTATAAGCCATGATTGAAGCAAAATTGCATTATTGCCGTCATGTACAACATAGATTTCTGTAATAATACTAAGATTTTGGTTGTACAGAAGTCTGTCTTCTGAAATACTTTAATGCTTTAATTTAGTCTACTTGAACATTAAGGTTTTAATTACATACAGATTTATCATTATAACACATCTTCACAGCAAAAAAAAAATTCTCAAAAATGCAGCTCATATTGCTGTAATTTATTATGCGTGAAAAGAAGAAAACTCTTGCTGTGGCCTTCAACTCGACATTTAGATATATCGACGACGTACTGTCAATTAACAATTTTCATTTATATGTCGATACGATATATCCTAGTGAGCTTGAGATAAAAGATATCACAGAATCTGACCTATCTGTTTCATTTTTGGATATTTTACTTGGAAAAGACGTTAATAGTAATCTGTCAACCAAGCTCTATGATAAACGTAATGACTTTAACTTTTCTATCGCCAACTGCCCTTACCTATGCAATATATTAGTACCTTCTTCACCTGTATTCGGAGTTTATATATCTCAGTTGATTCGATACGCAAGAGCATGCTCCACGTATGAACATTTTTAAAACGGGGTTAATTATTGACAAACAAGTTGATGAAACAAGAATATCAGCAGTCTCGATTAAAGTCATCATTTCGTAAGTTCTATGGTCGATACAATGACCTTGTCAGCAAATACATTTATCATTGAGTCAAATGCTGAATGACGTTTTTCATACTTATTGTTAGTCCATTATTTATACACTGATTTAACGTAAGATTTTTCCATTTTTTCCCGAACATGATAAGGAGCACACGGCGAGTGTGACCGGTCGGCAAGGGATTCTCACTCCTCCGTGGCACCTGATCCCACCTCAGATGTTTCGGAGGTCTGTGTTTGCAATGCTCCTATTATGTATTTTTTTATTAACCTTTGATCTTGTTCGTTATCTCCATATGTTTCACGAAGTAGTTTTAAACATGAAAAAGTAACATTGATTTTATTGATTTTTATATTACGAGAATGATACTGCATACGGGTATCATTACATTTTCGCATCGTTAATGTTCGCCCTACTCATAGGTGGGCAGGTGAATTTAAGATGGTGTGAAATGACAGAACACTTAAATTTGTTTAACAGAAGAATAGCAAAACTTTATTTGCAAGTGTTAAAGAGCAAATATTGAACGGGGCGAAGATAACCATGCGTACAGTTATATAACATTTTATAAAGATTCTTTCGAGTTTCTGAGAATCGATATCTGATTCTTATTATTTATAGACCATGATGTAGCTCAGTACGTCTGAAGTTTCTCCTTTATAGAAATTAATGTTTTTGTGAGGAGCAAAGGACAATAAAATGAGAAAAATTACAAAAAATACCAGCCTGAGGGTATTTCAGAGAGACATAGAAATATAGGATTTTTCTATTATTGTTTATGTAATGTCTTTGACCAACGATGCCCAGAAAACTACAGTACATTGTGTTTATATTCTTATGAAATTAGTTCCAAATTCTTTACAAAGTGAGTATATATTAATACAATGGCTTAATTAAGCGATATAAGGCATTAAATCTCTAAACGTGGATTTCTGTGGTAAGAGCCTTAACTCTTTTACATCTAACAAATCACTGGTAGGTTTAAACCGTGCCCAAATCATTTCAGTGTGTTTGATAATAAACAACCCTAGACTCTTAATATTAATGACCGCTCTTCAGCACCATATTTACATTTACTTTCCCCATTTCTTTTTTATTTTTAAAATGTATCCTTGTTACTTTCATTCTTGAAAGATGAATCAATGTTCGTAATTTTCATCATTTTTCAATCTAAATGCCGAAATCTAAAGGATTATCTCTAAACACTATGCCATCGATTTTTTTTTAATGTTTTGTAATGATTTCGTTATGCTGCATGTCTATTTAACGACTACAAAAGAAAGAGCAAAGTAAGGTTTCAATACAAATCTTGCCCTGTATATTTCTAAAACTTAGGAGTGATGTACAAAAGTAAAATTCATCCTTTCTGAATTATTAAACTCCATGCGGTAAAGAAATACGAATTGTTTTTCCAAAATGACCTTCTAATTGCTTTTTGTGGTGTCATGACCCTGTGGATTTTCCCGTATTTTCTGGTAATGTTGCATAAGATAAATTTTCAGTAGAATTTTCTATCAGATAACATATAGCTAATGCATCGCTCAAAAAGATTTCTTGATATCTAATTTTTCAAATCATTTTACACAATATATCCAAAAAATCGAAATGGGCGACGGTTGTGACCACTATTTTCTATATGAATATAATTACAAAGTTAATCATTTTGAAGCTTTTCTGCATATAACCTAGAAAAACATCAAACTAATGAGGTCATATTTGCAAAATGGCCCCTCCTCCTCCTTCGTGCTATATTTTTTTAAAATATGAAATATATTCATCTACTCGTATCATGTTAAAGCCAATTTCATTACTTTTTAAGAACAAAATTATTAAGGCATAATGCACCCCAAACTGTACCCTTTTTTGATGTCCTATAACAATTTAGGTTGGATATAAAACATGATTAACTGAATAAACCCCTCTTCCAAGTTGTTGAAAAAAGAGTTACTTCTCTTTTGTCTCTTTCTTAAAATCATGAAATCCGTTTTTCGTTTTATTTATTGTTAATTTTCTACCTTGCCATTGTTAGGTTGTGAAGGGTTCATTTTTATGAAAGACCTGAATGTGTATTACAAAAAAGAAGAGCCTAATTTATACTGCAAAGTACTTACATGCATTTACAAAGTAATATACAAACATTAAGAAAGGGAAACGCTAACCAATACCTATAAGAAATACAACACCTCTCTGTCAAAAAATGTGGCTTTTACTTAAAATAAACAAGGTACAAACCACGAAGGACACTGGATCAGCTATTTTTCAAAGTTAGATAAGCTACAAAAAAGATATAACTCGATCTTCTCTAAAACAGAAAAGATTATTTAGTATACGTATCTTCATTAATTTAGGTGCAAGGGATGTGTAAACTACTAAATGAATAATATATTCATCTATAATACAATATTTAACAATTTTTTTACTTTGAAAAATATGGAGATAACGAACAATATTTAAGATAAAAAATCCATAAAACATTACATAATAGGAGAAGAGCAAACACGGACCTCCAAAACATCAGAGGTGTGACCAGGTGCCATGGAAGAGTAAGCACCCTCTGCCGACCGGTTACACCCGCCGTGTGCTCCTTATCATGTTTAGGAAATAACTGAAAAATCCGTCGTCAGTTCAGTGTATAAATAATGGTTTAAAGATAAGTATAAAAAACGCCAGTCAGCATTTGACTCCATGATAAATTGAATGTTTTTTCATGCAGTTATAACATATAAAATGTTTCTCTTTGTTAGTACGGGAATTAATGTCGCGGCTATTACAGAAAAAAAATACATAACTTAAATGAATGTATTTTTTCTGCAACAGTGGCGACATTAATCCCCGTACAAACAATCAAAGAGAATATTTTATTATTTAAATATCATCGGACAGATTATATAAAGTTATCTCTTTGTCTTACATTCATGCCTGAGACTACTGCATGGCATGTTTTCAAATTTTCCATTCGTCTACTTTTCTTATCTATGTAGTAATATTCCACTATCACTTGCATTTGGAGTTTCAATGAAGTCTCCTAGCTCATAAGAAAATTGAACGAATTTTCTGAGTATGATTACTCTTAAAACAAAGACAGAAAAGTTAATGTACAAAGGATTTCGACCATTTCGTTTAAAATCTGTATTTTTAAAATTCTTCTGTTGTAATAATGATCATAAAGCAAATATAATTTGTAAATAGGTCTTATTTTGGCTTATTAGTTTCTATCTGATCATTTCACAGGGTTTACAACCTTTGACGGCCAACAGAGGATGCTTCCTCAGTTCGATCCAGCACCTGATCTTACCTTTGGAGTTTCCAGGGGACTGTGTTTTAAGCTCTGTTCACAGATTTGTACCTTTAAAAAAATAGATCGTTTACAACTCTTTATCTTTGTTTTTCAGTAGATAACCTGGGCCTTAAAAACTTCGTAGTGTTTATTATATAGACAATCATAGTTTTTTTTATGGAAATCATTAAAAAATTCGATTGTTTTATAGATATCAGATACATAGCTCGCTAAAATTCACATCCTGGCCTCTTTGTTTGTTATCAATGATAAACAAGTTGGGGAGGCAATTCCAAAGGGGCCCCTCTCTAATCAAAAATGTACTCAAAGTCTCTCAGACGTCTTTCAATGTTTCATTTGATTTAATCTTAGCCAAGGTTATGCCCCTATACTGTATTTACATAAATTGTATATGCATTTTGTTCAAATACTTAATTTCTCCTTATTAAGTAAGCAAACCCCCTCCAAGTTTCCATTTTTGTTAAATAATTCTTTAAAAAAGAAAAGTTTTTTTCTGAACTTGAAAATATAATTGTTTAATTTTCCGGGCCAAAGCACAGACTTTCTCTCTTGATCATGATCTGCAATTTTCTTTATATGAATAATTGCCTAACTTTTCTTGGGCGTATATTCACGAATATGAATGAAGTATGATTTTCTTTTCAATGTCAATAGAATTTGAATTGATACGTAGTTGCGACATAAATACAAGAGGCTGTTTGAATTGGACTGGAATTGTAACAAGAGTTCACGGAACTGTTTTTTACCACAAACGCTTACAAACTACTGTATTAACTCTGAAGTTGCAAGCTGCACCTAACAGCGTGTTATAATGAGGTCATGCCAGGTTTAAAAAGACTACGAAGTTCACATATAATAAGACTGGCTTATTGGTTCAATTCGGGTTGTCTTGAGTTTGCCATTCGTCGCATACGTGACATTTACATTCGTTAATTAACAAATCAAAAAATTGTAATAATATAAAATAGGCGTGGTAAGATGTTGTAAGAAATTGAATAAAAATGGTAACTTTTTTATTTTGTATAGTTTTTATTTAATTTTTTCTATTTAAGGCACCCTTTCACTATCATTTTTTTCCCATAAAGTTCCCCAGCTATCATTAATAAGATGAAGAAGCGAGATTAATTGAGGTTTCATTTTGGGAAAAAATCACAAGTAGGGAATGGCAGTAGGTGCATACACTTAAAAGTGCATACTTTTATTCAGATTTTAAGATTGCAGGATTGTAATTTTTTTTAAATCGTGTATATACCATCATTTTTTTTATTTAAAAGTATGAAAATATCTCCTCCTTATATCTCTTGCTCTACAAAAACGAAACAGAAAAATATATTACTTTCAGATAATCGATCAGATAATTAAAAATTTTATTCTGCAATGACTATCACCCTAATAGATTTTAATTAATGATTTATCAACTGGTTTTAATTTAAATATCTTGTTCGAACATGTCATGAAATTTATCACAGTATTTTATTATTATTTTTGTTTTATTTTATAGGTTGATAAAATGCGGACGCATTGAATGTTCTAAGTTTATATATTGTGTTAAGATAAAGACCCGAGGGTCGGTTCAATTCTTAACTGAAAAATTAGTAGACTCTAGGATAATTTTTTTTTATTATCATCCCCATATTAGGTAATATAAAATTTATTTTGTCAAGGGCGGGCAAGATGATGAAATTAAAAGCATTATTTAATGGTTTTATAAACTTTTGATATTTAATCCACGAAAGTAGAAAAGAAATATATTACGTGTGGAAACAGGTGTATAATCGAATAAGATTTTATTAATCATTATTTATGAGTGTGTGCTTAAAACAAATTATTCAAGAGGCAACAAATTTTATGAAGATCACACTTGGATCTTTTGAGCAGCTCTTTTACACGTTGCACTTTTATGGAGAAGGACATCATAAAACAGCGAGTGTCATTAAAATATCCAGTCGTTTGGATTACCCTTATCAAATTTACAGTTCATAAATGCAAGTACATTTTGAGTGTTTGATACAAAAACTTTCATGAGACAATTAGATATACACTGTAATCTTTGCATGATAGTGCCCATATGCACTATTCAAACTTAGTTCATATGAACCAATATTCGTAAATTGCTTGAATTAAGGTTAAAGCAGGGTCTGTCTGATATTAATATACATTGGCTATTTCTTATATTTGATAATATCTTAGACATATGAAGACATCTAATCAATTTACAATATTTATATCCATTCATATGCCGACTTGATCAATCCCTGTGAACTTGAAAATACAAATCACCACAGAGTCTGACCCACCTGTTTCATACTGAGATGTTTTAGTGACTACAGATAACAAAGGCCAACTAACAACTATAAACTGTGTGATAAACAACTAACAACTAAACTGGGTGATAAACAACTAACAACTAAACTGTGTGATAAACAACTAACAACTAAACTGTGTGATAATCGGGATATCTTTGGCTTTTCCATCGTCCTGTTCACTTAATTATTTTTATTGATTGAAGTTTTTATGAGTTCGATCACTGTTAGTCATCTTCAGCCTGTTTTATTCTTCACGAACTAACTCAAGGAATTCTTAGAACTGAAAAAAAAAAAAAAAACTTTAGACAAATAAATGAACACAAAGAATAGATTATTTCTTTAAAATATAGTTTCGGGAACATGTTTTATGGAAGAAAAAAAAAGAAAATTTTCTGTCTAAGGGTTGAAATAAATTATTTTTAAAAATGTTTAGCCTACTAAGGTTCTTATTATGTTTAGGTCAATTTGAATCATAAATTGTGGAAACCAAATTACTGCTTCCGTTGAGACCTGAAGAAAATGACACATCTGGCTCAAGGATTTACTATTGACCTGGCCTTATAAGTTTAATCCGTTAATTAGTACAGAATTAAAACCATTGCCAAATCTTCTATTCATGAATTTTAATCAGAGTAAATTGTAAATATGACTAGCTTTGCAACAAGTTTGTGCTAATTAACGATTATTATGAATAAAAAAAGAAATTCTTTTTAAAAGCATTAGACAATGTAAGAAAAATAATGATTTGAATGATTTACGACAAAATTTAAAATGACTGTCGGGTTGCCATGATATTGACGTTTAAAGGTGCCTATAAAAAATGATTTTGACCGCAGTGTCAGAGTTAATCCCCGTGATAAAAGCATTCTAAAAATCGAATTGAGCTTATCTTTACTATTCCGGTATCAAAGTAAATATCTATTAAAATTCAAGTTTATCTTGAAACAGAATCTACAGAAAAGTATGTAACCCCACCTCCACTTTCACGAAGGATCAGACAGAGTTGATGAGTATTCATTTCCCTTTGTTACTTGGTATTAATGGCTTGTCTGGTTCGTGACTACGGCGACATAAAGAGGTCAATATTTTAGCAAAATAAGAAAAAAAACAACGATTTCTTTTTCCAATTGTTTACGATAACATTTATTTATCACTTAAACAAAACCTTCATTCCCAACTGTGTAAAAATAAAAGAAGGGGGATGTAAAGCAAAATCCTTAGAGAAAATAACGAAGAAAATGCACAAAATGTAAAGTTAAAAGATTCTACTGGTTGATGGTGTATATTAATTTGGTAATCTCAAAAATATTCACTGGTATTAGACGAATTGACTATTTAATTCATTTTTTTTTTTAAGAATTATCGGGTTTTTCGTCAACAGAAGATCAGATTAATTTTTTGAGAATGTCTTAATTTAATCGATACATAAAAACAAATGATTGTTGAACAAATGATTGTTCAACGTGTTCAAATATCAAATATATTTCAAAGACATATACGTGCAATCTGTTGAAATGTAAACATATCTTGCTTAACTCAACATAGACTTTATTAGCCCAAAGAGATATGTTTTGAGCAAACTTTTATTCATTATTACATCAATGATCTTAAAGCTTTATTTCATATACCCCAAATTTGTCCCTGAGTAAAACTGAAATGTAGTTTACCCACATTTTACATTCCAGTTTCTTTAACTACACATATATTGCTTTGCTAGTTTCATTTGTCTATTAAACAGGTAAAAAATCATACAATATCTTTATGAAAATAAAAAAAAAAGTATAACTTTCAGTTACCCGTCTGACAACCTTTTCCAGACAACACTCTCTCACAACAGATCTTGTGTTTTTCGTTAATCAAGCTTAGCCACCCGTGACATCACCCACGACCCTGTCGCCAAACGCTCCTCTGCATGAGGTCTTTAATACAGGTTAACCAGATCTTGATGTCTTAAATTCTGTTCGTATGAAAAAAAAATATATTTTGTAAATGGAAAATTGTTTAGAGAGTTTTCAAACCAATTCTCAATTAACGTTTTGCAAAATATTTTGATAGAAACAAACGAATAAATTGTAAAACAAATCAATGAACAAAATTTTGATATGTTATTAAGATGAACTTATATATGAATTTTGCATTATAGAATAAAGCTACGATGGGTAGATGATTTATGAATCATTTCGAATTTTTTAACCTGAAAGTTATCTGCTTTTTGCAAAGAGCTTTCATACATATATCTTGCAATTTAACGGAAAGTTTAAAGTGGATATACTCGATACATATTTGTATAGTGCATCTTATTAAGCGACATCATATTTGTTACATTTCAGAAACATTTATTAATTAATACTTATAAGTTTATATCAAAAATAAACAAATTTTACAACATGAAATATAATCAATTTTTAGATTAATTAAAAGCGCCATGTGTATATTTAATTCAACGAGATGCAAATCTTTCTATATGTAATACAATTTTAAAATAAAATGCAGATTTTTCCACCATAGAGAACGAGGAAGGAAAGTAAATTTTCAATAGTTATTTTTAGATAAATTAGAACATATTCTTAACGTTTATTTTCCCTAATTTGAACTAAATATAGAATAAAATATCAATACTAGGAAAACTTCATTTATATTGCGGCATTCTTTTGCAACTTCAGTTCCGTTCAGCGATATACAGACACGTGCCATAAGTATTCGGTCAACATGGCGACTTGTTTACGCTTGAAAACGAAAATGTCAAATTTCAAACATTCGCTGTAATGAAATAAAGTAATAAAAAATATAAATTATGTCAAACTTACTTGTTAATACTTCGTAAGATGTCCCTTGAGCCTGATTACATTCAAAATTCTGTTTGGTATGGACTTATAGAGGTTCTGAACATAGTTAGGTCGGATGCTTGTCCAAATGCCCCGAATTTCCTCCACGAGATCGTCTTTAGATTTAATAAAGGGAATGCGTGTCTGAAGTTTTCTTTTTATCAATAACCAAAGGTTTTCAATAATGTTAATATCTGGTGACTGGGCAGGCCAACTTAAGCAATTTATTCCATTCCGGGCAATGTATTGTTGAGTAGACCTTGCTCGGTGAACGGGGGCATTGTCATCCTGGAAAAAATATCCACCCCTAGGAAAATGTCGAGCAATCACTGGCCACAGGTTCTCTTCCAGAATGTCCTGATATTTTTCTGCATTTATGTTACCATTCACCGGTGTAATTGTCCCCACGCCATTCCAAGAAATACAGCCCCATATCATAACTTCATACCTGGGTTGCGATGTCCGGGGTTGAACAAGATCGGGTCTCCAACCTTCGTTCCTCTTGCGCCAAATATGAACCCGCTGGTCGTGTCCAATCATTATCTTGCTCTCGTCTGAGAATATAACTTTATTCCAGTTATTCTGAACTGTCCATCGCCTTTTCTCTCTGCACCATGCCAGTCTCTTTCGTCGGTTAACCTCCTTCACAACCAGTTTTTTCTTACTTACACATCTTCTATATTCATGATTATGCAAATGACGCTGAATAGTCCGCTTACTTACAGTTTCACTTTCAGTCCTGCCTTCATTAAATTTTGATGTAATATCACTTAAAGACTCCCGACGATGCGTTTTCACAAGCCTTTCTAAACCACGGTAATCCCTTTCTTTCATTTTCGCCGGCCGCCCACTTCTCGGTTTGTTTTCCACTGACCCTGTGGCAAAAAACTTTCGTGCGACATCGATAACTGTTGACTTTGGAATTTTCAACATCTCACTGACCTTGTGACGGGAAAGACCACTCTGTATCAAATCTATAATGATATTTTTCGCCTCCGTCCCAAGCTCCTGCCCTTTTCGACCCATATTTTCAAATTCGTAATTCTGACAACTTTCGCTAACTACAGACGACAACAAATTATCATGTGATACATCATGTGACTAAAAATCTAAATTTACGACAATTCGTCATCGATGACGTGTACATACAAAAACAAGAGACTCGATGTATGTACTTTCGTTTTCAAGCGTAAACAAGTCGCCATGTTGACCGAATACTTATGGCACGTGTCTGTATATACAGACATAAAACCAAAAACAAAACAAAAATGGAACCAAAATCGAGGTTATGACAGATTGCATTCTAAATATACGAGCCATTAAACATATTCTGAATCAAACAGTTAAACAATCATACGGACAAACTTAATTCAAAGAAACATGTCGTATATACATTTAAACTTCATTTCAATTGATGGCAAAAAAAAAATGATGAATTTGTATTGAATTCAAACCCTTATGACATATAGGACCAAAATAAAGTTTTGAAATGTTTCATCAGAAATATTTTTGTTCAATCAAACATATATACGTATTATATAAGAAATCAATATTGTACAAGACGACAATTAATGTAATTTTGCTTCAATCAAAGCTTAAAAAAAGCTCTTCCATCGCAAACATGAAGAACAGATAGTTCATAAATGTTCTAGTTTTCTTTCATTTAATTAGTTAATTACCAATTTGCAACAAATTTTCCCCATATCAAACATGCAGTTCATATTGCTTTAAAAAAGCATCAATGTCTTTTTTTACTTTATGGATAATATGACCTGTCATGTCATGACACCTGATATAATAAATTCCAGACCCTGTCACATACATGTAAAATTTACAATTAAATGTAAGATATCGGTTTCCAACCCTACAAATTCAAATTAAACGACAAATACTTATTTCAATTGATTAAAAAAACGTATGATCACATAGAAACGACTGATTTCACGAATAATTTAATGTTCGCTATTTTAAAAGATATTCTGTTTATATTTCAACCCGTTAACAAAATTTATGTTGTGATATTCTCTGATCACCTTAAGTTAAAAGCACTATTTTCAAAATTATACGGTTATTTGATGACCTTGTCAACACTTGTAATCTATCATGAGGTCGTATCTTGGACAAGTCAATTTATATGAATTACTAGTAATTTGCATATGAAATTCAATTTGGAAATGTTCCGCCTAGTGCCGACTGGCGTTTTTCATGCTGATTGTTAGGCAAATATTTATACACTAAATTGTTAACAGATATTCCGATATTTCCCGATAATGACAAGGAGCACATGGCAGGTGTGACCGGTCGGCAGGGGATGTTTACCGATACAAGGCACATGATCACACCTATGATATTTTGGAGTCCGTGTTCGCTCCGGTCCTATCTTGTAATTTTTATTGGACTTTCTCCATATATTTCATTGATCAATACATAGGGCTTAGGCGGACGTGATGTTTATTTCTTTTTGGCATCGATTCCATCTTTGAAATTTTCGGGGTCCGTGCAGAAAAAATTATAACTTCGACCGATGGACAAAAAAATAGTCGACCGACAAAATACGAGATCAAAATTGTGCAGTTGAACTGCTCACTGTCACCCGATGAATCCCATTTTTGCTTCAAAAGCCGTTGGCCGTTGGTCATTTTTGGAAATGTGACTGTGGTTTTAGCTTTATTAACAGATAAGTATCGTCTGTAGATTTTGGACATCGCTCACCTTTTTATCTTCATTTTCATTTTATTAAAAGAAGCAATTGAAAGACTTATATAAATTTTTGTGAGGAATAGATACCATGATTTTTAATGGCAATTTTGGATCGAAATCGAAATTGAAAGGAAAAAGTAAATAAGTTTGATTCAAGATTGGGAATTTAAATTCAGACTCAAAAATTGTGGAATTAAACTCAAACCCGTTTTGTATTATCGAGTTTCCAAACATATTACGTGTTTCCAGCTAAAACCACAAGATACTAGTGTTTTTATTTAGTCATTCTACTTCTATTAATATACACAGTCTCCTAAAAAAGGAAGTATCAATTTCATTAGTTTTGCGTTCTAATATAGTAAACATAAATAGATACTAGTATAACTTACAGCGCTTAATCCATTCTCACAAAGTATGTCTTCTACCTTTACTTTAGATCATAGTCTTGCATTCTTTTTATATAAAGTACGACGTTTTTAGACCATTTAAAAGATATGAAAATCTTTAAACTTTTTTCAAAAATTTATTCCAGGTTGCAATTTTCAACTTCAATGACATCAGAAAGTCAAATAATGAAGTTTCCAGAAGGACTACAAATAAAGAAGGAAGAACATGAAAAATAAGAAGGGTTTTGATTTAGATGATCAGTCCCTAGCTTATGTACCGTAGTGACTGGTCATATTTGACAAGTTTTGTTGAACGGTTAAAGTATATGTTAGAAATGCTGGGTGAAACATTTCAACAATCGCATATTGAACTTTTATGAGTGTTTATTCTTATCTAGCTAATTATATATTTTAATGTGTAGACAATCCGATTTT
This sequence comes from Saccostrea glomerata, assembly GCA_003671525.1. NCBI lineage: Eukaryota > Metazoa > Mollusca > Bivalvia > Ostreida > Ostreidae > Saccostrea > Saccostrea glomerata. The sequence goes on along the minus strand of PRKT01000039.1, from coordinate 439,786 downwards.
TCCCAAGCCTTTTTTATACTTCTACATAATATTCTTGTGGTGTAGAAAAAATGTTTAAAGTTATTACAAAAAAATGTTTAAATCATTAATTGATTGGATATTCAATCAAAGTACATGTATTAAAGCTCATTTACTCAACTTTACTTTTAATTGCAATCGACCACCATCTGACTGTTTATATTATTTTATAGTTAATTTTGTACATCTACTTATATATATACCATTTATTTTGAAATCCAGTGCAATTGTTTGGAATAAAAACACAATCAACCTGTATTTTATTGATTTGTACATTTAAAGAAAATCTGAGAGGAATTAATCATTCAGTTTTAAAAGTGTTACAGATTTATAATATACCTTAAAATAATAAAAATAATAATCAACCAAACTAAGAAAACAGCTAAATTTACTTAGCTGTAGGATATAAAATTGTGCGAAAATGCAAGCATAGCATAAGCGGTCAAAAGGCTAGCTTAATTGAAACACCAATATAAAGATTTTTTTTTATAAATGGACTTCAATGTACCAAAACAAGATATATTATTCACATTCGTGATGATTTAAAATACAAGACTTAAATCAAATAAAATGAAGGTCTGCATAGCCAGAAAAGTACAGTACCTATTGATAATGAGACCCTGTCCCTAATTTGTCACTGCATTCATAAAAACTGATGAGAAATTAATGAGCCTCTTAGATATTCAATAATGCGTTTTCTGTGGAGTAGATTAATTGTAGATTAAACTGTCTGAAAAGGTGTGAAAGATGAACCAGCTAGATTTACACTCGATAAGACAAATGAATAGAAATAAAATTAAACATAATCTGAACTATTTAATATATAACAAGACGAAAATTAATCAAGTGTTATTTACAAATCTTATTTATTTCAAATTCATTGAAAGGTTTATGAATGCCCAATAACAAGAAGGTCCTTAGTGATCTATAAGTGGGTCCTTTTCCTTTATTGATGATCCTCTCTGGAAACCTTTATAGTAACCATGAGTAGTGGCATGACAGTTTTTCATTAGTGACAAAAACTCATACTTATAACAAACTGAACAATTACACGTTATATAAGCTATACTAAATTGTACAGGTACACATGATTTAATCTTGCTATTTAAGTAACGAATTGCAGTCTTTTGAATTATTTTTTTAAAATCATATTTATACAGTATATTCTAAAAATATTCTATTAATTTTTTTACCAGTTTTAGAAAACAAACATTAAAGTAATTGATATTCTGTGCTTTGTTTTTTTTCAAAATTTCGTGTAAAATAAATACAAAAGGATAAGATCCTTCACAAAAATAGACAATGATAGCAGTGTTTACAAATTAATTACAATTTTGAGGACAAAGAAAAAAATCATTTATTACATGTTTTTGTAAATCGTGCTTCAATAGATTTCACCGGATGTATTTCACAAATGTCCAGAATTATTTCAAAGCAAATGTTTGTTTCTGTTACAATAAAACGTGTAAAAATGTAAATATATAGGATTTAATATTCCAGTCATCGTGTGAGTTGTTTTAATTTTTCCAATCCTTTGGTTTTATGAATGCCTAAGCTTTATGTTATCCCGAAGAAGGGGCAGGGAATCTTGAATATTATAAAAAAAATCAATCTATTGTTATTGTTCGTGTTGTAGTTATAGTAAGTGGTTTTAGTATTATATAATAAAAAAAAAGAAAGATATGTTCAAAACCAAATATTACAAGGTCAAAATCTACAAGATTTTTAAATGAAATGTATACACTTTGATCAATTTTTGTCAGTGTATTAAAGGATATAAATATTAACACTTTCAAGTATAATGAAGTTTTAAAGTTTTATACATACAATGTGTTTTAGGTAAATGTGATGACATGCTCACGTATTTTATATAATATACAAAAGACATGCAGTGAAAAGAGCATCACAGGGAAGTATGCGTTGAAATCTCGGAAAGGAAGGTTTTATTTAGGTAAATGTGATGACATGCTCACGTATTTTGAGCAAGTTTGTTTTTTTTTTTTTTTGCTTAAAAATCCTTTACTTACGGTAGGCATTTTTTTCTTCGAAAAAATGACTTGGTGAAAGTTTAAGTTTAAGTTGGCAATGGATTTTTATAATTTTTTTCTTAGATACAAACTATAATATACAAAAGACATGCAGTGAAAAGAGCATCACAGGGAAGTATGCGTTGAAATCTCGGAAAGGAAGGTTTTATTTTTTTCTCGAGCGTCATCTTTTTAATTTAACTTCTGTATTCCTCAAATTTTGGTTTCTCTCAGAGGCTTTTTTTATTATAAAAATAAAATCGAATTGTATGAATGTTATTATGATATTCACCGTTTTAAAGTAATCTTTATTTAAATTTATACTCAGACATGAAGAATTTACGGGGATTGTAGGTGGTGATATGTTTTACATTAATTTTTTTTTATAAGTATCAAAAGATTACAGAATTAAAGAAAACAATCGCTAAATTTTAATTTTATTTTTTACATAAACAGATAATTAAGAGATAATTAATCTGAATGGTTAAAGTATACTTTAATTATTCTTTTAAAAATCTTACTCTATTAACTGATTGTAGAATTAAGAAAGTCTGTTAGCAGACGTAAATTTTTGCCGAAACAAAAGTAGGCAAGTTTCCTTTCGGATATGTTATTTAATATCCTATTTAAAATCTGTTGTCAACAGGAAACTCTTAATTATACACCATTAATGTGAAAAATTGTTTTTTTTTTCTGTTTGAAAATACTAAATGACTTTATATTAGGCTTTCATTTCTTTATATCGAAAAAAGAATGTATATATAAATATATATCTTACATTAGAAATTTAAACATATCGTGCTATCTTATTAAAACGCAAGTAGGATTTCCAAAAGTTCTAATTATAGAAGTGAAAATTTTCATCTATATTTTTCATAATATTAGTATTTAAAAGATTTTTCGTGTTTTGACGCCCACGTTTGCACTTGGTTAGTAAAATATTTTCATATGAACCAAAAAATAATCTTTTTGTTTAAGAAATTTTATTAATTAATTTACTTTATTTACGCTTTGTAGATCATGGAACTAAAAACTTCAAATACGGAGGGCGATATGAGCTATACAAGTTTAGAAGAGGATGGCTGCCCCTTATTTTTTAACAAGGACGCAGAGTCAGGGTATTTTTCTGGAATTTCTAACGTAAGCCTGAAAGAAGAAAGCCTCAGCTTGTCAAAACAAAGCCTGCTAGAACCTCTAACCGAATCTAGAAAAACACCAGAAAGCCCAGGAATTAGTCATCCTTTAAAGCAATTGAACATTTCATCCAGCTCTTTATCTCCAGCTATTCAAAATGAAGAGTTCTCAAAGATGGTGTGTCGAGATAAAGACGGTGACACTCAACTCCACACTTCTATATGGCAAAAGAAAATACAGACGGTTTTCTATATTATAGAATGCATAGTTTCTGTTGATAGGGGATGGTTGGATTTTCCTAATTCAAAGCTACAGACACCACTGCATGCTGCAACTTTGCAAAGAATGGTTGAAATCGTTGTGTTGCTTATAAAAGAGAGAGCGGATGTAAGACTTTGTGATGACCAGGGCGATACATTGTTACACATCGCCAGCAGAGAAGGATACGACGATATAGTGAGTGCGGTTCTAGATACTGGAGACAGGCAGCAGGTCTTAAACTGCATAGAGACACCGAACTATAATGGACAGACCTGTCTTCATATAGCAGCTAACGGTCTACATCATAGTGTTCTAAAATTGCTTGTGTCAAGTGGTGCCAGTGTCAACATTAAAGATGGCATGTACAATTATACCATACTTCACTGTGTTGTTCAAAAACACAATTCTGAGTTACTGGACTACGTGTTAGGTTTGGAAAGCATAGCTTTGAATGCTACGTCGTATGCTGGAGAAACTGCCCTACAACTGGCAGAAAGACTTGGATTCTGTGACACGGCAAAGGTTTTAAGACACCACATTATTGATATTAACTCAAAATAATTGTAAACCATTAGTCATGGATTCTTATTAGTTCACTGAGCAAAAATGTCATCCATTTGTTTAAAACTCTCTACGTCTTGTTTCTCTGATTGTAAATTATGTTCTCATATGAATTATTATAAGAAAAAATAATTAACCACATTTATGTGTTATTACGTTTGTTGTGAGATGAATAGTTACAAGGAAAAAAAATCACATTTCTGTGTTGCTCAGTATTTTTTTTAGTGAAAAAGAAAATTGTGTAAATGCAATTGAAATTTTGATTAAAATTAATCTAAAATATTTAAATTTATTATACGCGTTTTTTGAAATTTCTCATTTGCATTTAAAATACATCTTTAAATCATATTTTATCATTAAGTAAATGACTGACGTTTTTAGTTTATAAACAACTTTCACACGCTCCTGGAAAATTAACGAAAAAGTAATGTAATTCAATAGACTATGAGCCTCGACATTGAAACAATACTGAATAACAAACTGAATAATATACGTTTGCTATTAAAATTGACATAATCTTTATCTTCATTAAAATGGAATGAATTTATCAGATTTTGTTTTGAAAAATGTATCAAATATATCACTTGGCAAATGTTTATATTGCTAAGCCGATAAAAAATGGGTAGCAACTGTTCCTTCACAATGCGCTTGGCACTTTGAAGTGAAAGTTGCGGGTCCTTCGGATGAGACCTTAAAAACCGAGGCCCCGTGTCATTGGCACGATAAAGATCTCTCACTGCTCAATGGCCCTGATTACCGAGTAAAGGTCAAATTTTGAATCCTTTCACCGGCATACTGCGACGTCTCCATACGAGAGGGACGTAAAACAATATATTATTAATCAATCAATAAAAATAAATTTACTTGCTTTTGTGCAGAAGTAGCCTACTGAACCCAAAAATACATGGGTGTTGCTAAAACGCAGAACGGAAAACGGAACGGAAAGCGGAACGGAACGGAAAACAAATGTCAAGCAAATAACCTTGATATAAATCGGACATAAAAACATTATTCATGATATAAAAGTGATAAATAATGAAAAATTATCGTTAAATATGATATATTCATGAATCATGCGCCCCTCAAAACTTGCACATGTACATGCGATGGTCAATGAAATACATATTGTGATAGATGTACTAACTAGACTCAAGTCCTGAGTAACAATCTGTCAAACGTTTTGTTCAAATTAAAATTTTAGAGCAAATGCTCATTTATAGATAAAAAATATTGTTCTGAAATAGGTTGAAGGAAAAAAAGACTACTAGTAAGTATACATACGTGTATCAGTAAAGAAAAAACTAGTTTTGACATTCAGATTATGCATGCATTGGCGAATCCAGGAATCTTGAAAAGGAGGGCAGCTAAGGTCGGAGAAGGTGCCCTCTGTCACACAAGAAATTGATTTACTTACTGAATCTTATTTATATTTTGGTCACAAAAAGGAGAGGGGTTCTGGTCCCCTATAAATCCATGAGTGGCATGATATGCAAATTGAGAATTTTAAATATGAATTTATAGCTGAAAAATAAGAAAACATTTCTGGCAAAGGAATTTAATAGGATGTTTATTTTTTTTCCCTTTCATTGCAACTTTTCAGACCTGAGCGGAAAAACAAACTCTAAATGTTCTACGGTCGGGGTCATATCCCCCCTTTCCAAAAAATCACACTTTAACTTCATTGGATGTAAAGATTCTAGATAAATTTTACTACAGTTAAGATTTACAACTCCATCTCTCCAAGAATTTAATTGACCGGAAGCGATTCTATTTTGTATAAAATTTAACAACCAGTTTTACAATCGAAGTGTTTATCTGGGCTTGCCTGAAAGGGGTGCTCTTTATAGTAATCTTAAGATTTTTTTTTACTTTTTATTTTTCTTACGAATTACCATTATTCATATAGATTCCAAATATTGCCTCCCCCCCTCAACTGCTTTACCAACTATAACCTTTTTACTTTAGAAATGTTCATTGAAACCCCACACACTTTCTGTCTGTTAAATTAATATGAATAGTAAGTTGGTATAAAAAATAGTACGGAAAGAAATTGGAGTTGGAATTTATCCTCAATTGTCTTTTTTTGCTTGTCAAGTTCGAATTCCCCCCCCCCCCTTTCAAAATCAATGCTACGTCACTTCTATGTCAGCAGTTTTCGTAAGAGACTTAACATGACTAAATCAACTTGTATTTATTAAGGAGTGATTAAATATGTATAACATACATCGTTTCTGAGAAAAAATATGTATCTTAAATGATTTAATCGAAAATAATATTTTCCGTTTTCCGTTCCGTTCCGCCTTCCGTTCCGTTTTCCGTTCCGCCTTCCGTTCCGTTTTCCGTTCCGCGTTTTAGCAACACCCAAAATACATACCGGATACCTATTTCTAGTAATTATCTTTGTTGATTCTGAAGCTTCCGGGTATGTACATGTAGGTACTTGTACTAAAATAGGTACAAAGGACAGTACATGTTAATAGCATTTGAATTATCTTCTAAATTTGATTCGATGAATTTATTTGAGGTATGTTTAGTAAGGCATTGATATTGCACCTGATAATTCGAAACAAAAATATATCTAAATCGAAAGTACAACTGTAACTTCCAATGACGTGTATCAGAAGAATGTCATAACTAGATATGGCCGTAAGATTTATTTATTGACAATTGATATAATTCTTCGGGTAAAACTTATTTTAATGTACTATACACTTAATTTGTTTAAAAAAATGTTACATATGTGTTTTCATATATATTTAAAAAGTATCTTATACACATGAATAAAGTTTCAATTTGAAGGTGATCAAGTTAGATAAAGTTCATGTTCTATTTTTTTTCATCTATTTGGGGTTGTGTTGATTAGTTATGAAAGAGATATGAATTTGTTAATTCCACACAGGTTATCTGGGGAAACTCCACAAGAAAGAAAACGGATCCTCAGGAAGTTGGATAGTATGTTGATGTGTTTAATCAGAAAGGTGAATTCCTATGGATAATGGTTCTTTTATTATGTCTAAGTACTCTTATTTATTCATCGAAAATAAAAAAAAGTTTTATTCATGTGCATGAATTTAAAGCATATTTGTAAAATAGTAGATTTAAAAATTGTATGATTCTTTTGGATAAATAACTTTAATTTTAATAACAGTTTTTTTCATATTTTATTTTGTACAGAAGGATCAATGGATGAAGGAAGTCGCAGTTCTCATGAGCTTCCAGATCAAAGTCTTGAAACTGATGGCAGTGTCTGTGAGTCCCTGTCTGGGATTCAAACAGATCATACCTTGATCTATTTTTCTGCTCCAAAATCTGGAGGAATTCCATTACCCTTACAGAATCCTTCTACTTCAGATTCCCAACCCTTTCACGTCCAAGCAGTGGAATCAGAAAAAGGTCACCGCTCTTTCTCATGCAGTGCAAGTCCAAAACAAAATTTCCAAGTAACAGGAACCATTAAAGAAGGCCAAAATTCCCATCAGTATTCAACACTAGCGGACGACAATCATGCAGAAACAGGTGTTGAAGTTCCATGCGCTATTTCGGATCCAAATATGCAGAAAATGCTACGCAGTGACGAGGACGGTGATACACAGCTTCATATGGCTATTATAGACGGCTTAGTTCCTGTTGCTGAATACATTATAAAAAGCCTTTCTTGTGTCAATGCGGATCTATTAAACATTCAAAATAACGATTTACAAACACCTCTTTCTTTGGCTGTCCATGGACATCATATAGAGATTGTTTTTGCACTGATTGAATATGGTGCAAGCCCGTTAGTTGTAGATAAAAATGGCAACACTCCATTGCATATCGCCTGTATTTATGGATTTGATAGAATTGTATGTCTACTATTAGAGAACGTAGAAAGAGGAATCGTTAAGAAGTGTATATCAATCCCAAATTATTTCGGCCAATCATGCATACAATTAGCTGTAGACAGAATGCATTTTTCTGTCATGCGTCTTTTGCTAAAGGACGGAGCAGATGTGAATGATAAGGAGAAACTGTTTGGTATGACGATTCTACACAAGGCTGCTAAAACAGGGAATAAGCAACTGCTTGAATACCTTCTAACTTTGCAAGACCTCGATTTATATTCTGAAACTTTTGATGGATTAACAGCTATTTTCTTGGCATATTTTGAAAATCAATACGATATTGAACATCTACTTGGTCAAGCTGGTTGCAATCTTTTAGATAAATTCAATAATTTTTCTTTCTGTGTGTAAGTTTGGAAGGAGGAATTTAGATATATCACTGTATAGGTTTGTTGCATTGGGGGACTTCTGTTTTCGAAATCATTTTTGCAGTGAAAATATGATGGAACATGAACTGCATTCATAACTATATGTAATGAATTATTCCCCAAATAATGCAGAATTTTGGCATTATATAAGCCCTGATAATTTTTAATGTTAGAGATTTTTTATGAAAGTGTTAAGTGTAGAATTTTAGTCAATATGCTATTGCAAAAGTATTCAATGTAACCTTAAGTGAAAGGTTCATTGACCTTTTTTTATTGAAAATCATTACATGTATTCTAACAGTCTGGATCTATTCTTATTGAAGCCTATCATAAAATGATCATAATTATTGATGTTATCAATGTATACAGGTTTGTTGACCTTATTATGAAAATCTGAACATAATAGATAACACAATTTAAGTCATAAATAATGGCAATAGACTGCATTTCAGCTTGGAAAATAGAGAAGAGCGTAGTGTAATAAAGAAACAATCTCATACATGGATTAAACAAAGAAGGAACCAACACTTTTTAAATAACTTAAAATGAGTGCTTCAAGAGTTTCTAAGATTTGTGAATTATCAAACTCTGGGTCATCAACAAAGTGATTGATAAGACAAATGTACCGACCTTCCTCTCCAAGCTATGTGATAGCATCATGGATACATTACAGTCCCTTTATGAACCTTAAAAAAAAATACATAAAGCATCGACTCTGATTTATAAATTAGCTTATATATAACACGTAAAATGTAAGATGTGGAAATAACGAAACAAAATCGATCTCATTTTTTAAAAACAATATAGATATGTAAAAAGGGAATAAAACACAGACTCCTGGAGATTTCAGAGGATGAGATCAGGTGCCTAGGAGGAGTAAACATCCCTTGTCACACCCGCCGTGAGCCTGATGTATTGATCAGGGAAACGAAACTTTCAATAGTAAAATTCATTTTTTTAAGCAAAGGCTTAACCATCGTCTCAAGCCACGGTCCGGAGTCCGCATATAGCTCTCTCCTACCCGTGGCTGCTTGATCACAAAAAGTGTCGTAATCTTGAATATTTACGTCTCTCTATCGTGATGTCATATTCAGTCAATTTGTTGGTCAACTGAGTAATAGAGAATACATAAAGGGTAAGGTAGGGTAACGGTCAAATCTGGCCCCTTATTTGATGTAAAAATCAGAACACTGGTAAAATTGTGAAAGTTTGTAGTTAAGAACTTAAAATAATGCTAGCTTTAGAACCACTTCTAATTCGGATTCAAAGCGTACATGGAATCCACTAGTTGGTGCAGAAGTAAAACATTTTATCGAATTTCCTCAATTCTGGTAGAATTTCCTTCTATTTTAGATACTTTTCTCTTCGGAAAACATAGAGCACCAGCTAGCCTATCTGAGATTTTTACACATAAACTGCATCTGATAGTGGTTGATAAAATATGTCAATTTGGCAGATAGGCAAGCTTGTGCTCTATGTTTCCCGAAACGAAATTTGCTGTAAAATCAACGAAAAATGCATAAAAATGACAAAATTCGAAAATTTGCCTATTTTCTGACCTCTCTGTGACCTCTGTGAATTTCAAAACTTAGAACCAATACTCATTTCGTATCAGGAATGACAACAGGTTTCTGTGGAAAAACTGTTGTATCAATCTGAAAGATACCAAAAATCAGGGGCCAAAAACGGGTCGTACATGTACCCTATGTTGTCCTTTGTCAATGAGGAACTCCAACATCCTTTTAATATGAACGTTATAGTGTGTACAATCGAATAAAAAACTACTTTATTACACTGAATTGATGACGGATTTTTCCGTAATTTACTGATCATTACAAGGAGCACACGGCGGGTGTGACCGGTCCGCAGGGGACGCTTACTCCTCCATGGCACCTGATCCCACCTCTGATGTTTCGGAGGTCCGTGTTTGCTCTGCTCTTCTTTTGTATTGTTTTATAGATTTTGAGATTGAATACTGTTCGTTATCTTTATATCCTTCTTGGGTGATCGAAATCAAATATTAGCAGGAGAATTAGCCAAATTGTATCTTTGTTTTTTTACAGTTGTCTGCCCTTGTATAGTAGTATTTTCCTATGGGATAATTTTTTTCAGAACAAATGACAAATATCGACTGATAAAAATTTGATAATTAGCACATTTTTTACTCGAGTATATCATATATCATGTAAGTATTTTTTCTAGAAAGAATGCCCGCAGGAAATATTCAGCTTAGTGATGATATTAGTGAGGATAAATAGGTACATACTGTATGTTATCAATTATCTTTCTAAAAGGACATGTATATTCTACGGACAAGGAGCGTTGGTGGGGATGAAATGTTAAGGATTAAAATTTCAATTTACAAATTTTATAACTATATTTAAGAGAAATATTGCTGATGAAAATGGCTCAATTGGCTTATAATTCATTACAATTTTTCAGTGATCAACATTTAAATTCACTGGAGTACGTAAAAAAGGAAAAAGAGTTAAGCGTTTGCTGTGATGTCACATTTTACACATTTACATATCTTGTCTTTTTCTCCCCATAGTAATCAAGAAACCAGCAACCCTTGTAAGGCTGAACTTTTAACACAGTTTGGGAAGGATTAAGGGATGACTAGATTTAACTAATCATAATTTTAAACATTATTAGGTTTATATCTCTGTAATTTCAATTCACCGGGGTAGGTAAAAAGAAAAGGGCATGTAGTTAATATCCTGCAAGATCAAAGCAATCTTTCAATGAACTTGAATCATTAAAATTCATCTTTATAGCGAGCGCAGCGAGCTCAATAGACTAACCTGTAGGAACAGGGGAAATTCGGAATGAAATCTGTACATACATACGTCAAGCAAATTTTTCTGTGAAACCTACCCAGAATTCCTTTGCTACCCAATACCCTTTGGGTGAATAAATAAATACTGTAAATTCCTTTTTTTTCGCGCGGACTTATTATCGCGACATAGCTCTTTAACGTCAAATCGCGAGAATAATTATTCGCGAATGAACGATTGATCAGGAGAATTTACATGGAATTTAGCACCTTAAAAATAAGAGCGAGTAACTTAAATTCGCGTTTAATGCATCTCGCGAAATTAGGCGATAATTAATTCCTCGCTCATAATTTGAAATTTACAATAAATAATAACGTACAGCATAACGCCTTTAAGTTTGTAGAAATCTTTAAAGAAGCAAAAAATAACTCTGCAATGTCTTTCGACAAAAATTTCACTAGGTCTATAGTTTCAACTAGACGCTTAGATGTCTCGAGCGACTCGTGCGAAGTGACAGATCAACGTTTTAGGTGTATTTTTGAAGGTACAATTGCGCTCGCCTCAACGGTCACACCATAAAACATATCAGGGAAGTATATGTATATAGGAGCATTACACGCTTAGTTTGGACTTTCAGTAAGGCGTGACATTCTCGACGTTACCTAATTAGCTTCTGAAATTTACACAGCTTCCCTTCACAGTTGAAATATACATATGATAGAAATGTGGCCGAATGTCAACTCGTAACTTAAATAGCCAATTAAAAGTTCTCTCACGGCACAGACGTCACATCGTTATTAACAACAATTTTAAGTTCCTGATGTTATTAACTTCGTAACCAATGAGAATCTACTAGTATTCGCCATTACGTAGCGCCGAGAAAGTCACGCCTACTGAAAGTCCAAAGTAAGCGTAAAATCTAAAAATGGGTGAAAAAAAGATTCTATTTATGTTTGAAAACAACGAGAAGCACATTATTCTACTAAAAAAACAAGATTTTCATTACACTTGTATTCCTTTTTTGATGTCATTTTGAACTAAAAATAATAAAAATATACCAGATAATTACAAACATTTTACATTTATTGTTTGTATGAGATAAAATCTTCACTGAAACAATTTTTTTTTTACAAAATAAGCAGCATTTTATGAATGTTATGACATTTTCTATCTTTCTAGCTAAAAACAATTTGGAGTCTCTCTCGCTCTCTGTGCACATTTTATATTTTGGAGGGAAAACATGTCTTTTTTGGCACATTCCTAAAAGCTAAACCCCAATAAATCCCCCTTTTCATGCTTATCATACGTAATAAAAGTGCGTGGGTCTTGCCTCCAGCTAGGGAGAACTTCTTTAATGCGATGATGAAAAATTGATGCATATAAAGGATGATGAATGAAATGACTGATTAAATATTTATATCTTTTTTGAAAGGTTTCAGGCATTGTTGAAAGTAGGTCAGTTGATCAGACCAATTTCATATTTTGCTCAAAGAATATTTTATTTTTCGTCATCATTTACCTATGTTAAAATAACTATATGCCATTTACTGTCTATTTTTTTCTCTCCGATGCAAAAGGTAGATCCAGGATCTTTAATGTCTTGTCCAATACATACTGTTTAGGGTTTAAAAAAAAACCCACAAAAGACGTTTAGTTAAGGGGAGTTTCGTTTCAAAAGTAATATTTAGCATTAACCCATTTTTTCAATTACTTTAACCAAATTTTTCCTTGACTTTCTATGAGAGATTGTTTTTTGCACAGAAGTCTAACGTCATTCTTGAACGTATCTTATTAATATAACAGGATGATATTCCCTGTGGAGATTTAAGGCCGTTCCCCTTTTATATGGCTTTCGCAGTTTGTCATGCACGGCCTTTTCTTAAGCTTAAGTATTGTTTTGACCATTTCTTTCTGTCATTTTGCATTACCTCTTTTGTTTAATATTTGACTATTTATTACCGTCATTTTTATGACCTCTCTTGTGTAATATTTGACTATTTATTGCTGTCATTTAGCATTACCTCTTTTGTTTAATATTTGACCATTTATTGCTGTTATTTTGCATTACCTCTTTTGTTTAATATTTGACCATTTATTGCTGTCATTTAGCATTACCTCTTTTGTTTAATATTTGACCATTTATTACTGTCATTTTGCATTACCTCTTTTGTTTAATATTTGACCATTTATTGCTGTCATTTTACATTTTTAGCATTGTTTACTTGATATTAAACATCTTGCAACCATGGTCCTTTCCCTATATTGGGAAAAGTAATCATTCTTTATATAAAAATTTATCATAAAACAGGTCTCATTCAATGTAAATTTTGTAAAAGATAAAGACTATACATTACGATTCTGTTTTGAACTCACGAAATAAACTGCAGTTCTCGGTTAAACGGCAAATTGTTTGTTCTCGGATCAGTCAAATCGCATTGTGCACTTGAACCAAATATTATACACTGTAGGAAAGGTGATCTTATTATTAAATATTGGTATGAGTTGGTTGTAGAAAAGCACAAGCATGTACTTCCTGTATTGGTACAGCAACGAGTACCAATATTCAGCAGAAACGCTTATTAACATTTTTTTATTTAAAGCTCAAATATCTTTCATTAATTCATATTAATTAATTTATGTTTATTTTTTAATTGGATAACTTTCTCAATAAGAGTGAACAATTCTTATATAACAATATACCCTTTTTCACCTAAATGTGAGGCTTACGTCTTTCAGTTGATTTGCATCTGAAGAGCATGCTCTAAGTTTAAACAATTTCTGAAACGAGCTGAGCTATTTGATATAATAAGGTTTTTCACCAGTTTCGTTTAGAGCCATCCCATCATCTCGCAAGTTTTTAGGTGGATGATCTTGTCAGCAAATAAATCCTTTCATTAAGTCAAATACTGACCGAAGTTTTTTCTCAAATTTATTGTTATCCCATTATTTACAAACTGAATTGTGTTTGGATTTTTCCTTTTTCTGACCATGACAAGGGGCACACGGCAGGTGTGACCGGTCGACAGGAGATGCTCACTCCTCCATGGCACCTGATCCTATCTGTTTTAGAGGTCGTATTTGCTCTACTCCCGACTTGTATTCTGTACCTTGCGCTTTAATACTGTTTGGTTGTTAAGTGAACTTTGAGCATAGATACTTTTTGATATCTTCATATTTCAAAGGTACTATTACAAAGGTACTGTTTCGTTTACATGATATGCCTAGTACATAATTTTACCACAAGGTACGCAACTCAGTTTCAGACATTATGCAAACTTCAGGGGTTCATTAAAACGACAAAATATTGAATGTTTTAATTCTCTAGAATTTTAGAAGTTTTTTTTCCCATTAGAGACTATTATTAGAGATATAATACATAAATTTATAATAATCCAAAATACGAAATGCTCCATTGAGTATCTAATTGTATCTTTTTAGATTAGAGTTTAAATCATGTTTATAATTTAAGATTAATCTAGTTTCAAAACTATATTTTTTGAAACATTTTAGATAAGTTACAAATTAAATCAACTTAGTACAGTGTACATGTAAGTAGGTCATACTTCAAGGAGCATTTTAATTGAACTAGATTTGTAAACTTTCTAAATCTGGCTCGTCTCCATGAATTGTGTCTTTTGTAAGAGAAACACTATTTAAACTTATAAGTGGATTATAATTTAACGATTTAGTTGTAGTGCATTGTATCAGTGAGTTGTTTTTGGCAAAAGTTAATAAAACAATATTTCAACCGTTACCAGCTAATCTAAACAGACTATAGCATAAATGTTCGCACTAGACCTGTATTCATCAGTAAAGACTTCTTATTTTCTATCTAAATATTATATGAATATTCCTATCATTATCACATTGGAACTTTAAGAAACTAATAAGAACTTGGATTTCAATGACAAATTTGTGTTAATCACGTAAATAATCGAGCGACAGAGAACGAAACTACGCATTTTCGTTTGCTTTACATATAAAAAGACGTCAACCAAAAAATAAATAAATAAATAAATCAAATACTCCAAATGGAGGGCGAGACGTCTGTTGTCCTTTTCTGTTTTTATTTAAACAAGATTTCTATTGTTCTTCTTCTGCTGCCTTTCCAAATTAATTTATAGATTGAACAAAATATTATTAATTCTTATAATATGCGGAAACTTGTAGCAAAACTTGTGAATAAAACAAAAGTGTACTATAATATTTTTATGAAAAATATGTTTATTGAAGCAACAATTCAATGATAACATTTCATATATACACTGATTTGTATAACCAAATTTCTATCACAGCTTCAACACAGTAATGGACGTATTTCAAAGTAAATGTATAAGGTATTTCGTAAGGAAAACAAAATCTTAAATGCATAAACAAAAACCAACAATGAATTTATCAAATTAACCAACCAATCACATGATTTCTATTTTCAAAATTATGATTGTAGCACAAAGTATGTGAGGTATAATGTAATGAATTCTTCAAGCACTCTTTGTAAATATTTTGTTGAATTCTGCTCTTACTGAACAATAAAACCCATGTCGTATAACTAAATTTCAAAGGGCAACCAGAAACTCTGTTGTAAAATAATGATGTTTATTTAGATTTCCGATTAAGTGTGCCTCAAATTGGACTTTAAGTCTCTCCGAATTTAATTGTAAGTTTATACAATCACATCGAATAATCGGTTCTTTTTCTTCAACATTTGCTCTTTATAAATTTATAGGTGCTCATTCATGTTACACTCAAACATTTCAATACCCTTTTTTACACCCAAACAATATTTTTTTTCAAAAGTTGTTAACAGGCACCTGTATCTGAAAAATAACATAAAACATGAATTTGGCAAACCACGGTAAAGGTATAGCGTTGCGTGTGTTTAAATTGAAAAACAGAAATGTGAAATGTATTAAAAATTTTGTTACAGCTATCATCTACTAGAAGGGGAAGTCACACGAAATACATTGTTATAAAATTTATCAAAAGGTACACACTAAATAGCGAAAGCAATGTACAGTCAATGGATATTAGTTGAGAGTGAACCACTACAAAATCAGGGTCACTTCATTGTCTGTCAATATTGCATTAACTGTACTTTGTCTTCAAGAGCACTCAAGACGTTTATTTTACATATTCAAATACTGTGGTGGTAAAGATGCTAATTATTTTAAGATAAAAATAATATTCAACCCGTCCCTGTTCCAGATTTCGGAAAAAATATAACTATATACACACAAGTAGAAAAAACTTAACAAATATTGCATGGCACCAAATATGCACTTCTAACAAAAACATTCATTCCGATGATAACTCTCAAAAAGTACAAAAGAAATCAGCTGTGCTTTCTATTGGTATCTCAACAATATCAATAAACAAACTCTAGCAAATCTAGCTTAATTTCAAAAATACTAAATGATAACACAGCACTTGTTGGTAAAAATTTGACTCTTCTCAGCTTCCATATAATGATATATATTCGGTAGACTAGTATACTATCACTTTTTTTCAAAACATTTCTGTAACACAATGGAAATTAACAGTGATGTCAATGAAAATTTAATGAAATAAATATTGATGATGGCGGATGGAAAAATCTTTCACGCTACAACAATAAATATTCAACAAGCAATGCCTAGGGCATATCAAAATAAATCAATTATATAACAGTCTTTCAGAAAGACATTGTTCACTGGAAGTTGATATACTCATTCTTATCTGGTTCAGTCTCGTACACTTAATATTTGATTTTAAGTTCATGCTTCGTAAATTATAATGTATATATCTAAATATGGCAAAATTATAGCAGTTCATCAACATATTCAATTCTACACTGAAATACCGGTACGTCAACTTCCACCTCTAAAACATGGGCGTCTAAAGTAAAATAATAATTTCCTTCTTGTGGCAAAGTAATATGGAAGGTTTCGGCATTTTCAGCGTCTCTTATTTCCTCAATAATGTTCTCTTTCAGACTATATGCATCAAGTTCCGGTCCTGGACCGGAATACTCCAAGGACGGATTCACAGCAACGTTTCTGAGTAAAACAGTAATGCTAAGTTTGCCATCGTAAGTCCGAATCACAGACTTCATGCTTAACGGGCGGATATTAAAGTGAAACATGGCTGGCCAAGTTTTGACCATGGACTCAAATCCTTCAATTGAATACGTTTGGTTCATCAGAAGCCACCTCTTTTCTTTAGGATAATGAGAAAGCAAAAAGTTATCAGGAGACGTCATAAAATAGTGGTCCATATAAAATCTTTCGTGTTTATTATCTCTATCACGTTTGGCGCCATATTGAGGATCCACCAATCGAAAGTGACCGTCTAACTGAACAGCACACCACGTGTGCTGGAATTTAGATGACTGAACAGTGTTCCCTGGCAAATAGTCCTGGCTTTTCACATATCCTTCAACTTTCTCGCATTTTATTCCTGCCGCCCTGAAGAACAATAAATCATATCATAAGAAGTGTACATGTTTTGACTGTAACCAGCATGAAAATAAGGAAGTCTATAATCTCTGTACGAGGAACCTTGTTAGTTCCTTATTAAACATGGCATTACGTACTTGCAAAGCTCCTGGTAAAGCTGTGCATATGACATCTTTTTGTCAGCTAACATCTTCACTTTGGCAGCTGGAGAAGTTGCTTTATGTTTGCCCTTTGGAGGCTTACATAGGTCGAGATTTGTGACCCAGCAGTAGAGGGCATGTGCTTTAAGTTGTTGCGTCATGAGACCTTTCGTTATAGCAGCAACGAGACTTTTCACATCCCCGTGGCTCTCAGGCTTTACCTTTCAAAGAAAAAGGGCCGTGAAATAAAATTTGATAATTCTTCTTTATTAACACTAAAACATTATGTGTGAAACAGCCATGACAAAATCCCCCGACAAAGATTAAAGTTTTCTTTAAAAAATTTCTTAGTTTGAAAGATTTCTCATACTTCATTCAAGTGTGATAAAAAAAACAAGACTTTTGCTACCTCCAATAGTTTATCGAATACTTTTTTATAAAATCGAAAACCTTTTTCTTAACCGTAAAACGTTTGTGAAACGTCCACTGCTGGTTTTGAGAAAATGAACAAAAATCCAAACAAAGAAAATACTGTTATGAAATATTTAATTACCTTCTCCACCCGATCGATCATCTCGGGTGTTTCCGTTAAACAAGTTTCGTCTATATCGTCCGTTTCCGGTTCCTTGGTGGCCTCAGAACTTGAGTAGCTCGAGTAACTTCCGGAAGACATGCTGACAGCTATTCCACTATCCGGACGACTCTTCACACTACTTTTACCCTCAATCTGAATGGAACAATTGCAAAAAAATTAACTTTTAATAATTAGAATATTTCTTATATCAAAACATGGGTGTTTCCTTTGTAGAAACATCGATCATGCTTCAAATCTTCTAATGCATCTTCGAAGAATTTAGGAATTTTCACAATAAATTGATACAATTACTCCTTACAAACGGAAGAAGTTATAAACAACACCCAAAAGGACATTTACCCTACACCCAAACTTTGCCCAAAACTAAATAAACAAAAGGATACCCTTTATGGTTTATACACATTATCTGTATTTTTCCCTACACTTTTAAGCTTGATGGCTGTTCTATGTCTTTACATTTCAAACATCGTACTATAGAGAATCATTTAGCTATACCTCTTCTACTCTGGTAAGTATATGATGTTCCTCCGCTCCTTCAGACAGGGGTTCCATTGGCGCTAGTCCCGTCATCTGGGGGGCACCTGCTCGTCTCTTCCCCGTCATCACCCTCTGGTTCATTATCCCATTCTGTCTGGTATTCTGTAACAAATACACCCGATTAAATTTCACTTGTTTTCCATTTTAAAAAGGAAATTGAGCGACGATTTTATGTTGTCTATAAAATGAAGATCATGCTGAGGTTATAAGAAGTGTAAATTGCTGACACCGTTTGACCTCCGATATTACGTTTTAAAGGTAAACATTGTCTGATAATAAGTGGATGTCACTCACTAGACTAATGCATTTAGATTGTGTGCTCTTATTGTAGATTTAAACCCTTCACTTGAGAGCTTAAGTTTTTTCAGAGACAAATTTCAAACATTTTCCAGTTAATCAAAATTCTCTCTGTTACCGCCATTGTTGGCAGTCCTGTGACGTTAAAACGTTTTTTACTGATCCAGGTCCCAAAAAACAGCATCTCATGTTTTATAAACTTAATGATTCGAGATATGAATGGCTTTGAGGGAATAATATGCATACTAATACTCGTATTCTGAATACGTCTACCTTTTTTAACGATTCTTAAAAGCCTCCTCTCAGATCTCTAATTGAAATTTTGCTATTGAAGTGCTTTCTGATTTTGTTTACGCACATTACAGCAATCGAGACATTTTATGTCACGTTCAAAAGAGACTCAAGTTGCTAATAAGGTATTTGTTGCATGTAATCAGGGGTACGCACGTTTTAAATATGAATATGCATCTAAAAAAATTGTCGATTTATTTTAACAAAAATTAAATAAATTTTTATTTTTAAAAGAGTACAAAGAGATTACAATTGATTCTTTGAAATACAGAGCCTTTATTTTTTTTGAAAATAAAAATGCACTTTTATGAAGCCTCTATTTTTTCCATCACAATCGTCTCTTTTATCGGTAATTTTTCAGTTTATTTTTTTTTCTGCAGAAGAATGGTGAAATTCGGATATGTCAATCGAAAGAAATAAAATTTAAAAGTTGAGGAAAATGAAATCATAATTTAAAAAATCATAAATGTGAAATCAAACTTACATGGTAATCGACAGACCTAACCGTTAACATCATTTTGACGAGTTTAAATCCCCGGTAAGTCTGCTGTGTCAAATCAAACACATTATCTCCGCTCACTTTTTATATATACAGGATGAATTTCATGAGTCGATGAACAATCAACCCAACACCGGAACAGATTGAGGGTCAAGTCGTCACCTGTTAAACGACTCTTTCCTCAAGGGTATAAATGTATCGTGTACTCCCCACTTCTCGTGACAAACGGTCCGTTGGTGGTATGCACTGAGAGAACCTGGGGCTTTTTGACAATCAACCCTTTACCCATGAAACTCATTTAAAGAATCCCTAGCGCTTTATGTCAACAATAAAATACTTGCTCGGCTAATTCGTTACATTTAAAGAGTATATAGAACACCGCGGAGGTATATAACGTGGGAGCGGTTATTAGTCGTAAACTTCGTCGCATGTGAAATCACTTATTTTTCCATGGTCCCCTGAATTCGTTTCCTTTACCTTGATACAGAGGAAAAACTGTAGGAGAGTTCATTAATATTGATGAAGTATGTAATTAAACTTTTTCAGGTGTTACATTTTAGAATTTGTCAAATTTTTAGCATAAGGTAAACCCCTCAAAATGTGATAGTAGGAACCTTGAAATTACTATAATAATGATTTCAAATTAAGGTGTGTAATGAAATTATAAGTTCTGCGAATTTGGAAATTAAAACTACATTTAAAAAATACTTTAAATATTTTACTTGCTTTCATAATTTAGAAGCCATTAAACAAATTGACACTGGGAAAAAGAGGATTATAAAATATTCTGTAAACTTTGTAAGAAAAATAAGAACTTTTTTTCACTATTTGCAAAATACCTTTCCGAAAAAAAAAAACACTTTATTTTTTTTTATTTATATTTTCATCATAATAATACCAATATAGACTTCCAGAACCCTTAATTTCTTACGGTACACATATACAATCATGTTTCAAGACGACTGAATTTGTGCTTGCTAGTGTCTGGCCGCAAATGAAAGCATGACTGTCTCCAAATATGACAAAGTGAATAAGGTGTTTTGATTACAAAATAAATCTCTTTTTAGAACATACTATTGTCATTACAGTAGAACAGTACAAAGAATGGAAGTTTTATGATCTTTAAACAATATGGTTTGTCTTAAAGCACACATTTATCAGATTTTGTCGGGTTTATTCATAGACTTTCTGTTTAAATCGCCTTGGGGGTAAAAACGCAATGTTACATTCAACAGCTATTGTGTACCAAACAGTGAGATTGGGTTGCAACTGTGTGAATGGCAATTAAAACAATAATTAATTACGCAGGAAACGTGAACTTCATTATGACGTCACGTAGCAAAACAGTTACAAACATTAATGAAATACATTGTCTTTTATGTTTTATTAGTTTGTCAGGAAACGTTTAAGTTAGATTGATTAATTGTTTTTATATCTAACAATTAAAAACCCAACGTAAGGTTCATTGTAAATTTCCATTCTATGAGCCCAACATTCTATTTAATCCCTTTAAAACATTTTCCACTTAAACAAAAAAGGAATTAGTTAAAAAGGAGAACACCGGTTACCTATTAAGATAATTCGTCTCTAATTCTAAAGTGCTAATAGTATTCCTAGTTTTGGAGGGAGTTCAAGAATTTGGTTACCATTGGTAATATGGAGCAGCCCGTCTGAGGCCAGGGGACTTAATCCGGGAAAGACTCGGATCAAAACGGTTAATCGGTTCACAGAATCAATCTCATTACGGGAAGGTCTGGCCAATACCAAATTGTTTTGTTGATTTATTTTTCTCGTCATTTCTATTCTCAAATTCTTCAACTGATTTTTTAAGTGACAAATGAAAAAAATATTAATCACAGTTTCATTAGATTGAATATCATATCAACATATCCTTCTAATAACAACGAGAAAGCCAGAAATCAAGAATTGTTTTGTTTTAAAGAAAGCGTTCTTGATTTTTAAGGAGTGTAGAATGCAAGATTTTGACCGTCAAAGAATCAGTCGTTCTGTATGCAATTCGTACTATTAGTTTTGCTGCTTGTATTCAAATTCCGTTTGTAGCTAGCTAAATCTTACTTATATTATTGTTTCCTCTGCAATGAAAATATTTCAATGTGGTAATAAGGACGTTTTAATGGGTGAAATTTGCTCTTATTTACGACTCCAGCACTTCAAATACATATTGCAGCCAGTCTTGCCAGGCGAAGCTGTAGTCCTTTAATCATTCATTTCTCTGCGGGGAAGCAATACAGCAATACCGGGTATCTTTACATAGTGATTTATAATAGACTTGTATGTAATATTGTTTGGCAATAATGCTCCAAAGCTCTCATCGTATTAAAGAGGAAAAGTCATGTGTCATTCTGTTTGACAAAAGAATATAAACATTGGGTAACACGCTGCCATTTTTTCTCTCGAGGTACAGTTTTATTGTGGATCTTTATTAAACAGGACTTCCCTTTAATGGATTTTTTTTTATCAATTTATCTTTTCATATTTCATCCAGGAGGATACAATAACTTATTCCATCACTTTAAAAAATATTCAATTTTAGAAATACCTTATTTAATATGACTATTATTTATACATCAATTATTTATCCCGTAATTTTCTACTAAAATTAGAATGCTTCTATTCCATTGGGGTAGGATTTATTGTCGTATAATATTGAAACTGTTCGAGAGGACCATTTCCTTGGAATATTTTCAAACGAAACACAGCTGTCAAATAAAGTTTACACTTAACTTTTGGAGAAAATACTGGGCAAACACAGAACATTTGTTTAAGTATTGATATGAAACAACTCTTTCGTGACTTTTAAAAAGGACTGGGTATTATTAGTCAAAAAATGTCATACATAATCTCGGCATAATGGAGAAAAGGAAAGGACTTGACAGATGTTTAAAGCAAGAAAAAGTTAAATCTTCACCTTTTCTACAAAAATCACTCCGAGGGTAAAGCACAGCTTATTAAAGTCTTAACTTGGGTTTAACTCTCTATCGGCATAATATATCAACATCTTTTTCATGTCAACTGAGTATGTTTTATGGGTATTTCTAAAGTTCGTTACTCTATAAATTTCTCCAATTTTTAGAGTAAAAAATTGTCATGAAACATGTCTCCTGTCTGCCTATAATTTATTTCCACACAATACCCACCTCATCTAGGTCTTTCCTCCATTTGCGCATGTCCGGTTCACTTCGTCTGCTGCTGTTGCTGTTAGCAGACGATTCAGCGCGCGTGTCACCAACAGCATCATTGAGACTGCGTGTATGTTTCAGGGGAGCAGGGCCCACTGATATCGCCTTTACCCGTACGTTTGCCGTCTTCTTCATATGTGCCACTATTTGACTTTCTAGATCCTTTCTTGTGATGGCATTCCGTTGGATTAGCTGGCGTATTTCTTTGATAAACTCCCTATCTAGTCGCAGAAGCTCCTAAAAGAGGACAAGACAATATTTATAAGACACCTGTTAGCGGTAGCTGCTAGAGACATTTGTGTGTATCCATTTGTTTTCCTCTTCATAATTTGCTCAAAGTCTCGGCCATTGTAATCAGATGTAGATTGATAAACACAATCTTCAAGATAAAGTGTGGTCTGTTTAGTCTGTACAAATAAGAACTGTTAGCGGACAAATCCAATTCTATTTCTCTCTCAAAATCACAAGTTAAACTGCAATCTTTAATAAAAGATCCTACAGAATTGTTGCAAGTTCATGAATACTCCGTGACTGAAAAGAACATTGAAGGTGCACACGCTTTTAATTACATTGTTAGACTGGGTAAAGTTTTTCCACTTTAAGTTCTATAAACTTTCACCATTCGTTTCAAATCATCGGAGCGTTTATGAGGTACTAGCCGATAATAATTCTCTTTTTAGGTTTTTACAGACAATAGCAAATCCCTGGTTAATACCGTCTTTGTGTGTTAAAGGTGAAAGAAAACAATACCAAAAGGCCATATGTATATTGCGGTAACAATTGAAAATATTGGTTTAATATGTATATTAAAATTTCATTTCTATTGTAGACGTGTTCTTTTATCTAGCAAAGGAAAACCTGCCAAAATCGGCTTACAAACTGAAATTATTTAAAGATCAATAGCGAAGAGACACTTTTTGTAACGATATTGAATGTAATATCCCTAGCACGTGTCACTTAGAACTTACAACATTCATTTAGCATATAGATAATTTTACCCTTCTCCCCTCAAATAAGAGAAACATGACCACAGAGATTTTTTTTACTTGCACCTTGATTTTTTCTTGACTCAAGATATGCATGTACTTCCAAGGGTTTAAGTAAATGTAGATTTTTTTTTAGAATTATGGTAGTTGTGGGGAAATTCACAATAATTCATAGACTGGAAAATATTAAAGCTGACGCCAGCAAAATTGATAACAAATAATTACCAAATACAAAACGAGATTAAAAAGTTCAGGCAATCATTCATAATTTAACGAATTATCATGCTATGAGAACTTTGTTTTAACAGGTTCTATATAATCTTTTTGCAGCATGTCCAACAATGAAAATTGAAGTTTATACGTAACGATTCTGTGCATTGAAGGTTGACAAAGAGAGAAGTCATGTAGTGATTGGAATTCAACAATTCATCATAAGAAGAAAACTCTAAAGAAGTACGTTTCTGAAGTTCCAGATTTAAAAACAAAACAATGTACACTTATCAATTTAGTCAACTTCGTAATCGAGATTCCTATTTTTATTTGTTTTGTTTTTTAAATTTTTGAATATACATTGTTTCAAAATTCCAAAAACTATGTATTTAAATTTGTCTTCATATTTTATTAATTGTTAATCTATAAAACGGAAACAATATCAAGTTTTCATAAAAACTTTAATGAAAGCATTAAATGTGTCTGGAATACATTTTTCATTTGTATTTTGAGTGATCCATTCCAAAGGAATGTAGGACAATTTACTTACAGACTTTAAGATCAAAATATGTGACTAATAAAGTCTTCTGGCGTTGTTTTAAGTTGGAATTTTTCTGACATTTTCACAGAATGGTGACAAGTGTGTCAGAGTGTTTAGGTAACTTATTATCAGAAATTGAAGTCTTTGTCATGTATTTTTGGCGAATTAAATAAGTGCTAGACCTTGAGGTCGATATTGGTGTGACTAAGTTTAAACATTTCGAGTATATATACCCATTAATATTTACCTTTAAGATTACTGGTATTCCGGAGTATATAAAAAAAATGAGTCAATATTGGGGTAAATAATAGATGTGAAAGGCAAAAATGAAAGTCTTTGGTCAAATTTCAAACAAGACATTAGAAGGTAATCGATTGATATGCCGCGATCATTTCAGCATAATCTTTGATGGTTTACTAGAACCATCCCAGACTAGTAATATATTTCACGCGCCTTAAATCATTGAATATCTTAATTAATTTTAATTTATTAAAGAACAAAGTTTAAAGACCTCTTAAGGATAGAAAGTCAATGATTATTTTTTTTAAAAATTATATCACAAAACAAAGCGTGGGAGACTTAATTGAGCCATACACCGTCTGTAGCTAAGGCTCCCTAGTCATTGATTTTACTTTCATTGATGAAAAACCTAATTTCCCATGGTTTTGTGACTTCTGATTGCTGTATCAATTTCTCGGGGTCTTTTTTACCTCTAGTCTAGAGTATTAATTTTATCTTTAACTGGTTGCTATAATACCAATATCTCTCCTGTTTTTTCTCGGTTTTAAAATTTCATTATTAAATCTTTCACTTGATATGAGTATGCTAAATGAAAACAAAAAAAGAAGTTGTTCTTTATGCCTAAGTGCATTTAAGTTTAACTATTCAGAAATTGGATTAACCGTTGTTGCCTTATAGGTGAAGTCTATATGATGCAGTTGTATAAGAAGCTTCCAGTACTTTTTAAGTGCTCATATGCCTTTCAAGCAGAACCAGCATTGATCCGAAATAACTAGAGCAGATAATATCCTCCAAGGATCATAAAGTAAGAGGTATCCCTGCTTGATTAATTATAAATACGGTCTCTGATGTCTTCAGGTTTACGACCAGACCTCCTAGATATAACTCCAGTCTTCAAAAGACCCATCATACATTATATAGAAGTCCCGACAAGAAATGTAGGAACAAGTTGTTGTCTTAGATACAATGATACTTGACACTAAATTTCACAGTTATTTTTAAACAAAAGTTTAAAATTAATGTGTGACAGTTTGTTTTGAAAATTCAAATTTCGATTCCTAATTATATTTCTTTTTCAAATTCAAAGGTGAAGATGACAAATAAAAAATGATCCCACCCAAGCAAAATTTTGCAAGCAATACAACTCTGTTAGCATTGCATAAAACACGTGTAACACATCTTGAAATTCAAGAGGTGAGATCAGGTGGCTCGGAGAATGAAGCATCCTCTGTAACCTGTACACGCCCGCCATAAGCTTTGTGTACTGATCAGATTCATGGAATTTCTTGTTTATCCAATTAAATAAAAAAAAATTAACTAAAATTATGCATGTGCGTGTGTATGATAAATGAATTGAATAGAAGTCAGAATAGAAAGGGGTCTTGACAAATATACCCAAGCAGTTTAAGGAAGCTTCTTTGGACTTGGAAAAAAATATTTCATATTTAGGTGTGTATATTGAGGCTATTGAATTCATTTTAAACATAGAGTACCTGCCTTAATTCTGCAAAAAAAAAGGTTAAAAGACAATGACTATGCATGAACAGAAACACTGTTGTATACTTAAATAAGGAAATTAATGGAAGTTATGAATTCCATTACTTATTCTTGGTCTAATATAATGCTATTCTTTAGTGTGAAGAATTTAGAGCTTCCTTAAATGAAAACAACCAGATGTTTTTTTTTTAAGGATTCATCCGCTTGCACTTTATTTTTCCATGTTGTTGTCTATTTCTGTATTGATAAAGCAGAATTTGTGCAAAATCTTATGCATAAAAAGAAGAAAACACTTGATGTGGCCTTCAACTCGATATTTAGATATATCGACGACGTACTGTCAATTAACAATGGTAATTTCCATTCTTATGTCTATACGATATGTCCCGGTGAGCTTGAGATTAAAGATACCACAGAGTCTGACACATCTGTTTCATACTTGGATATTTTACTTGAGAAGGACGTTAATTATAATCTGATAACCAAGCTCTATGATAAACGTGATGATATTAATTTTACAATCGTCAACTTCCCCTATAACTATTTATGCAGCAATATACCTTCATCGCCTGCATACGGCCTTAATATATCTCAGTTGAATAGTTACGCAAGAGCATGCTCTACATATGAACAATTTCTAAAACGAGGTATATTATTGACAAAAAAGTTGATGAAACAAGAATATCAGCATTCTCGTTTAAAGTCATAATTTCGTAAGTTCTATTGTCGATACAATGACCTTGTCCGCAAACACAATTCATATTATCATGAGTCAAATGCTGACTGACGTTTTTTCATACTAATTGTTAGTCCATTATTTATACACTGAATTGACGACGGATTTATCCGTTATTTCCCGATCATGACAAAGAGCACACGCCGGTGGTGACCGGTCGGCAGGAGATTCTAACTCCTCTATAGCACCTGATCCCACCTCTGATGCTTTGGAGGTCCGTGTTTGCCCTGCTCTTATTTTGTATTGTTTTATGGACCTTTGATATTGAATACTGTTTGTTAGCTCCATGTTTTATTACATCATAGCACTGTCAAGCCTAATGGACATCAATAATTTGAACGTGATCTTAGCTTTCGAATATGGTTCCACTACCATAGGGATCATTTGCTTGAAATTCATCATCTTTAGGGGGTCAAGGGTAGAGCTTCAATGCACAAATATCAAAAACAGCATGTCAAGATATTCATAAAAACATATTTGAATGAATAAGTGCGTATGCAACATATAAATATTTGTCATTTATTTCAAAGAATTGAAAAGTGTTTCCGGCAACTTAATATCTAAGATATTTGATCAACATTAAATATAATTTAACCTTCAATTTTGTTAAATGACTTGACCCTTGTTTTCTAATGATACATTCAGTTTTCGTTGATATCCCAGCCCTCCCTATTTATTTTACATATTATCTGTTGTCCTTTGATGTTAAAAATAACTGCTTTCGAAAATTAAAAGTCTATTAAAAATATTTAAGCGGTGCAGTAATTAAGGGTTGTTAAATCTGCTGATATTTCGGAAACGCTGAGTATTTCGCCATCTACTTTTTATTGTGTGGCACAATGCATTAAAAGAGAAGAGAAATGTAGATAAGGAAAGGAAATTGTAGGCCTAGTAAACTAACATGCACATAGTATCAAAGAAGGTTTGGATATTTGGTATTGAAAAAACAACACTTAATGTAGAAAAATGGGGTGTTGTATTCCTAGCCCTGTCAGCTCTTTCCACGGCCACAATCCTCTTCAATATTTTTATCCCATGTTAGATAACAGTAGATGTTGAAATATCCAATAAGAGATATTAATTTCGATTTTAGCAAACTTTTTTATAATTAAGAAATCAATATCTACGATAGGCATTCTTTTTCAAAAGCTTTATTTTTGACATTAACAAACGAACGGAAGTAAACAAAACGTGAAAAATACATATAAAATAAGGAAGTTGCAAGTATTGTCCTTTGATTAAAAAAACTGATTTCAAATTATAAATATTTTATTTATTGAAATATTTTTTAAAAAAAATATTGGCAAAAAAATTCTCAATAATTTCTAGGAACACTATATATATATGTGTGTTTTATGGACACATGAATAATACATTTTGAAGAGGATTCTTCTGACATTTTCTCTATTCATGGTCGATCACAGATGTAAAGCTCTAAAAATTATTGTGCATTTAATTATTTTTCTTCACAAATTCGGTTAAGTATCAATAATATTAAGTGAAATTTTGTTTCGACTGCAAAAAAGCTTTTAAATTTTAAAATGGATTTATAATACCCTCCTTAGGAGCATGTAAATAAAAATCAATTTGAAATTAGATTTAACGAGCAAAGTATTTTAAAGATAATCCCGCTTTGATTCTATCCATATTGATGAATACAGCTGATTTAAGTGAGAATAACTGACTAAGTTTGTCAATCATAACACTTCTCAGTCACAACAAAAATTCAACAACCGACACCTGCGATTTAATTTGACCGTAGGCAAATTAAATCAAGTCTAACTTCTTAAATAGGTAAATAATAACGACAATACCATGAGAAAAAGGAGCTTAAGGAACAGGCCACACTGATATGATTACTAAATATCGCTCCGAGCTTTTCCAGGCAGTGCCGTTATCGTAATTTTTGCGCTACCCAGTATGACACAAGGGCCCGCGTGGGGTTTCTGTAATATTAGCGGATTAAGGCAGTAAGCCAGATCAAGTTGTGTATTCAACATGGACGAGAATTAAAATGTACACCAAGTGTGAGATATGATCAATCACTTCATAAAAATTCCTTCTTAACACTCGGTATGAGCGCTCACATTGTTAACTGACGACCACGATATGAGTAACACCCACCAAACTGCTTTTGAGAATTCGGGGGTCCCCAAAAACAAAGAGTGAGGTTCTGTCGATAACTACTAGACCCATTGAGAGGTTGGACAAATAAGCTTAAATAAACATAACCGGAATTCAGTCTCAAAAATCAAATTCACAGGGTCGGTATGATGAAAATAAGTAGCGCTATTATCTAACTAGATAAGTTTAAACGGTGATCGCCCCATCGACATCCTGCTGGGGCAATGAGGAGAGCGATTTTCTCTGCTATTTTTAAAGAATAAAAGAACAAACGGGCCACATTCTTTTCACGAAGATATAGCATTTAATATATATTGAAGAACAATTAATTTTTTTTTAAATGTCTGTTTCATAACTTCCAATCTGAAGACATGAAATGTTCATTTATGCATGCAAAAAAGGGTGATCGGAACAATTCTGCATTATTTAATCGTATTAAATTGTTTACTTTAAACAGAAGATATCGGATTAGAATGCAGACAGACTGCAAAGGTAGAAAAGAACTTGTTTTTTATTATGTTAATATAACATTGTTCAAAGGAGATATAATCTCTTCGAAGGCCAATTGCAACGTAATTCAAAACTGTCGAGAATTTTGCACCCCCCAAAAAATCCAAGCGAAGGCCATGCATTTATGAAAAGAATAGCCAAAAAATAAAACAAGCATTGTAAATTCCATGACACCTGTTAAATTACCAGTTTCTATCTTATAAAAGGTCTAAGAAAAGGTAAAATGAAACTGATACTCTTAACTTTGGGGAGTTGAAACACTTGTTACACTTCTGTCTGCATGCGGCATTTGCACACCTTATACATACAATCGTACATTCGTGATGAAGCATAATTTAAACAGGACCCCAGGTGGGGTAAGTTTAGTTCAAGAAAGAAACAAGACAGAGAGTAACATGGAATCGTTATGTTCACCTTTAAGTACTACATCTCTTTTAAAGGTGTTTCACCTTGTCAATTGACTTGGGGGTTTTGCAATTGCATACTTAAAATATGAACATTAGAATTAGCCATATGTTGGTAAATATTACATGCACAAATTTACCTTCAAGCTACAAATTATAATACATTATTGGTAGTTTAAAAGAAAATTTAATCAGTGTATGTGCACACTTCTGTAGATTTATGAATAACTGCTTACAGGAATTGTTTCTTAAACCCCATATCAAGCATTTAAAAACCTGCAGAGTAATAACTACACGACAGAACATACATTCAATATTGATTTAGCATGTTTTCAAGAGTGTTTGGATGTACAAATTAGGCCAGTGAAAATGAAAATATGGATATGACACTTAAATAGCTTCTTAATCACAGATATCCGTTTTGTAAACGTAGTCGTCATATTTAAACAGAATGACACTGCATCAAAAGAGTATAAAGTCTGTAGAAATATGGCACAAAAGAGCAGTACAAAAAAAAGAAACCTTCTAAAAATGTTATTCGCCATATCAATTTTCTCTTCTTTTTTATGTCGAACTATTCTACCATCACTTGCAGGTTGTTTTTTATGATTTTCAACTTATTTGATACAGTAAAACATTCCCTTAGAGAAATATATCATTTATTTAGATAACGAACAATGTTCAAGTTCGAAAGTCCATTTAAACGATACAAATAAGTAGTAAAGCAAACGTTGGCCTTTAAAACTAAAGAGGTGAGATCAGGTGCCATGAAGAAGTAAGCATCCCTTGCAGACAGGTAACACTCACCGTGTGCTCCTTGTCATGATCGAGAAAAACGACAAATATCAGAAGACAATTCAGAACGTAAATAATGGGCTAACAATTAGCATGAAAAAGTCAGTCAGCATTTGACTCCATGATTGTTAGTTTTTTTTTTTATGATAATGTCATTGTGTCGACCAAAGAGTTTCGAAATAATGAGTTCAAACGGGACTATGAATATCCTTGTTTCGTCAACTTGTTTGTCACTCATTTTAAAAAATCGAGGTTGCCCATCGACAAATAGGTAGATATGACAGGGATTTCAAGATCGTTGTTCAAATTACAATTTCGAGAATTCTTTCGTCTTTATAATGAAATTGTTTACAAATGCAACCTAATATTGAGTCCAATGAATAAAATATGTATAATCAAACTCGAGTCATACTTATGGTAGGACCATGATATGTTTTTATATAAAATTTTCAAAAAAGGCTATTCCGTTTATTTGATCACCATCTAGGACTCGGGTGTGATCGCTTAATAATGGTGTTTACTTCTCATAGGTTCTTGATCCTAGCTCTGGAATTTCCAGTGACTCGTCTTTTATGCGACCAAATTTTTGTATTATAAATATTTATTTTCATTTTACGTAGTTTTGCTTCTCTATGAAATGCCACGTACATCACATGATTCAATAAAATTGTCATCTTCAGAAACTATCAATATGGTCAATTTAGAAAAGGGGAACATACAAGTCTACTTTTTGAAAATACATGTAAATTTTGGCTTTCAACTGTAAGTTTACCCGTTTATTGTTCAAAACATCAATTCTTTTAAAAGTATTCCCTTTTCTCGTTTATTGTCGTGCATCTTAATTCTTTCCATAGAAGTTCATCTTATTTTAATCATTGCTATTTGATTGGTGTTTTTATCTTAAGTGCTTGGATAAGCTGAATAAACCCTCCTCAAGATACTTAGTATGTCCCTCCATATCAAGGTACTACTAGTATTCATTTTTAGCGGAGGACTTTATGGTTTATCTGCTTCGTTCAGAATAATATTGATATTTTTGTTTTAAATCAAAGGTTTTCATAACAACATAATTTACCTAAATCTACCCCTGCCTTTAGATAAAAATGTACTTAAATTATTACAAGGAAACCTTAAGTCAGTTATGTCTATAATATTAAACTGGGGTTTATAATATATTTATATACTTATTAAGTGAATTAAGAATATGTTTCCCATTTAAAGTTTCTTGGCGGTCAACTTTTTTTTTATAGAATGTTGAACAAGATTTTTCTTTGTTAAGTAAAAGAAAATTATTACATTGAAAACTACCTCGTACCAAAACTAGATTAATGCGATTTTACAATATTCTTTAAATCCAATCCATTTAAAAGTCATCATGATGTTATTGTTAAAAGAAAATATATATATACTAAGTATCTTTTTCAGATGTAGATTAAATTTAGATATTTTTACAATTATTACTTTCCACTCAGAGTTGCTACATTTCATGTTAAGATATGGAACAGCTATATTTTGCGGTCAAAAGAAATGCAATTAGTTTGAAATTGATGTCAAATTATTGATACAAGATTATACGATTTTCATAAAGTAAAATTTCAAAATTGAACATTATTATCTCCTTGAATGGAGATTTAGTTCAAAGTTTAAAAACAGCCTATTGTTCAATAATCGCTTTAGAATGGATCAAAGTTTCATTTAAACTGGATAAGACAGCCAGTACAGAGTAACTTGAGGGGATATCAACATTAACGGTGAAAATAAGGTCAACGGCTAAATTTGAATTTATAAAGGAAAAACTTAAATATGATTACAACTACAATATGGGGGGAATTTTAAGTATAAATATACTCAGATCTGAATTTAAAATCGGAAAATCTAATACTAGTCTCCATTTGTATTACCTGATTACAGAGAATACGTGGTAATAGATATCTGATAAGTATATTCAACAAGCGTTAATAGTAACTTGACCTATAATTACGTGAATTTGACCTAGAAAGTTTTGCCGATGGACATGTTTATTTTATTAAAGTCAAAACTTAAGAGATAAAACTTAGCATGGGTAATTCAAAGTTATTACAGCAAGGATCAATCTTATTTTTTTTATATCTCCTCTAAATCCAATCAAATCACTTGGAACCCATCAACTTAGTTTATCATTGAATTACTGACCATTCAGCGTCGTTTGGTTTTTATTATATTTACAAGACTTTAATAAAACTAAACAGCATTGAATTTCAGGAATAGAAACAATCAAGACATTTGCAACACTTAAAATGTTTGGGTTTTTTTTTAATCATAACCTGACTTTGGGGGAAAGATGAAATCATTCTTTTTTAAAGAATTTTGTGGACAAATGTCATATGATTTCCGAAATAAACATTTGCCAAATCATTTCAATGACAAAATATCACAAGACAATTTTTTTCTATAACTTCCAGACTCCTGCAATATTCCTCTCTCGGACAAAGCAACTGTCTTCAGATATCTTGATCAGAATAAAACAATGCGTAAAAAGAATACATAATTCTATGAATTGAACGTCCATTCTTTCTTCGTAAGTAAGATTATTATCTTAGCACAGTTTGAATTATTATAAATTGAAGCTTCGTTTTTAAATAAGCACCATAGCCATTTTGATACAGTATTGAACACAGAAAATAGTAATTAAACACTTAATATATGAAATTTTTATCGTGCAGATATCGAGTCTTTGTTAAATTATTTGTTCATATATCCACACATTCTTCAGGAAACTGTTTATTTATCTTATTATCAATTTATCTAACTATTTCTTAATTTCCATGATTTTTATTCATCTATTTGTTTTATATAGAGGGAACAAGAATTTATTCAAGCATTATTTTTAATTGGGTCCTGGTTTGTTTGAAACATTTGATTTGAACATGAAGCTGAGAACAGAATGATTGCAAAATACCTAATTGCTCTTTTTACCATGCATTCTAACTTGTCATTGCACTGAAGTTAATTAAACATTAAAACTATTTAAAAAGTTCTCATCCCTGGAGTCTGCATATGATATCATAAAATCTATTTGTTGTGACGTAAAACAGCAATGTATGATATAAATAAATGAGCAATATACATAGAAAAAGGAGGTGTAACATACCAAGTTTTGTCAATATGAAATATAAAAACAATACTTACATTGTTTCCGATCCCGTCTGTATGAGGTCTTGTATTTTCATTTCTTGTAGAGGTTTTGTCTGGCTTCTACAAAAACAAACATCTTTGAAGTTAAGGACATAGGTTATTCGCATTTACTCAAGCGCCTTGTTCGTGCATCAGTATAAAAACAATTTTCTCAAGACCGTTCATTTGTTTATCAAACTTATTTTCATATTTGGTAAATTAAAGATAAAAGGCAACCTAACCCCTCACAAGAAATGTTTTATACGTTTGATCTAAAAATCGACCTCTTGTTTAATGCCTTGGGAAATCGAAAACCATTATGGTCTGGATTAAACTTCTTTTTTACAGAGGGTTACGGTAGGAAGACATTGATTTAAAGCGGGCTCCCACAGATTTTTACTTCGCTTCTGACATCTCTTTATACTACATGAATGACCGGTAAATGCATGAAGTAGCTGTCATATACAGAAGTTCCATTAATACTAGAAATAATCCTACATGTCCAACTGGGTTGGATTCATCTTCTTAAGAAAATAACAATGAAGTAAGTAATCTTTCAAACAAAGTAGTTACAAATACATGTAGTCCAAAATAAAGTGGACAATATGTATTCATGAACCAGAAAAGTGACAGGTCTACTATTTTTTTTCTTTCGTCAGTCAATTCAATTCTACGAAGAAGTTCATATAGGTACAGCAATACAGAGGATGATCGATTATTGTTTGATAATTTTAATACAATCCTGAAATAACTTAATGCTACATTCTAGTTTCAGCCATCTTTTTTGTAGTTTGGTTCAATATATATTAAGCGATATAGTAAGCAAACAACAAAAAGGGTAATATGCTATATTTTCTGATGACCAGACATATAATCTGGCAAAAGGTTACTCGTCCTGTTAGGAGGGTACTCAAGATAGTGTTCTCTACTTGTTTGCTTTCCTATAAAAATCTCCCATCTAAGCGCCATAGATAATGATACTATAAGTGCCTTCAAGTATTAAATCCGTAGTTTAGAGATCAACGAAGTATCGGACTGGATTGCAATGATAATGGATTGCGCAATTAAACTTAAGATTATTAGAACGAACCCCGTATAGTCAAACTCATTAAAGAACCATAACTCCTGTCCTGGGCATACATTTTCACCGCTATTTCTCTTAACTGTAAGAGAGTGGGCGACCACATAAAAATAAAATCTCTATAACGTATTAGATAGTGAATTTTTCTTTGTATATGATTGTCATCCGATATTATTCAATTAGCAGTATCTATAAAACCTTATCGACGTTAGATGTTGACAGAGAATAAAAGACAATTGTACAGGGAGTCAGAGGGAGGTTAATGGTAAAGTAGTACATTTGTGTCGGCCATTCAATGGATTTACTGTAAGCCACGGGATGCACTAAGTATGACGAGCCCGTTATCGTAGAATCTATCAGTTTTAAACATCCCCCGCCGCGTTCACTAAACCTCAGTGAGAACAATGCATGAAAATGTTCCCTATTGACCTAAACTGCTGTTTTTATAGGGTTATTATAGGCTTTCTTCGCTTTTTCTTCTTTCATATACGTCATGTGAATAATTGTCATTGAACCGGGTCTTTGTATTGAAATGTTTGAATCTTCTTTTGCAATTATATCAATGATTAACGTTAAGAATATTGGAGTTTTGATAAAAGTGCTCGAACAATTGATTGCTGCAAAGGTAACTAAAGGTGTATTATCAAATCGCTTCTGCTAAATTTTTTTTCACCTACAGTATCTCTTAAACGTTGATGGGATAAACATTTCAAATATAGGCATCATCTTGCCCTAATTACTTGTCGAGACTTGCAGTGTTTAATTTATGCACTCATTTATCGTGCTGATAAACATCGAAAATTGGTATCATCATTCATTTTAAGAAAAGACACCATTAGATTAGTTTTCGAAATGATAGTGCGTTTTTGAATTCCACAAAAAATCGGTCAAGTAGGTTATTCTAATTTTTACTTTTTCTTGAAATATACACTGTAGATATTTTGATCATCTCACAAGATAAGTGTTACAATTCTCTTCTCTTTGTATTCAGAGAAGAACGAAAGTACAGCTCTTTGTACGACTAGATATCTAATTCTCCATCTCGACGATTATTGATCTTCGATCTGCTGTAGACTATCGCATAACAGTCATTTGATCTTGAAAGACTTGCCACAATGTCGCGTGTCCTCAAACGGAATTCATTTTCATTCATTTTTCATTCACCCCGTTGCTTCCACAAAACCCATTTCGTGACGTTGCACTGGCGTTTCGACACCAGTAAGTTACATGCACGTTGCTTTTGCTTTGTTTTTAGAAATTCGAGAGACCACAGTGGGTAGAAACTTTAAACCCTTTAGTGATTACCGTGTCTTTAATAATTTTCAATTTTGTATATTTCATTTTTTTAATGTCTGGCTTTGATTGATAATACTATGCTGCCCAAGTCCGGGTTTCTTTATAAACTTTTTTTCAAATAATTGTTTCTGATTAATAGTAAATTTGATATACTTGGCTTTGATTGATCATAGCACGATGCCTTGGTTTCATTCTTTATTACATTTTTTTAAATAATTGTTTCTGATTAATAATATAAGAAGATGGGGAACAACGCGTAGACATAGGTGAATAAATCTTAAATCTACCCCGATGAGTCCTGAAAATAAACTAGGTATATAAATGTACTATGTTAAAAGGCATTCTATCGTAAAACAAGGTTTTTTTTTTATCAATATGATTTACTTAATTTACAAGTATTTTACTGTTGAAGAACCACACTTCAGATAAGGAATGTTTTTTGTCTTAAATAACGTTTACAGTATAATATAGAGTATCTCAAGGTTCTTCTTTCGAGGGTTTCAACCAAAAATTTATCCTTCAAATCATTGGAGGATAGAACCAATCGATAGCTAAAAAGGTGTTAGAATGCGGAAGCTCTCGTGTGCGTACACATGTAAGATTAATTTTAAATGAAAACTTTTCGAATATTTTTAATTATGCAACACTGTACATAACTTAAAAGGTTTCAAAGAAAATTCTGATATATGGATGAGCTTTGATTTTTTTTTTTATTATAATTTTTTTTTCCAAACGTAGAATTATCTGGGATTCTTCCATTTTGTTCGTTACTTATTTCTTTGGAATTGGTTTGCAATTACATGTTTTTATTATATGATTTAATATTATTTATTTATTAATCTATTAATGTAAACAGTTGATAGCCATCTACGGTAAAAAAAAAATATAACTAAAAATCCAACAAGGCCTTGCAATCTACTGGTTTGAATACGGTCTTCTTTGATAGGATCAATTGATTAAAGTATTTCGTATCATGTGTATAATTTTTCAAATCTAATTTCCTATGTAAAGTTGTGAAATCATGACAATTCAAAAATTATTATGCAATCCATTACAATTTTAAATTGGAAATTAGTTAATATAGAATTTTCATGTTTATTTAATACTTAAAGAATTGAAAATCATGCATGATATAAAAACAAATAATAAACGAAGCTTGCCTTGTCCTCATTGAATCCTAAATCATAATGTTGTCTTATTTAATATCAGGATCCATGACTTTCTCGTAATTTGACTTGCATAATAATTTACCTTTTTACCGCTTTCTCTAATGCTTTCAGTTGTTCTTTCTCAAAGTTCATGATACCATTTGTAACACAATATCTGTCCTGATGGACATTGATTAAACAGTATTGAATATTTATTGCAAAAAAGCTTTGAGTAATTCATTGGTGGGAGATGGGGTCGGGAAAAATTGTTGATATACATGTATACCATGGTTGGCCGGGGATAGAAGCTCTAAATAGAAACCAATATTTTATGAATATTTAGGGGAAAGCATGAAGAATTTTAACGAGAAAGCAAAATAATAATTAGTCACTTCAATATATTAAAATCATCTTCAGGTAGTGTTTTGTTTGTTTAAACCATGATCTCTGAGGTTAGATGCAACCATGATAAATGATCATTCTTGTGCATTGGGAATAAAGAGAAAAAAATCTTAATCTTGAACAGCAGAGCAATGATAACAATACGCAAATATCCTCAGGTAGAGCAGATTCATTTTTGTTCAAATCATATCAGGGATGAGACTTCAAAAATGGATCAAAGCTTTTCCTCTAAATAAATGATAAAAATCTCTTCCCAGGAAAAGCAGGAATGATACATATGAGGCTCCATCTCTGCTTTTTGCTCATTTTTGGACCAGTACTGAATCAGAACTAAATGAGGATACTCTGTTACATTATGAATCCTTATTGACATTCAACAGCATATTTGCTCAAACTTGGGAAAATTTTATAAGACTAGTACTAGCAT
Organism: Saccostrea glomerata; assembly: GCA_003671525.1. Classification (NCBI taxonomy): domain Eukaryota; kingdom Metazoa; phylum Mollusca; class Bivalvia; order Ostreida; family Ostreidae; genus Saccostrea; species Saccostrea glomerata. The sequence continues at coordinate 401,216 of PRKT01000039.1, read as the reverse complement.
CCTTTGTAATCTAGATTAAATGAGATTGCAATCATATTAATTTCACAGTTGTAGCCTTGAACTTTCAGAAGAAAACATTTAAAATGATTTTCCTTTTATATTTCTATGTCGATCTTTTCATCATTGCGATCTCTTCAAGACCATGAGGACCATGGTAAAAAATGAAACCTCACTAAATGGTAACGTTTGTATTGAAATTTGAGAAAGTTGTAGTCTTGTCGTTTATTAGAAGGTTTAGACTTTTCTCTATGTTTCAATGCAAGTCTTTGGGCACCTGTCCTATCTTTTCTTAGTTTATTTCACTATGTTTTGATTTCTTTGACTTGAACGTGAAAAGAATTTGTGTCCATTTTATTTCAAATCTATTCTGTACTTTAGTCCTCTAAATATGACAAATGGTAGACAATTTTATCTCAGACAGGAATTTTAAATGGTGTTAATTGCAACCATTTACACTGAAAGAAGTTTAACGAAGGTCGAAATGTTTCATTTATACATGAACCCGTTAGGAAATTTTATCCGTATGACCTTAAGTTCAATTTTTTACTCAGGTTAGTTTTTTGAAATTGTTATATTCGTTATAAGGTTAAAAAGAAAAAAGAGCTTTACTATGTTATAACCATTTATTTAAACATATCATTAGGATTAAAGCCTTAAACAAGATGTACGAAGGTAATTATTCTCAGTCAGAAAGTTTTATTATAAATAGGTAATGAACATATATAACTGAAAAATATATATATTTATAGATACATGTATAGAATAAAATTACCAATAAGTAGTGAAATGGTCAGCTTTTAGATGTTCTTACCTTAGTTTTGAAAGATCATTTCTATCAATGCCCTAATAACGCTAGACAATATATACTCTAACAGTGTATAGAATGTTCAAATTTGTTAACAGGCTAAGTGTTGCAACCAATTCCAGCTAGTTTGTATCAAATTTCTATTTACTTTTAAATGTTGTTAATTTCTTTTATTTCAATATGAAAAGAACTAACATTGCTATTGAGTGAATCTACACAGAACTTTAGCCTCCGGTTAAGACGAAGGAAAAGATAACAATTTTCTCTTTTACAATAAAAAAGACAAATTCAAATAGTGTTAATTGCTGTTATTTGCATTATAAGACATTTAGTCAAGTTTGCTGATTTACATCTCTTTATGAATCATGTGAGGAATTCAAAGGTATGATTTTTAACTTTTTCCTTCAGATTTTTATGTCTTTCTTTGATGTTTAACAATTCAGTTTTTGACAAAATCGTTTAACAAACTTGTTTATGGGGATTTTAATTAGATTTTTACAGTTTAAAATTTGTTTGCTTTGCACAGCTTATTCCATATAAGTTGACAAAATTGAAGCAAACCTATGAAATAAATGGAAAATTTTATTTTTTCGTGTACTTTTTAAGTACATAATTATCAATTTTGAGTTTTATGCACTTTCGGGGTACTTTCTGAAATTAAATTAATTGTTATAAATATATATAAATGTATTTGCATGTATTACAATTAATCATATGCCCCACAATGCTGTTTTAAATATAAAAAAAAAATAGAAATATAAAACATTTTTAATAAAGGTATTCTTTTTAAAACCATATCACTATAAATTACTCAACCTTTCAAAACAGGTAAAAGTTTTTGGGCTTTGGTGACTTTAAATTAACTCTATTTAAAGTCTAAGGTAGGCAACTCCCCCGATTTTCTTAAGCAATAATCTGCTTCTCTTTGCCTATCAAATTAACCAGTAACGTGTACATTCTACATATGTTTCAGCTTTTCGGTGGTTCTTGAGAAGAATGTCTATTCCTATATTTTAACAAAATTTACAGTCGTAGGCTAAATAGGATTACTGTTTGTAACAAGATTTTAATTTTGTGATGAAATAAGCAAACCGTGAACAGAAAATAAAATGATCAAGATAAAAGGGGTAATATAAAATTAACATTTCTTTTTATAATAAGGTGTATATAAAGTGATTCAGTAAGAATTTTCATGTTTCTAAACAAGATTTCTAAGAAATTGTTATTTATAGTCATATTTGCTATTAATATAAGGTCAGTCAATTAGTTAGATATATATAAAACATTCTGCTCCATTTAAAGTCTGCCTGACGTAGAATTTCATTTTAATCCAGAAATAGATAAATAAAAGAAGACAGAAATAACGTACCTCTTCGTTACTATGACGGCACATCCGGTCACGAGTGTTGTTCAAAAGTTTGAGAATGTCGTCTGCGGACAGTTTGGCTCGTTCGCGCCAAATCTGTCCGGAGACTTCTGAAGCCAAGCCAGTTTGACTGTCTGCCTACAAGAGATATGTAAAGTCTATAATGTCATTAATCGACCCAAAATACGCTCTCAAACGTTTAACGAGTAGGCACAAACCTGACACGAAATCAACCCGAAATAACTGTCGCTTGATTAGCAAAATCAATTACCTTTATGTTTACAGATTTTATTCCACTCCACTCATAATATTGTTTAGGTAAACATAAAAATGCAGCTACCCGTGTAATTGATCGGCCCCAATTAATAAAAGAATTACTTTATTTTTATAATTTAGTTATCTGATTCCTTTTAAATATTGTGTTCACTTATTGAGCTCTGCGGAATATTATGGGCATAAAAAAGAAGCAATAAATTGGTTTAAAAAAAACGTACGGAATTTATTGCCGGTGTAATGGTCTTTTTAAGCTTCCGTTCGTCCAATGACATGCTTTTCCTCATAACCGGCGTTGTAACCGGAGAATTCAAGTCTGTATCAGACTGGTTTCCTATTGTAGCATCACTGTCAGAATCGGCTGCCTGGAAATCTTTGTGTGGACTCTTTGGCGGTTTGGCATGACAAGGTTTTGACTTCGTTCCTGGAGTTGATCTGGGAGTGGATCTCGCAGAAGAAGAGACAGAGTCCTGTTTGTTCCCTCTTCCAGAGTCTAAGACCGGGGTTTTCTTCCTTTTAGGGTTCATGACAGTGTCTTTTCGTGTTGCAGTTGCAGACTTATTCCGGTTTCCTATCTTTCGTTCTTCATCGGCTTTGTTTGTTATACATCTTTCGTTGTCTCGTACGTGCTACAATTATACAACACACGCTAGACAATGTTAATGATAATTATACTTCTGCAGAAAAAATCTAAAAAAAGTTAAGCATTGTCTTTCTAAGAATATCAAATGTTGCTTTACCATACCTGTAACTGCTCAATTGTCCGTAAATGATCTCCAAGCAAATAAATGATGTCTTCTCGAGTAACTTGGTTTCCCTTCTCAGCTAGTTTTCTGGCAAGTTGTTTTTCAGATGTTTGCAAAATCTTTAAGGAATAAGACAATTCAAGTTCAGTGTTCATGTTAATTTCCCCCAAAGTAATTTGATAATTATACTTTAAAAGTAATACTGGCTTGTTGATTCATGTTTTACAAGAAAATAAATGAAGTCTCGTTGTTTTAGCAAAACTCACGTGCTCATCGGAGGGCCTTAATTGAATTTGAACACTCCACTCCTCTTCGCCACCAGAGTTAGGGTCAGCCTGCAAAAGAAACCGTGACGTTAACCCAAAACCATTATTCCATCAGAGGCATACGTATCCTCTAATAAAAAATTATTGGGTAAATTTGAAAGTTGAGATTTGCCAGAAGATATCTTAATCCCAAAGAGGATTTAATCTCTCGGAGTACTTCGGAATTTATCAGCAATACCAACACATAAAATCAGGAGGGCCTTAAAAGGCATTGGCAATCAATGGATTATAATTGTTACCAAAATTAATCTTTTGATCGCTTTGTTCTCTTTAATATTACACAGGTATTAATTATTATGACATTAAAGAATATTTCTTTAAGACCCCAAATACCAAATCTGATTTTACTTGGATTATAATATGGATATAAATTATTCATGTCATTGATATAATTAGAATTGCAAATAAGCAAAACCGAAGAATGCAAATTTATAAGAATTTTAAAAAAAATACGTGTCACATCTTTATACATGTCAGAAAAATATTTTTCTATGGTAGTTTTTTTTTACTGTAAAACCAATATCCTTATTTTGGAATTGTTGAGGTGCTTATTATTTTAATTTTAATCAATATCGAAAAACGAGAATACAGACTCAGAGAATGAACAGCCTGAAATCTGAACATCATTTTGAGATAAGGATAAAAGTTTAGAAAACTAAATTGATTAATAAAACTTGAGTTCATACTTTCAAAAAAAAATTTCAATCATTGTTACAATGAATCTTGAACTTTTACTGCGTGTATTACATAACATAAAGATTAAAGATCATTCAGATATGGAATATTTTTTCACGTGTATTGTGTAAATACGTACCGTGACCTCTAATCGTGGGGTGACGTCACTAGTTATGCACGTGAAAACAAACTCCACCAACTGATAACGTAGATTTCTCATGACGTTTTGATATTCGCTCTGGGTCAGTCTACCCTGAGCGTGGCGTTCTTGCAAGGCATCTAGGAAGGCTGTTACTAGGTCATCCATCCGCTGACAACGACAGAAAACAAGCATTATTAACGCCGCTCAGAGAGTTCTAAGTGTTCAAATGTGTGGCTCCGAATCGGAGCTTTCTGGATCGATTCTAATAAAAATATGAATATGCCTAATGTTCGTTTATTTTTAAGTGTAAGACAAGACAAAATCAAAGAGTTAAATATTAAAGTAGGCTAGTCTGGCTAAAACAATCCGATATTTGATTGACTGCTCGGAAAGTGTTTTCTGGAAGCGTGACGCATGTCGGCTGCTCTATGGGCGGGAAATTAGTTCTCTGTCGAATGGTCGCTTAATCGACGCATTGTCTAGACCTTCCAAACGATAATATTGAACATTAATATGGGATGTTTATAACTACATGTATACATTTCCCCTTTTGTTTTTTGTATTTCAAAGGCTACAATTCTAATTACAGATATCTACGCGAACTCTTGCAGAGAGTTAAATACACTTCTTTCAAATTAATTATTTGCTTTCGTTGTGAACACTTTACACATGCACCTAACGACACAGGACCCTTAACAAAAGTCTGAGATACAGGTAAGGATTTCCAATACACAGAAAAAAGTTTTCTCGCCATTGCACTAATCGCCCTGCCGCTGAATTATTCAAATCTATCATCCTATGAGATTTTTCTATATGATACATTTTGATCCCCTTCTAGTAATAGGGGATATTGGCGGTATATTACGTCCTCTTAATAAGCGATATTCACAGAAAACCTAATCTTATTTGTTATATCAATATCTATGTCTAGTCGAGTGAACATGCGAGAGATGACAAAAACACTGTTCATAATTCCGTATTGAGATTCTGCGGTTGTACTGAGTAGAAGCAATGCATTATAATTCGCATTATGTCAATATCTTGGATAGACTGCCAGCTCGCCTATCAATTCAAATATCAATAGCATCGTAAGCTTATCGTTTGAATAATATGATGCTTTAATTACCATTTTTTGTTTCCATGTGGAATTTTCCTTCCTTTTTGAACTCTAGAACACCAAATTTATCAAAATATTACCTTTGACATTTCATGGTTGCATTTACTTTTATTAAGATTCTTTATTACTGTATTTACATTCTTGAACCTAAATATGATATTTAAGAGTACATTCAGGTATAGCTACTAGGCTGATTTGTAAGCTCGCTGGTCTTGAATAAATAGGATGGACGGCTAAAGAGCTACACTTCATGGAATTAGAAAAATTTATTATTTATCCGATCACGACAAAGGAGAAAACGGCGGGTCCGACTGGAATCTTATCTCCTTCGTCGCACCTGATCCCACCTTTGCTGTTTTTTAAGGTTTGTATTTGCTCTCGGGTTGTCCATCTCAATTTTTCTTCGGACCAGCGATCGACAAATCTGCAGCTACCTGATCCTGTTTGAAAGTAGCTTATTTGGGTTTCAGTTTGGGTTTCAGAAGATAAATTTCCTATAAAATATTCCAAAATCTTAATATGTTCAAACAGGTGCAATCATGCAATTTTCAATTATGATATTTTCATTTAGTTCTGATGTAGATATTCTGATATTGTTATACAATAGATAATAAAGGGTTGTGTCCCGTGTATATTTAAAGAAAACAAATTATTCTTCGACGGAATGGAATATTGCATTGTTTCTGAGGTTTTATAATTAATATCATTTGAAGGATAGTTTGTTATGTGATCATTGCGTACATTTTGTTACAAAACAAGAAATCATTAACAGCCAACTTCATTCTAGGATACGATAAGGTTTGACATGCATGCCAGATTCACTTCAAAGGTGTCCCCGGTCTAGTTACTTCAATCAATGACGACATCTATCCGAATTATTAAAGCGTACATATGTCAACTCGTTTTTCATCTCAGACTATCCTCAAGCATATGAATTATTAATTGCGCGACATGTCAATGATTCTATCACAGGTAATAATGTCCTTCAAATAGAAAATTGAATAGAACTAAGAAAAGTACACAAATTCGTTGAAATCGAAGCAAATTCCAAAATTATAATTCCAGAGAAAACAGCGACATTCTTCGTAAGAATTTTCTTTATGTATGTTTTTAATTACTAGAAAGGGTTATAAGGATAAAAAGTGTTAATTATATTAAGTCCTGCATTACACACCTGACCGAGAAAAAACGCACTGTGCATCAATATGTTCTAAGAAGTTGTTGGTAGTTTTTATAGAAAAATAAACTTCATGAATGGCTTCAAATTTTGCATATTTTAGAAATAACCGTTACGTCAATCGATGGAGCTCATTGTGATGTAGGCAAGTTATACAATAAATCTTTCATCCAATAAAATGACGTGTTACAACTAAAATGACATGTTTCAACTAAAATTAAATTATTTTGAAATGTTAATATTTTTAATTTGATATTGGTTGTAGCACTTCATTAGATTGGATAAAAGATTTATTTTATATTGTATAACATAACTTGCCTATGTCACAATGGGTTAAATCCAAAACGTATTACTCCGCTTGACGTTATTTTGTTAAATATGCTCAATTTGAAACCATTTTTGGAGGAAAAATTGTCTTATTGCCTACGCTGAAATTATTTTTTTAGGAATGAAGCTTATTTTAACCTATGTTATACGATATAACATAACTTGGGGCAGTTTATGCAAATAAGCGTAAACTGCCATAAGTTTTGTATAACATAGGCAAAAATTAGCCTCATTCCTTAAATAATTCCCAGAAGATTCTTTGTAAATTAGAAAAGGTCAACGTTTTCATGGTCCTTCCGTGAGATGAATAAGAATATTTCCATTTAGACGTAATTGAAGTCAAAAATAAGACAAAATCAAAAAATAGCCAGTTGAATTACAAAAATATGTGGAATACTTAAGAAACATAATGTAAATATAAGATAATATGAAATTAATTTTTGACCAGATTTCATTAGGTACATGGACTACAACGCTTCAAGCTTGCATATTTATCATGAACCGCCAACGTGTTTCATTAACTATATATGCCGACGGAAAGCGTCAACGTTCATATGCATACATTTTCAAAATTAAATTCATTTCTTAAATATATGTGATAATTTTGTACAAATGCTCGTATAAGCTCAATCTGGAATGACGAATAATATTGTAAATCCACCAGCAAACAACAAAAACATCACCCTTCACCCCTTAATGAAAACAACATTGTATTGAAAATATATAATGGAACAACAACAACAGCAAAATTTCAAAACCTCCAACATCTGTTGTGATTAAAAATAATGGGCAATCAAGCATGCAGCACACCTGATATATAAAAATGTATTTATATGCTCACATTATAAGTGCACCAATAGAAGAAATGATTCTACTTACAATAATAGCGCGCTGATCTGATAGCGGCTTACTCAGACATGATGTAGAGATTCCCATTTGCTTACCATGTAGTTTTGCTTATTTGAGAATGGTTAAATTGCATAGTAATGATAATATATAATAAAAAATTGATAGTTTGATACTCGATATTTTTTTTTTCAAATAGACCCCCTATATCGTTTTGAAGCATGAATTTTTCATATATAATTTTATGTCATTTCCATCTCTCGAGTATGTTTAAAATTTTGCATTTTATTAAAAGTACTTGATAGTTTTGAATCATAATATATAGATTAATTATTGAAATAAACCAGGAAAAATCGTCCGTATTATGACTCCTATTAGCCAACATGTATCTCTTTAATTTTTTAAAAATCCTCTTATTGAAATTCATATTTATTTATAAAAGCACTCTGCAGTTTTCGTCACAGCACTAAATGTTGATTTTGTATATAAACTTATTCTTGAAAAAGTAATACTTGTACAAAGCGATATGAAATGTAAATATATATTGATATATTTTAAGAATATGTGTGAAAAAAGTTACATACTGCAACTGGGAAGTCCAAAAGTTACGAAATAAATAAGAAATAAACATTCGCTAAATAAAATGTGCAGTGTGATGAAGCGTCAGTGTTTCTCAGGTAATGTATTAACGTTAAACCAAAAAAAAAAAAAAGACGAACAATCTAACTTCATCCAAACTTAATTCACATCCCTAACCCACCATGCGATGGAGTCCTGCACACGAGGTGACTTATTAAATGGAGATTTACAATTTTTGTAGGGGATAATTTATCAGAATTCTGAACAGATCCAAAAGTCTGGTTCAATGTAACGCTGAGAAACACTGTTTAAAACGACTACTGCTAGCTTTATGGTGCACTCACCCGCTGCAAGTGGTAAGGTAATGGAAAGCTATTAAATGAAGTATCAAATAAATCCACAGAGTTAGTAGGGGTTTGAAACCCGTCAACTGGCATTAGTAGGATGCTCGATATGGACCGCTCGCTTGCCTTCTTGGCCAGATTTGCATCATATCTTTGGTAGCTCTCACTTACAATTTTGTAATAGTCTATGGTTTGTCCAGATCTGGTTGATGTTGGAGTTGTCGAACCTGACGATTCGTGAGTGACGGCATCTTCCTCCATTACCCATCCTTTCCGGTTCACACTTCCTTTACTTCCAGGTGAAAGGGTGTCTGTCTCGTCTGGAATCGTCCAGAATTCCGAGTCGCTCCAGTCTTCATTATCAGAGGAGCTGTTCAAATCAGTGATTGTCCTCGAAGACCTTTTTCCATCGCTCTTACAACTTTTTGCGCTCTTGCGCTTATTTCCTCTACGAGCTGACTCTACTCTGAATCCTTGATAAAAACTATCTTCCCTATCCAGTTCATTTTCTTCATCGTCTACGTGTGTATTAGAAGATTTTGATTGACGTAATAAGCGCACCAACTTGTCCTCCTCTACGTAAGAATCATCATTTTTTCTATTCTTTGCAGTGTTACCACGGTTCCCAAGACGACAGGAATGGGGTCGCAATGGTTTGTTTTCTAGTTGTTCAAGTCTATACACTGTGTTATCAGAATTATTAGAATTATCGCTGTCCGACTGGTTGTCATCCTCGTAGATTTCATCCTCTGTGTTCACATCCGGGCGACTGTAGCTAAGATAGTGGGAAATCTCATTCTCGACGATGCCGGAGTCTCTCGACTCACAAGCATGGAGTTTACTTGGAATTCTGACGGGCGTGTCGTCCGAGTCTACATCCGGGTCCTGTCTGACCGCCTTTATGCTGTTTGAAATAATGACAGACCGTTTGCTTGAGCATACCGCACTAAATCCTGTACCCATTCCTTGGTCTATAGGATTATTTACAGATCCTCTTCATTAGATCGACAGGAATCATTCTGAGGAAGGAAAATGAAAATGTTAGAATTAAACCCGCTTTTATAGTATTATTTGATAGAGTAACATCAATCTATTCAATCAAAATCAAATATCTTTACCTAAAAGCTTTAAAGGGTAAACCATGTATTTAAACCTGGCAACTCAATCCTCAGAAATTTAATTTTAAATATTTTTTTTCAGCATAGGACTTTCTTTGCTCTGAGTCTTGATACGACTGCATTCTGAAGCCGTATAGCGTTCTCTATCATTAAGAGCCTTATTTGGTTTGTTGAATTAATTAACTCACGTATCGACTATTCCTATTAGATATCATAAGCATTTGCCTTGTTAATAACATATATCTGTCAAGTTAATCTCCTTCTAAAACATCATGAGACTGGCATACCTTTATCAATAAATATCATTGATGTGCTGTTATGAAAAAGGGTGCAAATTTTCCAAAATTGAAAAAAGAGACATCAATTTTTTATATCCAGATACAGATCTCAGCAGGAATACAAAGGAGACGAGGCTAATTTGTCACACAATAAAAGGACTAACGTATATATCATGACAGAACATTTTTTGCGTAATTACATGGTTGTCTCCTCATCAGAGAAGGTAACTGAAAGTTCATTTTATAATTATGCAGTGAGAGGTTCTGGATAGAGTCATGCAGAACATCGACCCCCCGACATCGATAGATAGAAAAAGGTCAGGCATACGGTCCAGCCAGCTAACCTAATGTGATATGTAACAAGCTACCTGATTGACCTTTGTAGAGTCACATCTGACCACCGACCAGACCTATTGACCATTTTCTAGTCTAGACCATTAACATTTTTAAATCCCCATTGTATCTTTTATCGACATTTTGATTTATCATTGGAAATGTGCGGCTCTTATAAAACAGTCACATAGTCAAAGGATGACCAATAACCATTAATTTAATGATTCAGAAAAGAGAAGATATGGTAAGTTTGGTCAGTAATGTATTCCAAGTTCATTATTCAAGCAACTGTTATATTCACTAGATTGGTGAACTAGACTAGGAATACAGATAGTTAGATAGCCAAATCCCAATATGGATAAATATCCCTTCCCCTGACCTTTATACAAAAATAATAAGTGGAAAAAAAAAATATATATATATATACAATTTTTGAAGAGAGAGAAGTAAGCACTCTATGCTATAGTGAACAATGTAATCCTAGACAAATGTACAAGAATTCAATAGCGAGGACAGACATTTTCTTTAATCAATAAAATTGAACAATCCGAGATTAGGCCCCCGTAAAACAGTTGATGTTGAAGAATTCTTGTCCAGTATAACAATGGACTGTTGATTATAAACTGATCTTCAAATAAATTACTAATAACCCGGTGTTTTCACGGATTTACTATACAAAATATATCGACGTCTATGGTTAATAATTAATGCTTTTTAAATAACACGCTCACCATCCTAACTGACTGTTGTAAGAATAGTCCGTCATTAAAATGCAACTTTCATTCAAGATAATACTTTTCACAATCCTTTGACAACCGATTAACTGTCAGAATATGATTCTGGATATACTGAAAATTTACTCAATTGTGTCAATAATAAGTATACGGAATAATATGAAACTATAATAAACTGTGATTTCGTGCATTACTAGAAATTCAAATAAGGAATGCGTATTGTTTAAACTTAAAGTACAATTCAGTAAAAAAAAAAAACATTAATTGATTTTTGAAGGAGCGATTTAATTTCGAATACTAGTACGTATTCAATTTCTTCCTGTGAAAATCAGCTCTGATAAAATGAAAAGAAAGAAAAAGAAACGAAGCTTCCTTATTGCAATCACTTAAAACGTTATCCTTAACTTCAATGAAAGTACATATACAAATTAAAAGTAGACACATATTTAAATTCTAATTTCTCAGTTTGATACTTGATTTCCTCAAACTTTTAAAAGCACTTACCAAGTTTACAAACTACCGCCAGATTAGACTTTTGAGGTGCTACCAAAGACCAAACCCACAAAACAACAATTCCAACAAAATCCCAGGCCAGATAACAACCAGGATTCTAAGCAAGACTTTAACAGTGAAAGAGTTTACAAGTCTTTGCTACTCTACAGATTACAAATATGCACCAATACAGATAACTTGTACAGCAGGACGGATGTTATTGAAGTATAGAAAGGTACTGCATGGAGACAAATGACTAAGTCAATAACCTGTGTCTAAAAGAAATCAAAAGCCAGTCCGATTATTAAATACTGACTCTGGAAATTTATCAGTGTATCAGAACAGGTTTGAAGATCGAAGATTATTAAATGAGAATGTCACAATATCTGTGCATTATTTTATTTTCTCATAATATATGTATATATTAATTTTATGCTTGGTTGCTTTGAAATAGGATTTCGTACAGAATTTTTTTCTATTCGAAAATATCACAGAAAGCAGATCAATGTTTTTTTTTCCAAAGAATAAGAAATTCAATATAATTTTTTTTTCAACCTGCAGAGATCTTAAAAAATGAAGCGGGAAATTCTCTCAAATGGATACAGACATTAATGTCTACTCCTTTTACTGTTTAAGTAACATGAATTTTTCACAATTTATCTACCACAATGAATGACGCATGCAGATTTCTATTTTGTGGATTCTTATAATTAACAGTCCCTTGTCGTGTTCAGTGTATTGCATTTTCCATCAATAATATGTCCTTGTTAAAGGATAGTTTCGCGGTGGCTCTATTGTAAGGTTTATAACAATTCTTTTGACCAGATTATGATTAAACATTATAAATGAAAATACATATTGGAATCAAAGAAGTCATGAGAAAGTACGGACAAAGAGCCATCATATTTCGTTCTCACATCCCGCCAAAAAAGATTCCAATTTATAACTAACCATATCAAACGGAATTTAATGTCAACGTTCTCTCTTTACAGTATGTATAACAAAAGCAAAGCAAAAGAGATATCTGCAAAAATAAAAACGGGAGAAAATGAAATATATGGAGAAAACGAACAGTATTCAAGCTCAAAAGTCAATAAAACAATACGCAATAAGAGTAGAGCAAACACGGACCTCCAAAACATCAGAGGTGGGATCAGGTGTCAGGGAGGAGTGGGCATCCCTGTCGACCGGTCACACCCGCCATGTTCTTCTTGTTATGATTGAAAAGCAACGGAAAACGCCTTCGACAATTCAGTGTGTAAATACAGTAGTAGCCTAACAAAAAGTATGAAAAACATCAGTCAGCATTTTACTTAAACAGTATGACATTTAACTCTGGACACGACATAGTCCAGACTTTTTACTGCCATTTCTAATTATGATATCAAAAATATTTTTATATCACTTGGTGGGATTTCTTAGCAGTATCAGTATTGACAATCAAATTATATCTCCCATTTATTGTGAAACATGGACTATATCCCATAAATTATGACAATTACAAATATCTCGTCATGATATATAAAATATATCCCTACTATAATAATGTATTGGTGAAAATAATTCATGTCAATATCTGTGGGATTTATCCCATTTGAACAAATTTGTGGGGAAAAAAATCCCACAGGAGAAAATATCCCATCTGACATTTTTTCTCCTGTGGGAGAATGGTGGGATTGTTGGTGGGACTGAAAATCCCACCATTCTCCCATGGGATTCTAAGTTTTAGGACTTCATATCTTAAGAAGTGGAGATGTTTGTGAGTTCAACATGAGACCCCGAAATACTGCTAAGAAATCCCACCAAGTGATATAAATATATTTTTGATATCATAATTAGAAATGGTAGTAAAAAGTCTGGACTATGTCATGTCCAGAGTTAAATGTCATACTGTTCTTAATAATAAATTGTATTTGCTGACAAGGCCATTGTATTGATTACTTTAAACGAGACAGCTTTATATATTCATATTTCAGATAATACAGGAATGAAATGTTTATAAAATCCTATGTGAGTTATGTTACTACATATTTTATGAAAAAAATATTAAAATGATAGACCGTGATGGTTTCAATGGGAAAAAATTTACAAACTATACAAATCTGTGATTAGCGTTGATAACGCGGATTTTAGAAATTTTGAAAGTGCTATCAGATAGTAAAATTACAGACATTCAAAGGGAGAAAAACTACCATCGATGGCTTTTATCATAAAATTTAAAATCTTATTTGTCTTACAAGCAACTTGTGGCTGAGATTGTTTTGTAAAATTGTAAACCATTTCTTATTAAAACAAGGTACTACCCTAAACCAAAGCAATCATATAAAAACATGTTTTTTAGAATTCAGTATAGTTGTTTGCTTGTTGTGGTGCAACGTATTTCATTTCTTTTATTGGAGTAAAAATTTATTACATGTATTTCTTATATATTTATTACTTTAATTATTTTTTTCATTATTTTTATTCAATGCATATTTTTGAATATATACTTCAACTTGTCATGTACAAACTTATTTGCAAAATATCTCTCGTTCATCTAAGGACCCCTCTTCTCTTTTTGACAAGATAATGAATCAAAAGTACATTTATTAAAGTTCATTTAATAAGAAACTTCTCACATGTAAAGATCTAATAAACTTAGGCGAGACAAATTCTTACGCATATGCTGAAAATACGAAAAGTTAAACAAGTCCAGCACAGTGGATAGTTAAAGAGACAGACTAGGAAACATGAGTAAAACGAGAAGAGTTTTTTTTTATACTTACAGGAGTATTGGTGCACGCAATGTATTTTTAATTTATAATGCATTAAGACTTTATGCAGACGCAGAAAGAATTCACATAAAGGAATCTTATTTTACATTGTCATATAAAAGTCGTTCTCGTTTATGAAGACTTTCATAATTCTTTTTATCATATGTTTAATTATAAAATTTAGATTAAATTTGCTGAATGATTAAATAATTATAGAAAATTATTATCATTAACTGTTATAATAGAAATATTTCATTTTTATCATTTGTATATAAGATGTGTGTGTTGTATTTAAGTGGTGAATAAATTTGTGTATTTATTTGTTAAAACTTATTATCCTCAGACTCAAATTGTCGTACAGTATGTTTATTCAGAACAATAGAATTATACCAGTAACTGTATTCCTGCTATGTTTGCGCTATACAATTGTCATAGATTTTTAATATATAATATTTGATTACTTGTAACTGTCATATGATTTTTTTTTATTTAAGGTATCTTACTTTTTCACTGTTATTGGATTATCATATTGACACCAGAGTCAAACACAATTGTTTCATATTTGGATATATTACAAGAAAATACGTTAATGATAATATTACAACAAAACTGTATTATAAACCTGATGGTGTCAATTATTGCCATCAGCTTTAATTTTCTATGTAGCAATATTCCCACATAACCTTAATATGGGGTTTGTGTCCTTCAGTTGATTTGATACACAAGAGCATTCTCTATGTACGAACAATTATCAAAACGAAGCAAGTTTAAATCAACAAAATGATGAAACAAAGATATTAACGGTCTCGTTTGAAGTCATAAGTGTGCAAGTTATATGATCGAAACAATGAAATACAGCAAATACAATCTTTCATTAGGGTAGTTAAGATAATAGCTGACTGATCTTTTTCATACTAATTGTTAGGTCATTATTTACGTACTGAAATGTCTATGGATTTTTCCGTTTACCAAATTATAACAAGGAGCATAAAGCGAAAGGGACCGCCTACAAGGGATAATTGCTCCTCCATGCCACCTGATCCTGCTTCTAGTGTTTTTAGAGGTCCTTGTTTGCTCTCCTTCAGATTTGTATTTAAATGGTCGTTGAGCTTTAATAGTGTTCCTTGTCTCCATATTTCATTAACATAACTTTCTTGGATCCTTTTGAAGTTTACAAAATGATATAAATTTTGTCTAAAAATGCATTTTCAATATAGATAATATAAGATAAATTTAAGACATTTATCACGAATACAATTCCAGCATGTGGAAAGTATCACTCAAAAACATAGAATTGTAGCATGTGAAAAGTATCACTTAAAAATAAACAGCATTCAAGATCAAGTGATTACTTAAGTTTTATCTAATTAATGAATGGTATATAAGATATCGGATTGTAGTAAGAAATGTTGAAATGTACACGTATGTGAATTAACAGAGATATCCTTAATTTCCTTCATGACGCAACGGGCCATTTAATCTTGATTTATCAAGTTGCATTTACTTAATATCTTATTCAAGACTGAATTATATATCTGAAGTTTTTATGTAGAAAAAACTTTTAAATTTATGTTCAAAAAATTAATATACATGTAGCTGAAAATGTAACCAGATATGAAAGATTTCAGAAAGTTTTTATGTATTACTTTAATTATTACTTTGTCAAGTTTCCTTTTCAAACCCAAAAGCATAATCAAACTTTTGTCGAGTAATTGAGCATATTGTAAGTTGTGTATGTTGTGAATATATAGCTTGTGTAACGACTGCATTAGAAAACAGTCTTTTTAAGTATACTGTTCCCTATTGTTGAATTAGAATAATTAGCCGTCATTATGCCGACACCAAAGTTAAAGCTGGGACCAGTAACTAGGTTAGTAAACTAGAGCACTTTTTAAAAAATATATTTCAAATTACATTTTTGTGTAGTTTGAATTCTATTTTTAAACACGCTGAATGTGAAAAAAGATTACTGCCTCTTTGATGATTCTGTAGTATTACTATAATCCTTTAAAATCATTAACTATCATAAAAATATGTACATGTAAGTATACCTTTTAATGAAATAAAAATCAATTTTGAATTTTGTAATTTTAACTTAATTAATATTAGACCTGAGAAATAAAGCAACCAAAGACTGTCGTATGAAGCAGCTTCAAAGAAACTTATTTCATTGATTATTTTAGAGGTTGCTTAATAATAATAATTAATAGACCATACTACCACTATGGGTATTAACAAATAGGGTATATTTAAGAAAACGATAAATTGCTATTGTTTAGCGCCGAGTCGGCAATATTTCAGCCATATTTTGGCGGAGAAGAAAAGAATATTCAATGTTAAATTACATAGCTATAATATCAAGTGATTGATGCTATCCTTTGGTGTTATTCGAACTTATTTATTTAAAACACCAAGACATTTAAATTTATATTCCTCTTTAAATCATAAATGATGACTTGCTCCTCTTTGCTAAGATATACAACAAGTGTTTTTTAAATTGTTGGAAAAAATTAACATGGTTGTTGCCTTTCTCTGGGATATTCTCAAGAGGCACTTCTTAGCCAATTAATGCTTTGTTTATTAGCTGTAAATTATTGTTTGCCTGAATTTTCAATTATCTTTTAAATTGTATTTTGTAAAGTTTTTAACCTTCTTCGTCAATATTTCTTCCATTATAAAGATATTAATTCTTTATTTGCCCAATGTATAAAAAGAAAGAAATACGATGTTTACAATATTAAAGAAAAGCCTTTTTGATTATGTTTAGAACTCGTCAATTTTTAATCCTTATAATCGAAAACTAGATATTTTATGATTTTTTTTTGCCCCAGTGCTTGACAGGTTTTCACTAAGGAATCTCTTTACAAAGTCCTGAAAACTAATTACACAGCATGTTTTAACGCAAAGGGTAATTGCGCTGACATCATTAAAGCCTTTGCAATTAAAAACCTGCCTAGACTGTTGTGTCTTTGGTGAAAAGAATGTATAAAGAATCGATAATTTACTTTCTGTATCGATATATTTATGAAAGAATTCTTTTGAAAATGAATACAAGGACGAGGGGGCACTTTCTAAATAATTGCTTACGGTCTACAAAATAACGACGATGTTTCACATGGGGTTACGGAGGACTTTTTTAGTTGAGTGGATATACCTGTTTTCTCCATGTTCACTAAATAGACAACCATGTAGAAGATCTATTTCGCATAATCCATGTCAAAAAATTAGCTAACTTGTTTACACAATTCCCTCACGGTTTTCTGGTCAATATCTTCCCGCTCGTTTTACAATCGACAAGTTTTTAAATCCACTACCACTGCGAAGTCCTAACAGAAGCGTGTCTTGTGTTCTTCTACAATCGATCCACATATATCCCTTACCGCGCTCCCTCAAACGCGGGCCTCACCCGGATCGGGACTGTTGGTCTGGATACTTGAGAGGCTTCATTGTAACCGGAGAATTTGACAGCCGTATACAAAATGATTTTGGCACTGGCCAGCAGGCCCTCTTTCTAGGGGTTCACCGATACTCATCTAATCGATGTGTTGAATTCAAGCTTTATCAAAAGGAATTTATTAATTGTTCTGAATGGGTGTCTGCGTGTATTGTTTCGCACGACCCGAATTTTGAGTTTAAGATCGATATTTTAGACCATGTCTCTGCTTAAAAAAAATATGCGATTCAAGAATTGCCGATTGCATGGCTAGTCGACATTGTGAAGTTTCATGTTTCTCACATTCAGCCGAATTCATTGAAGTAGAATTAAACCCTACCTGACAAAATGTGATCTAGCTGGACAGTTATTTAAATAAAAATCCCTTGTGTCAATTAAGAACAAGAAATTACTATTCTACTAGAAAACATGTTTGACATGCGTATAAATTATTAATTTGTATAGAATTAACTCCTTGTCAACAATGGCCAATTGACCATTTTTTGAATTCCTTTCAATTGGTAGCCTCTTGAATCTGACCTATGTAAGACATTTTAAAAATATTTTTATTATTTTAGAAAAAAATTTGTATGCCCGTTCAGAAATAGTTTAGGTTTTAACATGTTTGAATGACGAATCTATAATACAGAAATTTCAATTGCAAACATTTCAAAATTTTGAATGTATATAGCATTTTTAAAGACCGGTAATCTTACCATTTTCTTTCAAGCGTCGATTCTTTTGCATAATGTTTATAAAGTACATTATGAATTAGATGTTAATATATTCCAAACAATTTAATTTGATTGAATAATATGTTACATTGTATTTTGATAGTTTCAACTTAGAAGGAGAGCTATTTTCTACCCCCTCCCTTGTGTCAGAGCAGGTAAATTTATTTTCGTCATGGAGGGATAATCAGACATCTGTCAAGATATGTTTTACTGCATTATCTAATAGTTACATAACAAAGTTTGTTTTTGTGCAAGAAAAGAAATCGCATCCGCAAAGGATCGATCAGTTTATCAAAATTAACACAAAAGCTTGTTTATTTCAGATATGATTTTTAGGAATTCGCTTTAATACAAAATTATATTAATGGGAGAGGTCATAGATCCAGGAGAGCATGTTAGAGAAGGCATTTCACTTTCTTTATTCAAAGGGTGTATTTTTATCCTGTTGTTTTAATTTAGACGTCTCTTATTTTCTATGCACTTGACAAACAGAAAAATTTCATGCTTGTTCAAGAAAAACTTTTTAAAGTTTTCCTTTAAAATATTTTTGTTGTCATGTATTACATATACTAGTAAATATGAATTAAAGGAAGCACCATTATTTATTTTAGCTTGTCTGCATGACGCCTTGGAACCTACATAAATTAGAGAAGAAACGAGCAGTATTCAAGCTTATAAGTTCATTGAAACAATACAAATCAGTGGCAGAGCAAAATATACCTCTAAAACATAAAATGTAGGATCAGATGACATGGAGAAGTGAGCATCCCCTGCCGACCGGTCACAAATCCGTTGACAATTCGGTGTGTTTATAATTGATAGTCAATTTTAATGTAAAAAAAACAGACAGGTTTTAACTTAATGATAGATTGTGCTTGCTGACAAGTTGGTTGTTTCGACAATAGAAATAAATATGCCATCATTAAAAAATTGGATGATTCTAATATATTTCGTAGTAAAAATAAAGTTGATGATTACAAAATTGAAGTGATCTGGTTAGCCATATAATTTAAATAGTTGTAAGTTGCCCTTATTAACTTTGGTCATTAAAACACAAAAAAAGTGAAAAAGATCTGACAAACTCTGTAATTTGCTTTATTCTCCAGTTCCTTGGGATTTAGTCGATAGAAGTAATCAGATATATGAAGATAACGAACAGCAGTCAGGCTTAAAAGTCCACAAAACAATACAAAAGAGGAGCAGAGAAAACACAGACCTCCAAACATCAAATAAGTGGATCAAATGCATTGGAGGAGTGAGCATCCCCTGCAGACCTGTCAAACCCGCCGTGTGCTCTTTGTCATGATCGGAAAATAACAGAAAAAACCGTTGTCAATTCAGTGTGCAAATAACTGTCTAACAATTAGTATGAAAAATTGTTGGAAGCATTTGACTCAATGATAAATTGGTTTTGCTGACAAGGTCCTTGCATCGACCAAAGAACTTACGAAATATGACTTTGAACGAGACTGTTGATATTCTTGTTTCATGAACTTGTTTATCAATAATTTACCTCGATTTACAAATTGTACATACATGCTCTTGCCTATTCAATTAATTGAGAGATGTAAACCCTGAATGCAGGGGATGAAGGTATATTGCTGCAAAAGTAAGGGAAGTTGAAGACTGAAGTAACTATATCCAAATGTCAAAATGAAAGCCTTAGAATTTTTTTTAATCTTATATAGACGGTTTCTACAAAAGGTAAATTCAAAAGAATCTATTTAAAAAAAAAACAGGACGGATAACTAAAGAATACAATTAATGCTCTATGGTACAATGCATTCCAACAGTTTGTTGGAAAATCTGATTTGAATGATTACATGCATGTTAAGAATGAAAAACTTCAGTGTCCTTTGAAATCTCTTTAGAGTACTTTTGTAAGTGATTCTCAGCAGAATAACTTTGCTGATGACCGATCACAAAAACATTTTTGAGGTTCCGCGTTATTTTATCAAAGAAATTGTGTCCTTGATGCCAAAAAGCTCATAAGCTTCATAAGGAATGCTTGTAAATAGTAAAAATATTATCTAAAATCAATAAAAAAAATATCTCACATCACAAAAAATTAGAAAGATACAATTAAAATTTATTTTGGATAGACTTGGATAAAAATAAAATTTCCTTTTGACTATTCTTCTCAGGATATTTTAAATAATAATGCAATAATCTCTTCTCCAAAATTTTGTAATCAAAATTCAAAAATAATTTGAAATATTTTTTTAGAGTAAAACTGATCTTTATCTTTGATATAATCGTAATGGTATTAGTTTTCATACAATTTAATACTTTTGATGCATCAAACGAAAATGAAATACTAATGGCTAATGGTATGTTTGAAAAGTCAGAGTCGTCTCACGCATAGAACATCTTAAAATGATAATAATTGCTAAATATTGTCAGGGATGTCAAAAACAACACTTGATTTAACCACAGGAGGTTTAAAATTAAGTCTGAAGATTTTAAATGAAATGATAATGTCTTCGACAAACAATATAATCGGAGACGGACACAAGCAACTACTTTAAGTACTCGTCAGTGTCATCGAAGAGGCTAATATCCAGAATTTATACTTTAATTCACTTTAAGAACAAGAAAGTTTGGAAGATCCAAAGTACTTAAAAATAAACTCTCTTTATATAGAAAATTAGAGTTTCTACGTACGTGTTCAATTATCACAGAATTTGCCCGACCATGCCTTCAAAATTGTCCTATTGAAAGTAAGATAAAAACAGTCATCATTAAGTTGCACTAGGGTAACGTTTTGCTCACAATTGTATTACTGATAATCTAATTTGATAAAAAAAAAATTCGTTTAGCAATTAAAGACTACCACGAATAAATTTCTCTTCCAAAAATGGCATTTCGCTAGCATATTATAAATTTACATGAATTCTGTTCAATAATATATTCCAGAAATCAGATTTGGATACATAAAATTTCCAAGGAACACATTTTATAATTCGGGATCACCACAATCAATAACATTAAAACTTTAGACTTTTTAAAACTTTATGCGAACTTCCCAAAGATAAAGTCCATTAAAGTACATTAAAGGTTTTTTGATATTGATGACAGATGCTTTTTTTAATATAAAAATGGAACTCGTTAATTTACTTGCTATATCATTGGTCAATTTCTGGTTAACAATATAAATAGAGTTTTGAGATCTTTCAACAACCTGTCGAAATTTATGGTACTAACTCTGCCGTTATTAGCAGACCTAGTGCATATTCTTATGAAGCAAAATAAATTGAAGATCTTATACACTCTCCTCCATGACACCAGATCCACACTCTGATGCTTTAAAGTTCCGTGTTTGCTCTGCTCCTGATTTGCATTGTTTGAATGGACACATGAGCATGAATACAATTTGATGTATCTCCATGTTTCGTTTAATGTTTTACAGTGTAATATATGGAGATAAGAAACAGTTTTCCAGCCCAAAAGTCTATAAAACAAAACAAAATAAAATAGGAGCAGAGCAAATGCGGAACTTAAAAACATGAGAGGTGGGATCAGGTGCCATGAAGGAGTGAGCATACCCTGCCGACTGGTCACATCGGTCGTGTAGTAAGCATTTTTGTCTCTCTTCCATCGTACTCTAGGGGATATAGGTCTTTTGAATTCATATATATGGATTTTAAACCACGAGAGTATTGTGAAATTAAAAGAAATAAAAAGGACAACGTCAGAAAATTTATAGACTAGCCTTATCAATATTTTTGATTAATAAAGAAATGTTATTTTTGGAAATTAATTGATCCTCATTTGAAATCAACATCTTTAATTAACAAAGCAAGTATACAGTAACTCGTCCTACATAATTTTTAAAACTAGAACGAAACCTGACTAAAGTTAAACAATTGATCTACATACATTTAATAGGGTTTACCCATGCTGAGTTTATGTGTCATAGATAAATTATCATTTTGTCTTTTAAATGAACCATTGAAATATATAGAGATAATGAACAGTATTAAGCTTAAAATAAAAAAGCTCTAAGGTTTTAAATGAAAATATGACTGTCGTCTTAATTGGTAATTGACGTCTATGACAAACATAGGATTTACGGGGGAAAACAAACCCTTTAAACCGTTTTCTCCCAAACAAGTAAGCTAATTTTAATTTAAACATTTTTAAGGGAATAAAATTTGGAGATCATGGTGAATTAATTTATCAAATAAGTTTTTAAAGAGAGAGCTTTAAAGAGTGCACCTTTCTGCACAATGAAATATATGGAGATGACGAACAGTATTCAACGTCCATTAAACAATACAAAATAAGAGTAGAGCAAACACGGACCTCCAAAACATCTATTGAAATGAATCATAGCCTTATATATGGAAACTTCTCCACTTCCATCTTATTCAGACATTGAGCGTTCTTCTTTCGTATAGACAATAAAAAATAATCAGATCGATACGCTTCGGAGACTGTGCTTACATATTTTTTAAAGTTAATTCCACCTTTTGAAAAAAAATATTCGAGTACTCGGTGTGACAATGAGCAAATTTCTATTTACATGTATCCTTAATTATAGTACAAACATAACAAAAGAATTTTAAAGTCCCAAAGTCCTTGAATAAAATCTATCCATCTACTTCAAAAGACAATTGTTATCTTTGCTCAATTTGTAGAACAAGATGTCCATTGACTTGTGCATGAGGTTAACACCTATGATGTTTTGAATTTTAACAACTAGGGAAAAGCTATTACACATTACAAATGACATTTTGAAAATAACTAATATTACAAAATTCATAAAAAAAAATCTAATTTGTCTGCTTCTATCAATGAATTTATTGAAAATTGATCGTAACTGTATTTAATACTGGAGTCCAAGAGGTTTGAAGGTGATTACCTTTAAAAACTTATGTCCTAGATATTCTTAATAAGGATCGTGTTATTGGACATTGAATTAGACAAAGGGAAAACAACAGATCGGTCGTTAAAAAATGATAGCATTACCACATGCTAAGTAAATATGTCAAAGATAACAAATTTGAATTTTGTTATATAAACAAAAAAAAAGTACATAATGACCAATTTTTTTAGTAAATTATTTTTACAAATTTACTCCTTAAACAGATATATGGAGAGATGAAAAGAACTGCATTATGATCTTAAAACGTAGGAATATTTCTCAACTAAATAAATAAAGCTCATTTTAAAAGATGTTAGAAATAAAATAAAATAAAAAAATTTTAAAAAAAACGAGGGAATTTTCTCAAACTCTGATATTCAAGTATTTTGCCTTTAACATACAGTGACAGGAAAAAAAATACATAACAGTAAAATTAATTAATTTGCTTTGTATAATAACTGATGTAACAACTGTGCTAAAATGTTGCTATAATAAATTTCAAACGGACCTTTAATTTGTCAAAAGCGATTTAGCCTATATAACACTGAAAATTAACAATTTATGCGGCAGCTATGAAATAATACAGACACAGCATTATCAATGTACTTCACGGATTAATTTAAGTTGTTAAATTTGATGACTAATTTCTGATATCAGGGCAGATGTCTTGTCACATTCTAAACTAACTTTTGTCTTTCTTAGACAGAACAATATGTTTAAATGTAGGTTAGACATTGATAAAATCGGTTCATTTTTCCTCAGTAGTTTTCAATGTTAAAAATTAAAAACTGACATTTTCAGATGTATCAAAAGACAGCTGTATTGTTTTTATGGAGGAACAGGGAGGTTTAAAGGACGGAAGTTTGACATCTTTTATTTCTAAAGTACAGCGACTTGTCAAGAACGCACAATGTGAGCTACTCAGCATAGCTTAATCCACCAAAAAGATTGGCTAAGACAAAAACAGTGGGAAAGCATTATATATACATACAGTTGCATCATTCTATCATAAAATCAGTATGATCGTTATACAATTATTGACTCTTTCTTTAATTAAATAATAATTTGGATTTTCATTTTTTTATTTGCAAAACAAGATATTTGTTAATTCCTTCAGTTTAAGAGGACAGATATTTTATATTACTATACTGTATTTAGATATATTTCAAATATTGGATACATTATTAGTTACGTTAATTAACATTTAATAACAATGTACATGTAACTTTCATCATAATTGAGACTGTATTATCTTAAAAGTATAAAAGAGTTAAAAATACATTTTAAATTAACCAGGAACTCATAAAAATGTAGGTTACTGACGCGACGCCATTTTTCTGGAGACCAGAATGCATCATTCTGCATCTCACGTAGCATGTGAGCACGCAGAGACAAGATTAAAACTCTATAAAAGTCAGGGTAGTCCAGTAATAAAAAATTCCAGGTCGGGGTGCTACAACGTATACTTGTATCTGTTTGCACTGTTAAACATTAACTAAAGACCATGTGAAATGAGCTTTTATTAGACATACAGGGCCCATGCAGACATGTTAAATGTCAAACTTAAATCATGTACTTTTAGCATGTTTAAATTCGCTGTAATAGTACCAACCGTTTAAATGTATTCAGCAGTCAGATTTTGTTAAAAGTTTTTATTGATATGTCAACAGTAAAGATGTCAACATTCTGCGACTTAAAAATCAATTATACATTACTTACCATCTCGGCGATTTAGAGATTGGTCATTATTTATTTTCCACTGAAACATGTCATGAAAAAAGCAAACAAAACTAAACTAAATCTCTAAAACATTCGCCGTCAAACGTTTGTCAAGAATTCATTCTAATTTGTACTAAATAAAAAAAATACCAGATACCTTACCAGAGACCTTATTTGGATGAAGACAATTGTTTAAGTTTTCTACACCGAATGTAAATATACACAGGATAAAAGATTATACCGGAATGGCCCACACAGAAGCCTTAGATGATAGTTCAATAGAACTTATCTGTAAATAATTGAGTATTTAAAACAGTTTGCCCTGTCTAGCAGATACTGAAAGAATAAAATCTTTCTGCAAATGTTCTACATGATAACTACGATGATATTTAAAAAGAACCCAGGTCTTATCATTTTTCTTGAAAAAATAATTAATTTCGTAAAACCTTCGTAAAAAATTTAAATGGGAACGTTTGAAGGATGTCATTTATATTTTTGAATTCTAGCATTTCATACTGGGGTGGAAATCAATATATTTAACCAAATGATTTAAATATGTGTGTGAACTTATACCATGATTAGGACATCCACTTGTCTTTGTAGAATTTTGCCCACCATGGAACTACAAGCGGGGCATTCTTTGATCTAGCCTTCTAGGTAACATCAACTTTTATCGGAAAATATTACAAACTTTTGGAAGATTTACAAAGCGTGTTTAAATACCTTGAACTAGATGCCAAGTTTTGAAAATTTTACCATTAAGCGGGCAATTGATAACCTTCTAAGGGTCGATTTCTTTAAGTCAAGTTCCTTATTAATCATGAAATGATTGTTTCAATACAACAGGATAGACCTTCATAAAAACTTGTAAGATGCATTAACCTATAAAATTTATAAAAGATTGTCGTTTTATCTGGTATTTTTTACGACGTGCGTGAAGCCATTAAAACCAAGGTCATTCTTTGAAAAAAAAAATGATATGTAGTTCATGTTTTAATCAACGTTATAATATTGTGACGTAAGCTAAATCCGTTAAAAATGCAAATTTTTCCTGTAATGGATAAATCTGTGGTTCCTATGTCAAAGCTTTAAGTTCCTCAGATTTCAACACAATTCTTTAGTAGCCAACCCATTGATTTCATCGCACCTGCTTCTTTACATTTTCCCCCTTCCTGTATATTATTTTAACACATAGAAGAATATTAACATTCAAGAATAGGGCGATCAGTAGGGTTTAATAAGGATAATTAAATGTTAACTTAACGTTTTAAATAGCTTTGGCAAAAAGAACAAAAAACGTTTATTTTATTCAATAATTTGGTGTATTATTCTTTAAACTTGAGATAAATACATTTGTAAATAGTTAAGTTTGACATATTTTCAGGGTTGTACAAAATGAAGCTTTTTTATCTTTTAAAATATGTAAATCATTCCATAAACATAATATGCGTTACGTTTCCTGATATGATTTTGCAAGAGTCCCAAAACAGAAACACTTTAAAATACGTGTACACTATTTCCACCAAAAGTAAGGAATTATCATCTAGACAATTCAGAACAAAATTTTAACCATACCTGTAGCATAAAGTATATTCCATGCATCATCAGAATAAATGAGATTGTTGCATTTCTCACCCATACATTTTCATATTCTGTGTTTTGAAATAAGGAACAAACATTTCTACAGACCAAGAAGAAGGTGAGCCACAAAGGATTCAACGGAGGCGAAGCAGTATTTATCTCTAGTCACTTTAATCTTTAAAAGGAAGAAAAGCGCTTTCTTTTCATACCTAATCCTGGCCTTTAATTTGTACAGAATACAAGAAATTGTTTGAACTAAGTCTATTTCATATATCGTAATCACAAATGTAACGTAACGAGAATCAGGGACAAAGCTATCAGGGCTTCGCTGTGCCAAGGTCTTCAAACTTGTCAGTGAAAATAATTTAGGGATAAAATGACATTAAATAATTTTTGATACCTATTTTTTCATTCATACGTATTTTTGCGTGAGAAAATCTAAGTGCAATGTGAAAATTTGAAATAAAAGAAGAAAGGGTCAAAAAAGGTCATTAAAAATCCAAATATCAACATTTGCAGGCATATTATTATCTATTAAATCTTAAGGGTAGTTATAAATCATATGCTTAAGTGTTATTAGATATCTTCATTTATATGTTTAAATGCATACATATTATGAATAATTGCATCGCTTTGCCGCCGAAAAGGTCTTCAAAATATGGAAGACATTCAAGAATAATTCCTATCCTTTCATTTCTCTAGTTCTTTCAGGTCATATGAAAATCATGCATTTTCATATTTCTGAAAAAAGGATGTATTAAAAAATATCTAAATTAGATCAAACTGCTTCTTTTATAATAAAGACGTGAAATTGATATAAAGATGACGCTAACTTTTGAGATATTTGATCCTAAAATTTAGATTTTAGATGTAATACATGGAAGTCGTCATAGGGAATAAAATCTAGATAAATGTTATTCAAATAAATGTTAGTCTTGGGTGTACAATTAATGTTTTCAGTGTACAAATCAATAAGAGTCAGGGGTTCTCCCGAATGATAAAACCATTTTGTATGTACTTGAATATTGACAAGTTCCATATCCTTTTATTTACATAAAAAATGTTCGTCGGTAGTTTAGGAAACAATCGCAATTCGGGGTGATTCACGCCTTAAAGTCACATAGAAACTTGGACAATCTTAGGAATTAATCGAAGCGACGATGTGGCACAATCTTTCATTAAACCATTTAATTAAATTTGATACCGATGTATCGAAAAAATGTTCAATTTGGCATGAAGGGTGTTAGATTGTAAATACCCGTTATCGAATGAACTACAACTGTGTGTTGTGTAAAGTCTGTGATTTTCTCTTATAATAACTCAACAATTGTATAGCTAAAGCTTAGTAAGTATTTGTCTATCAGTCCCCGCGACATTTAATCCGTTATTAGACAATACTAAATAGAGTCCTCTGTTTGTATTGCGTAATTAAGGAACTCAAATTTATTATGAATGCTTAACCTGCCAAGTTCTCATATTAAACATTCCAGCAGGTGTAGGAAATATGACATTTCCAACCCCCGATATCTCGTTTGATTGAAAAAATTCGAAAAAAGTAGACTAGTTTCTATTGCATTAATGTTTACTTAGAAATTGTATTCTTCGTTGTGCATATCGGAGTTGGATTCCTCCCCTCACGTAGTAATAAGGTTAAATATGTTACGATATGTAATACTATAGAGCTAACTCGACAAAAAACATTCTTCATACTACTTAGATAAAGAATTGCTTTTTTATTTTTTTAAGTTTTTTTTCTGTTTAAAATACCTTCAAATAAAAAAAAAATCTGGACCTGCCTTGCCGCCTCGTGAGATTTTTTTAGAAAATATTACAAATCAACATTTTTTACAAAAATATAACAAAACTGCAAATAAAATCAATTTTAAAGGTATATTTTGTCATAAAAGAGAATCAAGTATAACTTTGTTCAGCTGATTTTAAAATACATGGAATATTTTCTTTAAGAGGTTTACTTTATTCTTCATTAATTAATTAATTAATTAAAACAGGCTAAGATTAATAATATTTCACATATTTCAAATATATATTTAACTCTTTACAAATGAATGGTTGTTATGTACTGAAAAGCTTTCATAATTACATGAAAACACACTCATATGTTTGCACGACTGAATTCTATATAGTATGGATCTTGCAAATTTCAAACTTTATTTAAAATTCCTAATTATGCCATTTTTTGCACTCCTTTGTTATCACCATGAAGGATATGGAGATGACGAACAGTATTCAATATCTAAGTCCATAAAACAATACAAAATAGGAGCAGAGCAAACACGGACCTCCGAAACATCAGAGGTGGGATCAGGTGCAATGGAGGAGTTAACATCCCCTGTTGACCGCCGTGTGCTCCGTGAAATAACGGAAAATCCGTCGTCAATTCAGTGTATAAATGTTGGACTAACGATTGGTATGAAAAACGTCAGTCAGCATTTGACTCAATGATATATTGTATTTGCTCACAAGGTCATTGTATCGACCATATAGAACTTACGAAATGATGACTTTAAACGAGACTGCTGATATTCTTGTTTCATCAACCTGCTTGTCAATAATTTACCTCGTTTTAGAAATTGTTCGTACGTAGAGCAT
The DNA here is from genome assembly GCA_003671525.1 of Saccostrea glomerata. Classification (NCBI taxonomy): domain Eukaryota; kingdom Metazoa; phylum Mollusca; class Bivalvia; order Ostreida; family Ostreidae; genus Saccostrea; species Saccostrea glomerata. The sequence goes on along the minus strand of PRKT01000039.1, from coordinate 371,841 downwards.
GCTCTTGCGAATCGAATCAACTGAGATATATACACTCTTATGATATTAATGACTATCTCTAGTTAAATATTTGCAAAATCAGAGGGGAATCGAGTACAATATTTGGTGATACACTCACAATTGCACCAAACAGTAAAATAAGGTCAAAACATATGCTTCTTTTTTTAAAGCATTATTTGTGTTTAATTAATTTATGATTCTTTTTATTTAACAGGATGACAATAAACATTGCAAGGTTTCCACACACCAGAACTTTTACTCTTAAAAGCAATGTATGAAATATACGGAGATGAGGAAGGGTATTCAAGCTCAGACGTCAATGTAGACAAAACAATTCAGAGGGAGTGTAAACAAAGACCTCTACAATATCAGGTGAGAAAAAATATCAAAGGTGTAATTTGATTGGTATATTTTTCTCTATTTCTTTTTTATTTATAAGGACGGTCACAGATATACTTAACGCACTAGGTTTTCCTATCATTAACAAATAGGTTTTTTGTCCCTGCGTCAAAAGAAATATCAAGCTTACATGCACATATATACCCTAGGCATCAAGACATGAACCGCTTTTAAATCGCAAGTATGCAAGTTAGGCAATACATTTCTTATCTGTCTTGTATAGGATTTGTTTGGCCGGTTTAGTATATTTACTAACAATTTTATTGCGTATTCAGATATCCGTGTTAATGCAATGCCGATTTATTGGGAAAAGAGACAGCGATATGAAGTTCTAATAAAATACGATCGTTGGATGTTTGGTCCACATAATATCAATCCCTTTTTTAAAAAGTCGTAAAATAAAGAAAGAGCTTTAAAAATTCACAGCTGGTCGTGTCAGATTTGTATAATACAGATAATGAATATTTATATGTATGGATGAAAGCTTGGCGAAAGCGAACGATGATCAATTTCATTAATCATGCAAAATATACAAATCAGGAACAGGTCAAATCACAGATTCCCTGGAAAGACCGGAATTAGGATGTACTGCCGAGTGGAAATGAGCACCATGCATTTTTCGACTGAACACATCCGCCGCAAACCCTTGTTAATGGTTAGGAAAACAGAGACAACCGTAGACTAAATTGGTATAAAAGAATGACCAAATAATATGAAATATTTCAGTCAAATTTCGACTCAATGATAGATTATATTGAGAAAGATTTTCATTATAATGATCATAGAATTTGCTTAATGCTGACTTTTTACAAGATTGCTGAGAGTCATATGAGGCATCAATTTCTTAGTCAGTACACTGTTAATGTCTGATCGTACTCAAAACAAACTCTTTTTAGCCGAATCATTTGTCAAACATAAGCACCATTGGTGCATGGTTGATGGTGGAATATTGATATATATGGTGAAATATTACTTTTTATGGTGCAATATTAACATTACTATATATGGTGGAATATTACTATATAAGGTAAAATATTACTATATTGTAGAGGAAGCTGGTGGAAAAACCGTTTGGCATACCGGTACATTGTATATACGATATATGTAGATTTGTTGTTAGAAGTTCCTTAACTTCTGTAGACCGTAAAACATCCAAATAAGATTTTGGAGATCCGTGTATGTTCTGTTCCTGTTTTTTTTTTTATTGTTTTATGGACTTTTGAGCTAAATTTACTGTTTCTCCTTTAGAAAAAAAAACCCATGTTTGACTATTGTCTATTTAATTTGTCGAAATATACAGCGATCTGTCTGCCTATTCATCAGATTAAGACTATTTTTTATAAAACCCTGATTCATATAAAGTAAGCGTAATTTTAAATCTTCAAACGGCCTTGTCAAATCATCATGGTTTCAAATTCCCTTTCAAATTGATTCACGGTCAAAAAGTTCCATGAACTATCAAAACTGAATTAACTTTACAATTGAGTAAAACTTTGTCATGATGACTGAGTATGAATCGTAGTGATATTCATCAAGAATATTCTCCAGTTGTACAATACACACTTATAATCAAAGCATACAATCATCAAACGTGATTGATATAATATTTGGCAACTTTGAGTTTTTAAAGAACAAAATACCATGTCCGACATTCCTCGAGTATCGATCTTCCCATTTCTTTCCTTTTTAACAATTTAATCCAAAGCAATCCGGACCAGTAACTAACTTTAGTGCACCTTGCGTCGTTTTTGTGGAAGTGTCACTAACAGTTTAACCGCCTAGGGTTGTGTACACAAAAATCAACTTATATTTTCGATAATCGAAAAGGAAATTGACTATCGAAAGTCATAAATTGCTATTTGTTTTCTTAAAACAGGTTCTCGAGACTGAGGAATTAACAAAACAAATTGAAGTTGAAGAATGTGCTATATTGTTTAGACCTATAGTCCCTTTTAGTGAGATATTTTAGACTAGAAGTGCTTTTTTATTTACTTAATTTCAAGTAAGCCCTTTCGTTAAAAGGCTGTTCTAGATTTCATTGCTTGAGTAAAATGTAATGCGGATAATAAAGCCATTGTACTAAAAATTGGACAAGGAAAGATAGAGAAAAAATTCTGTGTTCAGACTTTCTCAAACATATTTGTCATCGTTTGAAATATTGCTCTTGTATATGCGTTCATTATCTATTGATATTTTGCAGGACTATGAAAGGAATTCTCAAATACATAAAATGAGCGTTTCAATATTAATGTAGGATCTTACCTGTACGCAAGAAGAGAAAAAAAATTAGGGGCCGTAGTGTAAAGCTTATTTTGACTCAAAAATCAATCGTAAGATTAGGTTTTCTGATTTTCTAAAATTTACCTTCGAACCAATCCTTTGCTTGGAGAAAATTAGAACCCAATGCTAATATTATCTTATCTTCAAAACTGCTTTACAAAAGCATTTTTCTGCCGGTTCTGGAAAACATTTGTTAAAGTTTTGATAACAGAATTTATTACGTCAAGCTATGGTTTGCAAGAATACAAATAAAAATCTCGGTAAACTTATAGAAATATTTAACCACGGGGTACAAAACGGGGAGGGTGACCCGGAATGAACGTTTCACAAACAAATACTTAAACGATTGAAGGCTGAAATCACTGCCTGACATATGTTATCCTTGTGTGTACGTTTTCCTTTGGTATCGGGAAATTGTAAACGAAGTTTATCAAGTTAAATGATTTAAATGTTAAATGTTTGCTAAGAAAGTGTCCAACTGAGAAAAATAAACCCTTAAATTAGTCGGTAAATTTCTGGCATAAAATTTAAAGTTTAGTCAACAGTTACCTTCGATTAAGAACTGCTAGGTATAAATGTAAATCTTTTCACTCATTTTGAGAGCTAAAATATTATAAGAATATTATATATCTATTTTCTTTTTTACTTTAAAATTATTCCCTCAATCTTATTATGTTGAAATTTGACAATATTTGGCATTTACGCAAAAAATCCAAATGCTTATTTTGCATGGTGCAGTGGTTATAAGAAAGATTTTTTTAGGTGATAAGGACGAAATTTGAATGGATATAAGTACACATATATCTCTAATCACAATAGTGGGGACGCCTGCAAAACAATAACAAGACCCCAAAGTTTGAATCAGTTAATACGGCACACTGACTAATCACCCCCCAGATCAAATAAAACTACATTGTATTCACTCCAGATATCATCAGTTTAAAAACTCATCCATTTGTCAACAAGGCTAGTCTTATTTTAGTTTATCTAAAAATAATAATTTAAAAAAAACAGTCAACGAAATAAATATTACATAAAAGCTCAATAATTGTAAAAACATTTAGAACGAATTAAAGCTATTTAAAAACAATGACAAACCCGAGCACTCTTCAAAATGTGAAAAAGAAAGACATTAAGTTTTTGTGAAATTTAATACTGTTAACAAAACAAAAAACGGAAGTTTACCTAACAGGACAGCCACTTATGGGTCGACGAGACCCATATGAAAATCATTACGTTTTAGACTTTATATCAAAACTTACGTACGCGTTCAGGTTACACAGATTTCAATTGTTCGATCATAAAATGCAAGAATATGTTGCATATCACATGCTTCATATTTGTTTCAAAATGAAATCAAATCAGAGGGATGAATTAGGTAAAATTCGAAGATGAGTTTGTCAGTTAATTCATAATGTATATTCTGCCAAGTAAAACTCAACTTGTCATCAATTATGTCGCATTTTTCTATACGGGAATTATTGTGAGGGAACGGATTTTTTCCTCTCAAAATAAAACCAATGTTGTTTAGATTCTAAATGATCTTTTGAGGTCAGTGAAAATTGACAATCACATATCTATAATCGCTATCAGAAATCTTTATTGTAATCCACCAAGTGACCATTTTACTGAGATAAGAATAATCTAAGAGTCATTTCTCAACCGTAATAAGATAAATTTGGCCAAAGATTTTTTAATATTTCAATTCTTTTTTAAGATACCAAATTTGGCTATAAAGTTCCTAATTCACTGTTATTGTTCCTACGAGACTATTGTAATAGAAGGAACACGTACGTAAAAGCGATTTACCTTTGTTTGGAAGGAAAAAAATACAGGCAGTACATCAGAAAAGCAAATATTACTTATTTAGACCTACTATGCAATGTGCCTATTTTAAGGAAATTAATTATTCCGCCTTACCTTATGAAAATCATTTCTCATTTTGTCTCCATATTTGGGCATGCGCATTGTGATAATCCATGCACGTTCCGCTGCAGCATCTAGGGATGTCCTTAATAAATGGCAGTCACTGTTTTGACACTCACATATATATCATTTAAAATATATGTCGGGTCTTTAACAAAATCACAGATATCTCATGTAGATATCTCATTCGACAATTAGCTCAGTGCTGTAAAACAATCTGAAAATTTTATCATGCATCGAGGAATAAAGAAGTCTTCAACAGAGCCAGCGATAACCTTTATATTCAATATCGTGTACACTGGTTTTTCTACTAGTTGAATACATATTGATAGGCTTGGACAAAGAACTAGAACGGGTATAAAAGGGGCCTAGTTTGTTTAACTTCAAGTTAACACAAAACCATATTGATTTTCGGGCTGAGTCTCGGTCGAAAATTTTTTTTATTTCAAAGCGTCAGACATTTGAAAAATCATTTGTCCTTGGTCTCATTTAAGTTTATTGGCTTTAAGAGTTTCATAAAAAATAAATCATATTCATTTTTTGTTTAGTGGTTTATTTCGTTTGTATAGCCAACGACATGTGCATTTCCTGTTTTCATTTAACCTATTTCAGGGACATTAGTTCAGCGGTGTAAAGGGTCCTAGTCATTTCACGGCTTGTGTGTGTCTTGTTTCTTTTATCGCGAATGGCGAGCAGTTTGTTCAACAATATAGGTGCAACAACAACCTTCCAACTTATCATACGGTTAAAATAATGAATGAATAATATCGATAACCCAGAATAAAACCGCCTGCCACTCAAAATATGTCGGCGAATGTTAGCATGATGACTAAAAACGAAAGACGTTTTGTGAGTTTTTTCATTTTGTTGTGCTTGTACTTTTTTTCCTTTTTTTAACGCAGGGCTCGACATTAACGCTTGTCCGCTTGTCCGGTACCAATGAAAAATAAATTCGGACAAGTGAATATTGCTGGGCACTTGTCCGATTGGACAAGTGCATTTTAATGTAAAGGGGTCTCTCTAAAAAATAAAAAGAACGACTGTTGAAAGCTAAATAGGTAGTCTCAAGAGACGGAAGCTGTACATAAAATCCAAACTTCGATCCCGATATATATCGCTATATTAATATTGAGTTCACATTCGATCGGGATCGAAGTTCACTAATTGCATACTACTGAAAAGTCATGGAAGATACGAATCGAAGTGTGAATATTGTTTGATGTTGACCATGTTGACAGATTCATTGTGGTTATGTTATTGTCAGGACAGAAAGCCTAAATTAAATTTTGTTTTATGTGTCTGTTGTATTTATCAATAATATCAAGAATCAATCAAGCGCATGACATGTGTAAATAAATGGACTTTATTTTAATTTTCAAGTTGAAACTATTGAACTTTATTGAAAATTTTCGGACAAGTGAAGTTGAAATTCGGACAAGTAAATGTCTTGGTCACTTGTCCGAATGGACAAGTAGGAGAAAAAGTTAATGTCGAGCCCTGTAACGATCTTTATTTTTGCTATTTAATTGAAAATCATGTTTTTATTATTTGCTTAGGAATAATTATCACTCCCTTGTTACTGGATTCGAAAGTTTGTAGAGTACCTTATATATGGAGTCAAAGTAAACTAAAAATAAGGCTCTTGGGGAAGGAGGGGGTAATTTTCCAAAATTATATTAAAACTGGTTGAATCTGAACTATATATTACGCTACAAGAATTAAAATTGTATATTATGAAAATTACATCGATTTTTAAATTTGTTTTTGATCTTATTAATTTTTCAGTTTGGTTTGTTTTTATTTTTATTATTTAGTTATCATATTTTATTTTATTTATCTATATACTTTTTTGCTACTTTTTTTCTTAAATGATTCTGATTTGTATGTTTTTGTTCGATGTTAAGATGACTAATTCTATAATAAATACGTGTTCATCCTTCGTTTTTTAGTATTGTCGTTATAAATATAATTTATCATAAAGTAAAATGCTGACTGACGTTTTTCATACTAATTGTTAGTCCATTATTTATAAAATGAATTGACGACGCATTTTTCCGTTATTTCCCGATCATGACAAGGGGCACACGCCGGATGTGACTGGCCGGCGGGGGATGCTCACTCCTCCATGGCATCTGATCCCACTTCTGATGTTTCGGAGGTGCGTGATTGCTCTGCATGTTCCTGTTTTATATTTTGTAATGGACTTTGATTTTTAATACTGTTCGTTATCTCCATATCCTTCTTAATCTGATTTTTATTTGAAAATAAAAATTAGTAAATGACAGTATCTTTCATCCTATTTAATTGTATATTGTAACATTGCCAATTCTTTTAAATGAATTATCTATCTTCCACTTAGAGTAAACTATAATGTTAAAGTAACCAATGAGAAAAGAAAAAAAATTAAAAATGAAAGAAAACCATTTATTTAAAAAACAAACATTTTTTAATATGATAAAACATTATGGTTTTTTTTATTTTTATTTGCTCTGACAAAATGTTCTTTTAATTAACAACAATTGTATAAAACTTATTTTCTTAAGTTTTTTTTTTATTATCCATTGTATTACATACAGAATTACATTAAAATAACAGCAAAATTACAATGGATATTTAACATTCACACACCCATCCATACATTCATTTACATTTTAAATTAATATGAAGGTTGCTTCAGAATCACTTGTCTCTATCATGCAAACTAAAAGTAAAAGTCTGACACATAATCTTACATTTGTTCAAAAATATTTTTCCAAAAAATCCATTGTTCTTCAAAATAATGTAGATTTGAATTGTTAATAGATATGCATCTTTCAATATAATATTTCATTTTCAAAAAGGTTAGTAAACCAAAAAATGAAGGTATTTTTGGTTGCAATAAATTTGAAAACTTAAAATATATTGTTTTGTGTATGATATTATAAAGTTTTCAATTCTATTATCCTTAGTAAGTGGTAACTCACCTAAGAATATTTTTAACATTAAATGTAATACTTTTTGAAATTGTTCTGTATATATGTAAACTCAAGTTCCTCCATAAAGATATTTATGTCACAATGAACAAATACATGCAGTGCAGTTTCAGTTTCTTGGGAACAAAACTTACAAACATCAGTAGTTTTTATATTGATTTTCTTAAGATAATAACTTTATAAAATCATTAAAATGTACATGTGTCAAAAGATTGGTATCAGAAATGAGTAAGCCATGGCTGGAAATATTTTTAGGAATTAATGGTAGGGATGTTATAAACAAATCTATGGATTTTGGTGATGCTTATATTTAAATAGTCTGATACCTCAAAAAAATATTTTCTGGTTTGATGTTTATGTTTTGAAGAATGTAGTTAGGATGTAGAAATGAAATACAAGGCTTTTAATATTCCTGTATGGTATAATTCAAATATAAAGGTAGAAAATAAAAATATTTTTATGGAAAATTGGTATAAAAGTGGAGTAAAAAATATTGGAGATTTTTTGTCAGAGGATTGCAATTGTTTTTGTCAAAAAATCTGCCTTCAAAGAAAAATTCAGTATTTCTAATGTTGGCTTAATGCAGTATAATAGTACTTTTTCTGCTATTTCTAAATTTTTAAAGAATATGTCAATAGACAGAATGTACTTGAGAAAACATTGTCAGCCAAATTCACCATTTTATTTTGTAAAATGTTTTTCACTATGAAAAATGTACAAAGAGAATTTACAACTATATAAACAAAACTGATGTAATTCCTACGGCAATTCTAAAGTAGAATTAATACAGGGTACTTGTCTCCCTTTGGAGTGACAGATATTTGTATAAAAGATGTTTTTAAAGTTTGTTTTAAGACTACTTCTGATTCTTATGTACAGTGGTTACAATATAGAATTTTTAAAATGTTTATTTGCAATGTTCATTTGTTTAGATCTCTAGTGAGATTTCACTCGAAAAAAAATGATATTTTTTTTACACTCTTTTATAAAAAGATTGAGGGCCAATATAAAAAACTATCTATCCTTCTGTATTCAATTATCCAGAAGCGAAAAATGAATTAGATAGATTACATGATCAGTACGTACTTGTCCCTGCCGACAAAGCAGGTAACAACATTGTCTTCGTTTGAAATGCTCATAATATAAATTATTTTTTTAGAAGAACTTGAATTTAATTCTACAAGTGGTAATCCAACTTATACCCATTAGTTCCCTTTCTAAGAAAGAAATTCTACGGAGTCATGTGTCAATTTTGAATATGTTTAATATCCCAAACAACCAAAATGAATTTGAATTACCATATCTATATTGGATTCCGAAATTTCATTAAAAACCCTTACAAACAAAGGTACAGAGCAAGTTCCAGTAAATGTTCAACCAAGCCTCTTTCTTTACTCCTCACTAAGATACTAACAGTAGTGAAGGGAAAACTTCAAGAGTACTTTGCAACAATATATTTGAGAAGTGATATATATAAATCAGATGTGAATTCTTAAAAATTCCAAGAAACTTTTGAAAATTTTGAAGATTTTACCAAATTTAACAGCTTAAAATCTTATGATTTTTTAACTTTTCAACCCTTCCCAACAATAACTTAAAGTGCAGACCTTTTGATATCATTGACAGTTTCCTTTTCAATAAATACGGGACTCGTAAATTTACTTACCTTGCCATGGTCTTCAACTCGACATTTAGATATTTCAACGACGTATTGTCAATGAACAATGGCTATTTTCATTCTTATGTCGATACGATATATTTCGATGAGCTTGAAATAAAAAAAATACCACATTGTCCGAAACATGTATATTTTATACTTTGATATTTTACTAGAAATAGATGCTAATAGTCATCTAAGTAACATCAAAGTCTTACGATAAACGTGATGACTTTAACTTTTAAATCGTTAACCTCCCCTACTTATGAAGCAATATACCTTCATCACCTGCATACGGGGTTTATATCTCTCAGTTGATTCGGTATGCTAGAGCATCCTCTACGATTGAATTAATCATTAAACGAGGTACGTTATTGAAACCCAAGTTGATAAAACAGGAATATCAGCAGTCTCATTTAAAGTCATCATTTCGTAAGTTCTATGGTCGATACAATGACCTTGTCAGCAAATACATCTTATCATTAAGTCATATACTTACTGAGGTTTTTCATACTAATTGTTAGGCCATTATTTACACACTGGATAGTGTCATCCCGTTTTTTCCGATCATAACAAGGAGCACAAGGAGCGGCGGGTGTGTCCGGTCGGCAGGAGATGCTCACTCCTCTATGGCACCTTATCCCACCTCTGATGTTTTAGAGGTCCGTATAAGGCATTTTTTTTTATTTCATGTCATCGGAAGAAAATTTTTCCTTTGGTTTCCATTTAGATAGGTCTATAAATCAATGACGTTTCATCTCTTCACAATAATTGTTTTTATTCATATGTGAAATCGATACATACCTAGTGAACCCGATATATCCCAGAGAACTTGAAATAATGAACATCATATTCATAGTCTGCGCATTCACATTTCGGCATTTCCTGTATTTAGGTTAATGGTCATCTAACACTACTTTTTTATGATAAACTGGATGAACAGTTTTGAATCGTAAACTTTCCTTATTACATAGTTATTTTACCCCGTCATCTCCATATACGGCGTTTATGTCTGACGGTGGGCGTGGCCAGTTAACAGGGGATGCCTTCTATCTCTAGGCACCTGATCCTATCTCTGGAATTTTCAGTTGTCCCAGTTTAAAGCCCCGATCACTGATATGTTTTGTTTTTATTTGAAGATCGGTCAATGTTCGGTATCTTTTTCATTTAGTTGGACAGGTAAAATTTAATTTTAATAAATACATTTCCTTTGAGTATACAATTTTTTTTTCACAGGCACCTGACGTTATTTTTTTTTTCTTTAACAAAAAATATAGTTATATATAACTACCCCTACCTAATAATTAATGTAGGTGTGTATTTTTATATTTAAGGAAAAATAAGTAATGTCATGTACCTGTGGTTTTTCCTAATAAATTCGTCTTTTTTGTCCAAACAAATATCCACAGTCGCCCAAGAAATTTGTCCGTCGGAGTAATTATCTCTGACAATAATCTGTTTATTATTTGTTTGTTTTGCAATATGAGGGCGTAAAACAAATGCCATGTTCATATATTGTATATAAAAAACTGAAAGATCAAACTTTTCTATACCTTTTTGTTATAATAATCTTTTTTCACTACTGTATACAGGGTTATTTTCGTCCCGTCTTATTTGCGCCCTTTCACACTTGCAAACAATTTTGTCCCGTTTTATTTGCCCAATCATAGTTTAGTTTAAGAAATTTTACTGAATTCTTTGAATTCGCCCAAATAAGAGTAGGGCGAAAGGGGTGAAAATAAAACGGGGGCGAAAATTTCCCTGTATACAGTATTTTTTATGAATGTTTGTAGCATTTAACTCTCTCTCTCTCTCTCTCTCTCTCTCTCTCTCTCTCTCTCTCTCTCTCTACGTTTTATACAGAGACAGAGGGAAAGAGAAAAAAAGAAATGACGAGTGACCTTTTTTAAGTATCCTAAACAAATGATACAAACACTTCAATACAGTAAATGAATTGAACATACTGGAATCACTTTGATGTTTTAACTTCTAAATCTGGTAAATATACAATAATTATTCGTTTGATGATATCTGAAAAGTTTATACAAGTATATCTATTTATATACAATAATTTCTAAGCTGATCAATTTTCTGGTGAATCGCGTTCATAGATTTCAATACTGGCACTTGAAAGGGCACCGACTTTCGACCAACATGCGAGGTGGTCCTAATTCCAGCAAGAATGAGTTATTGATTCGAGATGTTTTATCCCATTAAAGTACTTGCCGGCCAGTATTAACTGACAATCTTTTATTTAAAGAAAAATATTTACAGACCAGAAAAAGTAAAGAGCATAAAATATCACTTTTCATTTAAGCTAATATTTGTATAAGGCCCCGCCATGTACAAATGTTTCTTTTTAATTTCAGAAAAGTGCTCATAAGATTTGTCTTTTCTTTATCAACAGTTATGGCTACTGGCTTGGTGTGTCGTACTTAATTAAGATGTACTTAATTGTCATTACTGAATTAGAAATACAAAAAACTACACAGAGAAAAATCACAATGGTAAAATTATTATATTACGTGGTACTACAAGTTAAAATACCTGTCCGAAGTGAAAAGTTCACACACGAATTTAGAAAACCCTCTTCAGATATTCAATGTTTGCGAGTAGATCTGAGAAATTTTACTGATTATGTTTTGAAAGAAGATTTCGAATCAAAGATTGTACAATACTGTAATTCTATCGGGAAATGCTGAGAAAAAGACCTTATATTCAGTGATTTATAGAAGGAAAATTAAAACACGTCAACATCAAAAGGTAGTTGGTTTTTAATAAAATGAGAGAATGCCACTCACCGAAACAACATATCTTTCAACATTTTATTATCCTTTTCACCTTATTGTCAATAAATTCCCTGAGGTAAATCATCGATTACTAAAATGTATGTTAGTTAATTGATAGATCTAACAGTAATTACTAGTAAACACAAAGAACTTTACATATGCAATGATAAAAAGTACCTTTGACATCATGTAATAGTCAATCTGACTATAAAGTGAATTTCATAGGCGGCAATATCAAGCTTTGTTGTAATCATATTTTTTGTTCAATTGTGAAATGTGCTGTATATTTTTGGACCCTCAAATATCAAATATCAAAAGATTTTAAATGAAAATAATTTGAGCTATCGTCGAAATTTAAATTGTGGAGTGAAATTTTTTTACATAAACTCAAAAAAACGGACACCTTCGACTTATGAGATTTTTACCTTATATTCACTCGGTAATCACTTAATTTCCTACATATATATCATGACTTCAAGGTTATTTTTCATTTTGGTATCATCATAAGAAAAATGTGACCCACTTTTCATTTTTAGTATCCCTTTATTGACGACTCCAATCTTTATCTGAGGACAAACGAGAGCAAATGGTTGTCTTAATTGATCATGAATTTCTTCATTGACATTCACCCTAGTTTTTCCGTTCTTTTTCAGGAGGCCAGAGATGTTTAGCCTATATCAACTCTCTCACACGAATTACATAACACGGCCATAAAAGACAGCAAAACGTGTATTGACAATTTCTACGTCTCAGAGACCAATGCACTTCGGTCCTCTCTCAGTAATTAGTCTTTTCCATTGACATATGTCACTTAAAAGAAATCTTTGATTTGTATCATGTCTGGACAATCACGAAAATGAAATTTCCTCTGTGAGAACTGCTGGATGCTGTCTTCTTTATTCTAACCTTTCTTAAAATGCATAGTTATTTAATAATGGTATTTGCGTCCTTTTACTAATTACATATTAGGAAGTACAAGAGAGTAGTCACAAAGTGTGCTATATGTCGTATATATGATTCTGGCTCTTTTATCCTTTTTTCAAGCATGGAAAATAATAAAGGGTGAAAATAACAAACACTGATCGATCTCATAAAAACTTCAAACAATAAAAATTTAAGAAAGGGGCATAAAAACCAATTCCCGGATTTAATTTCAGAGATGAGATTAGGTGCTTAGGATGAGTATGTATCTCTTGTTTATTGATAATAATTAATAAAATTCTATAAGCCTGCAAGTCTGTATCAGTATTATTCATATTCTAAAAATAAATTTCGTAAAACTAATGACTTTTCAACTTTATATATAACCATTACCCAAGAAAAATTAAAGTCAAAGCTTTTTGATATCACTGACAGCTGCTTTTTCAATATGAATGGTAATCGTAAATTTACTCGCCTTGTCATTGGTAATTTGCAAAATTATTTTGTGAAAACATTCTGATTGTACACACAAGTACTATGAAGTTGTTATTTAAAAGATGTTTGAGTTTCCGATTGACAATTGGTTTTTGGAGACCAGGTTTTCCAGTCGTCTATTGAAATTCGCATGGGTACCATTTTCGCCCCGTCATAAACAGACCTATTTTTGTATTCATATGAAGTGGATTTTTTTCAAAAATCTTTTAGTAATGATACGTGAAAAAAAGAAATCACTTGTTATGGCCTTCAACTCGACTTTTAGATATATCGACTACGTATTGTCAATTAACAATGGTTATTTCCATTTTGCGTCTATATACGCTATATCCCATGTGAGCTAGAAATAAAAGATACCACAGAGTTTTACACGTCTGTTTCGTAATTAGATATTTCACTTGAAAGAGACATTAATGGTTACACCCAAGCTTTATGACAAACGACATTACTTTAACTTTTCAATCGTCGACTTCCCTTACTTATGCTGCAATATGCCTTCATCGCCTACATACGGGGGTTTATACCTCTCAGTTTATTCGATACGCAAGACCATGCTCTACATATGAAAAATATTGAAAATATGTACTAAGTAATTGACAAACAAATTTCGGGAACAAGAATATCAGCAGACTCTCAAAAGAGTCGTTTATTCAGTCAGCATTACGCAAGTTCTATGGTCGATACAATGACCTTGTCAGCAAATACAATTTATCATTAAGTCAAAAAATGACTGACGTTTTTAAACTGTATGCACTGAATTGTCGACGGTTTTTCCGTTATTTCCCGATCATGACAAGGAGCACACAGCGAGTGTGACCGGTCGGCATGTGATATTCACTCCTCCAATTATGCACCCGATCCCACCTCTGATGTTTTGGAGGTCCGCGTTTCCTCTGCACCAATTTTGAATTGTTTTATGGACTTTTGAGCTTGAATTCTGTTCGATTTCTCCATACATTTCATTTTAAAATTCCTTCTCGACTCGTTACATTAATTCCATATCCAACATCCAATGCTATGCTACATTTCTAGAATATTAAAGGGTTCGTCCAAAAGTAACTGCTATATAAATATTCTTTTAAAAATCTGTTTAAAATCTCAAAATGAAATGTGAAATGTTTATACTCCTATAAAATAGTTTGAATTCTCCATTTAAATTTGATTTAAGTAAATGAAAAAAACAAAATCAGTTTTATGTATTGAAAATTTTTAAAAGGGGACCAAAACACCAATATTGTTAAATTATTTCAATACTATATTGTTATATTAGGGTGGCAAAATATCAATACCGCTTAATATATTAGTTCACGTACTAAATACATTTCTATCCAAGCTTCATACTCGGACAAGAGGATTTTGTTTCAATTCTACAACACAGATTAAGGAATATTATCGGACTTAAGTTTGATATCACTTGAGTTCATCAATCCTTCGTACACTGCAGCAGTACATAGCTAAAAGTTCACTTTTTCAATTTTTCTGCAGAGATAGCATATCCCAGATAGTTTTAAAAGGCCACGTTTCGGAAGTTCTTCTAAAGAGTGATATTGAGAGAAAAAATATACAGGAAATTGCTTGCATCCGGGTCACAGAAAGGAATTGATGTTCAATTAATTGATCCATTATTAATTTATTTTTGAAGGATTAGTTTCACTACATACATTACCTACAATAGTATAAAGGTCACGTCATATCTACAGATTCTAATTGATGTTTTTAATTAAACAATAAACAACATTACTTTTATCTGAACAAGGTCGCCTACTGAGGTCTGTTAGTCCACTGATGTTGAAAAATCTAACATGAAAACATGATATACGTAACTACATGGCCTTTTAGAGGAATGAAATTCCCTTTCCTATAGGATACAAGAAAGAGAGTGTATCAATATATATTTTTTGGCATGCTATAGCATAATAAATTTTAAAGATATACAGCTTATCTAAAACTAAGGAAAATATAAATTAAATGCATTTTTTGAAATGAAAACATCTAACATTAACAAACTAGAAATGTTACGATAGGAAGGGTTTTATAAGCTGATTATAGTAATGCTATCGATTTACAATAAGCATACAAAAGCATATATAGATTTTATTCTTCGAC
Source organism: Saccostrea glomerata (assembly GCA_003671525.1). Classification (NCBI taxonomy): domain Eukaryota; kingdom Metazoa; phylum Mollusca; class Bivalvia; order Ostreida; family Ostreidae; genus Saccostrea; species Saccostrea glomerata. The sequence continues at coordinate 356,296 of PRKT01000039.1, read as the reverse complement.
TCTCAAAGCTTTAATAGGGGATGGGGGGTCAAAAGTCAGGTTCAATGGTCACGATATGAGTATAAACCTGGTAACTCACAATAGATATTGTATCAACTATAATATTAAATCCACATCCCTAACCATTTATATAATAGTGTTGCATTATGCATGTACTATGCCTAAATAGTAGGCAGGGTTTGACACCTGGTGCACGAGTCGGAGGCGAGTGCACTATGTGTCAAACCCTGCCTACTATTTAGGCATAGTACATGCATAATGCAACACTATTGTTATTATTATGCTGACTGTTGTAATTATTTATGCGGCAATCTATTTAACTTTTTCCTGAAAACATCGGTGCTAACACAGCGCACCTGCAAGAACTGATTCAAAATCTTCATACTAAAATTGGTTGCATGCTTAGTTATTTTGATTACTAGTATTTTCTCTAAATAAGTCGGGATTCTCTGTCCCAAAGCAACTTATCTTTATTTTCCGTTGTGATAGTGAGACTGATTTGTTTGCAGACGTCGATTCTCTTTGATATTTTTCTTTTACATCCTTCAATCAAGCGCTATATAAAAAAGCGTTTTAATGACCCCATGATATCAGTTCATCTAACGATCTGTATGTAATTAGTTTGAAACTTTGTTGTACACATTTATCTAAGGTTCCTTAGAATAATATAACTGTTTTCAAATAATATTTGTCTATTTTCTCCTTCTTGTGTCAATTGTATAAATTAAGTTTATATATGTAATAAAATCCCTACAATCAGTGATCGTCTCTGTGGCGTAATCGATAAGGTATCGGACTGGCAACCGCATGGTCGTGAGTACGATTCCTGGCATGTACATGGAAGAATTTTATTCAGAAAATAAAGTCGTGCACTATTTCGGCATAGTATACTTACGCTATATAATCCTTAGATCACTATGCGAGAATAGTAGGGTATGGGTTATATAGAGGCAAACTGACAGGAAGCATAATAATATATAAATATAGCCCTTTGATGAGGTCGATCCATAGATATATCGACTTCACAGAAAAGGATATCGACCGAGCACGAAGTGCGAGGTCGATATGCTTTTCTGTGAAGTCGATATATCTATGGATTGACCGAATTAAAGGGCTACATTTGTTATATTATTTTTTACAGAGGTTGATAAAAAAAAATTGAAAAATGGGAACAAACCACAAGTTCTCTTTCTTAAACACGTAGAGACTTTATAGATTTTTACATAATTTAGCGGATTTACTAATTGAAAATACTACAAATGTACATTTTTTTGATTGTTTTGTATCAATTTTGACAAAGATATTCAATATGTTCTAATATTAAGTAGATCCTCATTCAGGCCATTGTTACGTCTTATAAGTCACAGAACATTACAAAAAATACAAGTTGAAGTATTATATATTTTTTCAGAAACATCAAGTCATATACTGTATTAGCTATAATTGTGAAATCTTTCCTATTAAATATTTGTTTTACAGAAAATTACCTCTATTAAAAGAAACATCAAGTCGATATGCATTTCAGATTCTATAAATAGTAACTCAAGTCTATATGCTGTTATATACTTAATCATGTGACCAAGTTTAAGCCAATCGGAGAGCTTTAAATATATGATTAAAATAATATTGTAGGATAATAGGAGAAAGAGGCAACAGATAGGTCACGTGCTAGGTATTAGTATCCAATAAAGATTGCACTGCTAAACAAATAACCACAGCTTAAAATTTATTTTGTCAACATGATGGTCATCAACAAGCATTACCATATGCTTTGTTAGCAGACATATTTTGTATTCATATGAAGCAGATTTTCCTAAAAAGTTTATACATGAAGAAAACATAAACTGTGGTCTTCAACTCGACATTAAGATATATTGATGACACTCTTAAAAAAGTTTTACTTAGTAGTCATTTTTTACTTGAAATAACAAAGATAAGTAATAGATAATTACTAAGCATTTACTTAAAATTTAAAATCAATTACTGAAATATATGTCAATTACTAGATTCAAATGTTTTACTTGATTTTTGTATTTTAAAAAAATGTTTTACTTACACACTAAAAAGTTTTACTTAGTAATTTATATTTACTTAAATTTGTGTATATAAGTAATAACTTTACTTGGTCTTTAATACTTACATTTTACCACTATTTACTATATAATTAATATTTTAATGCCCCCGTAAACGAAGTTTTGGGGGTATATAGTTTTTGTCGTTTCCGTCTGACTGTCTAGCTGTCTCTCTGATTCTCTGTTTATCCGCAGAAACTTTAACCTTGCCCATAACTTTTGATTTAGCGGAGCTATAACTTTCATATTTCACACGTGTATTCCTTGTGACAAGACCTTATACACAAAAAATTCAAACTTATTCTTTATCCAAATCTTTTTAACAGTAAATACCATTTATACTTCACATATATATTTTTTGTTGAAAGAACTTTCATTGAATACCAACAACTATGAAATTTTGACCTTGACCCTGGAGATTTCCATCCTTGTGAAAAAACTTTAACCTTGGCCATAACTTTTTAACAGTAAGGAAAAGTGCTTTCATACTTACATATATGTAATCATTTTGAGAAGACCATTTATAGGATACCAAGAACTTTGACCTTGACCTTGGAGTTTGACCCACTTTTAAAAAGCAAACCTTGACTGTAACTTTAAAAGGATTAGGGTTAGTGCATTCATATTTAACATAGTTCATCCTTGTGACAAGACCTTTCTTTGGGTACCACCAACTCTGTCCCTTTGTCCTTGACCTTGGAGTTTGACCTACATTTCAAAATTGGTAACCTTGACCATAACTTCTGAAGGGTTGAGGCAAGTGTTTCCATATTTCACATATGTATTTTTTTGTAGCAAGACCTTTCATTAGATACCAATAACCTTGACCTTTTGACCTTGGAGATATCAAGAAATCCCAATAATTAAATTTGCATTTAAGAAAAGTTTAACCTTTGCTATGTTGCTATACAGTGGCATAGGTGTTTCACAAACACATCTTGCATGTTTGAATTGTATTTAATTGATTTACTTAAAACAAAAATTTATTTACTAAATCAAGGAGAATTCAGATGAGTAATTACTTAAATATGGTAGTCTTATCACTAATTGTCTGTGAGGAGGAGTTATCTTTCATCTAAATATACCTTCATGTGAAAAAAAAGTCACACTAATAAAAATGCTATATTAAGTACTTGAAATGTTTAACCATTTTTAAAATGGTCCTTAAAAAAATACAACTTATTCAATTTTTAAGGCTTTCGAAGTTGGAATCAAATGTTTTATTGATATATATAATAAAACAGTTACAAAGAAATTGGCAAAAGAAATGAAAAGTATAATTGTTTCCATCATAAGTAGATTTCTTCTATTTAATCATTCAGAGGGCCCAATTAGGGAACTCTGATAAAGAAATCTGTGAGTAGTACTCACATGTCAGAGGGTGGGTACCTTGCAGTGTTTCTAGTAAATAATGTTGATTTTAGTAAATATGATAAGTATTTCATTTACTTAGTATTCTTTTAAGTAATAATATTCTAGATTTTAATTAATTTCAGAATTACATTTACTTCATAATAATTCATAAAATTTAGTAAATAGAAAGCATATTATCTCTGAATTAAGTAATAATAATTTAACAAAAATGAGTAGTTCATTTACTAACTTAAAGTAATACAATTCCTATAATTTAAGTAACTCTATTGATACTTAGTAAATCATTTTATAAGTAAATGAATTCATCCTTATTACTAATTATGTTTACAATTACTAACCATGATAGTCATTTACTTGCTATTCTGACTAAATGGATTACTAATAATTACTAGTTTTTCTCAATCTAATATCTTATTTTAAAAACAACAAGTAAAACTTTTTTTAGAGTGGACGTATTTTCAATTTACAAAGATTATTTCCATTCCTATGTCCATATGATATATCCCGGTGAGTTTGAAATAAAAGATGTGACAGAATCTGTCACATCTGTTTCATATTTGGATATTTTACTAGAAAAAGGCGTCAGTAGTCATATAACAACCAAGCTCTATGATAAACGTGATGACTTTAACTTTTCGATCGTCGAGTTATCTTACTTTACTAATGCAGCAATATTAAATATCTTCATCACCTGGATACAGGGTTCATATCTCTCGGTTGATTCAATCCACAAGAGCATGTTCTACCTATAAATAATTTCTTTTAAAACGAGGTTAGTTATTGACAAACACGTTGATGAAACAAGAATATCAGCAGTCTCTTTTGAAGTCATCATTTTGTAAGTTCTTTGGTCGATAGAATGAAGTTATCATCAAATACTGCACTGAATTGACGACGGGTATTTCATTTCCCAATTATGACAAGGAGTACACGGCGGGTGTGACCGGTCGGCAGGAGATTCTCACTCCTTCATGGCACCTGATCCCATCTCCGATGTTTTGGGAGTCCGTGTTTGCTCAAATGCTTTTCGCACATATCATTAGACCATTAATTGCACGCTGAATTGTTCAAAATCGCATTTCAATCCTTAAAACTTTGAAACTTTGAGTTGGTGTTGCAGGGATTTTAAGTCATTTAAGGATCAAAAGTTAAGTTGAAAGTCCCCATGAGTGCCAAACAAGGTGTACAGGGTATACACAAGGACCAGTAAGTAAATGTCAATCAAGTTCTAGCATCCAATAATGGACCTTCTTGCATTTGATTGACAGGATACCCAGACCAGTTAAAATCTCTGCCTTTAAGTTGTCAAATATCAATTGGTGTTATTTTGGTTGTCGTTTTTCGTGTCAATGGGTAGAATTTGTTTACATTGAAATAACATATTTTCATGGGGTCAAATTTCCGAGGTTTTAGGAAAAAATATTGTTTTGTGGGGATTTGATTTCGTGGTTGGAATCTGTTAAGTAGTAATGCATATAAAATTTTACTTTTCGTGGTGGTCATAAATTCGTGGGTCTCTCCATATCTCGAAAACAACGAAAAATTAAACCCCAGAAAAATTAGTGATTTCACAGTTATACTTAATTTGACTGCAGAGTAATTTTGACTACCTGATTAATGGGTGTTACCGGTCAAAAGAGGATGCTTACTATTCTTCGCAACTGACCCATACTCCAAGGATCCATGTTTCATGTCCTGTTCACATATGTATTGTTTATAGGTTTTCTTTATACCTGATTATCAGATTTTTTATTCGGGACACCATCTGCATGCTTATTATGAACATACTTTTCACACCTGAATTGTCTGATTCACATACCAAAAGAAGGGTAGCCTATAGCTAAGAAATAAAGTGCACTCAAGTCATAATTGTTCGTTTGACAAATTGCATTAATACGCGTATTGTCATATCAATGTCAAATAATGTGGCTTGTCAGTTGGACAATGCTGCTTTACAGAAAAGCACTTTTAACTTGTACGAATAGTAAAAATTCTGAGGAGTGCGTACTCGATGGCATTTCAGCTTAATCATTCTGACTAATTTGAGTACAAGGACATTTTCATTGAACTCTCCATAAAGCCAGACGACGGAGTTTGCAATTGACGTTCTTTAGTCTGCTTATTGTAAACCGATAGCATTGCCATTACTAGCTAGTGCCCAGGTCAAAGACTATTGTAAGCAAAAATTGAGCATTTAACAGTTATCAACTTTATCATATTTATCTCGATATGAATTCATATGATGACGTCATTTCGTGACCGCCTTCATATGCCCGTTCAAATTCTATTGATCGAATGTGCATGATGAGGGTCCTTTGGTTCAGACTTTTAATTTCTTTCGGGAAGCCGACAGAATTAATTAAGAAACATCAAGTGTTAGCATGAAATTCATAAACAAAGAACAGGAAGTGCAAAAAAAGCAGATGAAAATGCCACAGCCATCATCAAAAGTGGAAAAGGGAATTTTTTCATTCAAGTCATCAAAGAAAATTACGTAAAAAAATATTGCTTAAAATGTTTTAGAGTTGCCTCATTTACAAAATTACTACTTCATTCAATAAATTGTTTCTTTGACACACTAACCGTTTCCTTAACAAATTACATGGATTGTGTGTCATTCTGCATGCTTGCATTATTTCATTTTTATTTTATGTTTACTACAAAGGTATATAATTATTTTAAAATCAAGAAAAAATCAATTCGGTTCATTCGAATTGTTTTAGTCATGAGCTGCGCTCGCATGCAATTCTAAATGTAAAAAGACTTCTTAGACACCAAACTGTGTAAAATTATTTTTGGTGTGCACCTTGTATTCAGAGAACTCGGTGCCTGTTAATCAAAATCTGGCAGCCGTTTTCTGCTCGTCTGTCCGCCAACGTGCATCATTGTATACCCCTTCAAAAAGCCCCGCCTCAGAAACTACTGGGCAATGCTCTCTGAAAACTAAGTTTTTTATGTGGGTCATCCCCATCATATTTGTACAGCCATTTTTAAGCTGCATGTCCTAAAAGTTTACTCTGTTTTTTTGTTTACTCTTTCAATTTTTTAATGCCCCCGTAATCGAAGATACAGGGTATATAGTATTTGCCATGTCCGTCTGTCTGTCTAGCTGTTTGTCCGCTTTAAACTTTATCTTTGTCCATAACTTTTGACTGGATGGGGATATGGCTTGCATATTTCACAGGTGTATTTTCTGTTTGGCAAGACCTTTCTTTTGGTACCACCAAATTTGATCTTTGACCTTGGAGTTTGGCCCACTTTCACACAAAAATACCAAACTTTTTCTTTGGCCATGATTTTTAACGGTGTTTCTGGGACCTTCATTCTTCACATGTTTATTCTTTGTTCCAAGACCTTTCATTGGATAACAACAACGTTAACCTTTTGGCATTGAGCTTGGAGATTGACCTACTTTTAAAAACTTTAACCTTGGCCATAACTTTTGAACGGTAAGGGCTTGGGCTTTCATACATTCACCAATTTAATCCTTGTGACAAGGCATTTCATTGGATACCAACAAGTTTAACCCTTTGACCTACTTTAAAAAACTTTAACCTTGGCATTTGAACGATATGGACTGCGTAGGGCTTTCATGCTTCACATAACCAATCCTTGTGAGAAGACCTTTCATTTGCTACCAACATTTTTTAGCCTTTGGCCTTGGCGTTTGACATACCTTTAAAAAAAACTTTAACCTTGGCCATAATTTTTGATCAAGTGGTGCTAGGGCTTTCATATTTCAAAATTGTATTTCGTGTGAAAAGGCCTTTTTTGGATACCAACATATTTGATTTGCATTTGAGAAAGTTTAATCTTCGCTGCTATGTGGCTATAGGGGGGGGGGATCAGTGTTTCACAACCTCAACTTGTTTTACTCTGAAACTTCTGGGCAGAGGTTTCAAATACTTCATTATTGGAATATGATCTTATAAAAATGTTAATTTACTTCTTCTCTCAATGTAAAAAAATATTTACTGTTACTTTGAGAAAAGAATTGCAAGAGAAGCGCTCTTTTAACGTTAACAAGATGTGTTTGTGAAGCACTGGTGGTCCCATATGGCAGCTTATGGCGAAGATTGAAGTTTTTCCAAATGCAAGTAAAAATCCAAGATCAAGGTCAAAAGGTTAAACATGTTGGTATCCAATGAAAGGTCTTATCACAAAAAAACACCTGTGAAATATGAAACCTCTAGCATCAATTGTTCAAAAGTTATCACAAAGGTTAACCTTTTTTTTTTTTGTAAAAGTGGTCAAACTCCAGGGTCAAGAAGTCAATTAGGTAGTGCCCGAAGAAAGGTCTTGTCACAAGGAATACACTAGTCTTGGGAAATATCAAAGCCATAGCTCCACCCATTCAAATTTTCTGGGCAAGGTTAAAGTTTTTTTCAGACAGACAGATAGACAGAGACGGCTAGACAGCTGGACGGACTGGGCAAAAAATTTTTACCCTCGAATCTTCAATTACGGGAGCATATAAATAGACCCAGTAAATACAACAAAAAATTATATGTAATATCTTGTAGTTCACGCATCTTTCATATTTTGGTATCTAGATATGTGCTACGTGTATATAGTATCCAATTTTCCCGTCTATGTCCTTCTATTATTTATAAGTAAAATAATTTTTTCTTTCAATTTCTTATAAGAGATATCTTTTTTAGCTTATAAAGGTACATTTTTGTCTATTTTTTCTTTTACTAAAGCAGATATCTCTTTGACTAAGAGATATATCTTTATAAATTAGAGACATCACTATAAACAAGAGAGATATTTCTTAAAGAGATATCTCTGTAAAGAAGAGATAATTCTTTCATTTAAAGAGATATCTTTATAAGCCACGAGATATATCTGTTATAAAAGGCAAAGCAACTAAGTATATTTACATTTGCCGATGTCTTTCCTTATATAACAATGCAAATAAAATTGAAATTCAATTTTCAATGACATGCAGTTGATCCCATGATCAGAATTTCTTGCGTATAGAAAGCAAACTGCACGAGCAATTTGGAAAGTTCCGACTGTGACGTCATATGACGTCGAAGTAACGTTACGTTGCATTTCAAAATCAAAGTCTAAATAATGCCTATATTTCTTTGTAACATAAATGAAAATGTAAAATATAAATATTAGAAATAAAATATCATTTTTTAAGATTTTCATTGGGGAATGACATGAAGTCGGTTCGTGATCAAATTTACTATAACGCCCTTCGGGCGTTGAAGAATTTGATCACGTGACCGTCTTGATGTCATACCCCTATGAAACTCAAAAAATGATATCTTATTTCTTAAATGCATGCTATTGGTTAAGCAAATGAGATATCCCTTTCAGTTAGGAGAGAAAACTCCTGTTTGACATCATTGGGCAGGGCCTATATTGAAATTGATCGTTAGAAAGCATTTTTTTTTTCATATTTACAATTTTATTTGAAATTACTTCACATATAATTGTTAATATAAGGAATCACTGACTAGTTATTTGTGTATGCAAGGGACATCAGTGACAGTTGTAAAACGTGGAATAATTTAATATGCATAACAAGCTTCATTTTATAAATACTGTAGATGTTTGATATTTATATCATTTACAACCAAATAAAGGGTAAGAATTCAATTCATACATCATTTGTTCTGAATTATTATTTGTCAGTATTTCAAGAAATTTAGGAAAAAATTTAAATCTTGTTGATTTAGAATTACTTTGTTAAAATTATTCATAAGAAATAGAAATAAACAACAAAAGTGGAAAATCATTTTATATGTTTTATTCTTAGTCAACAGTATCAAATAACAATGAATATGTCAAGTAAGCCCCCAAACCCAACAATTTCCTGTCAAAATCATGTCAATATTTAATCTTACTTTATAAATTGATAAAATTAACTTTACATTGTCTGTGCTTATAAAATTATACAACACCTCTAAACAATGCACACTTGTCTGGATATCTTAGGCAACAAGTCTTTTATACAGAAAAACTTCCTGAAATGGTCAACAAAAAGTGTTTGCATGTCCTACACATAATATCACAGATATTTCAAGTTCTGTTCTAAAAGACATATCTATGATGTCATAGAAACCAAAACATAACCTATGGGTCTTTAAAAATTCTCCAGTCTTAAATAAAAATTAAAATAAAAGCATGCAAGAAAAAATAAATTCCTACATTAACAACTTTCACTTACATGTAATAATATCATCATGTGTACTGAAATATTTTCCCTTTAGGATTCAAAAGTATGATATGTGAAGGAATGAAAATCCTTGGTAGGGGTAAAAGGTCATCTAAAAATAGTTTGTTTGAAGGAATATAATAAGCAACATTTTAAAATAGGCTAGATCAGAGGCTCATGGGTAACATTGCTCCCTTTTGTGTCTGATGAATACATACAAATAAAAATTTTGATCCTATGTTGAAACCTCATCCTGAAGGGCATTTCTCTATATTCTACAAGAAAACACTACATTTTATTTTGACTCACTCCATGAAACCCTCTCTTCCTATTCATGACTCTTGACTTAATTAAAAATTTGAAACATCTAAAATATCTGATAGAATGTTGAAACAGCCTCCAATTTTTTCTTTTAAAACTAAATGTAAAATGGAAATCTATTTAAAAAATACTGCTTTCACTATTGAGCCCTTCTAAAGAGAAGTAGCTGTGATTAAATTAACCTGTACATACTACATGTAATCAATAACCCATTTAAAATTATGCTATAAAAAAAATTACAAGTGCAAAGAAATGATTACATATATTCAGTAACTTAAAATCAAATCACTTCACTTGCGAGCAATAGCAGAATTTTTACAAAAGCTTAAAAACAAATTATTTTTTTAATCTGACAAAAAAGTACAACATCAGAGAACATATGTGCACTTTAACTTGAGATCAAAAAAATTAATCAGGTATATATCCTTCCTCTCTCACCCTGGTTGAACTAAATATCACACATTTTACAGTGAATGAGTCTTTCATGGTACACTGACCTTTAGTAGTTCAAGGAGAATGAGATGTTAGAACATTTTCAAATATTTTTCCTTCTCACAAAGAACTTCTAAGTTCTGAATGATTTTTGCATCATTGAAAAATTTACAGAATATCAATACATTCTGTATTAGGAGGAGGAAAAGAAATGACTATAATTATTATTCAATAAGTCCAATCTGTCATTGATTTGTAATGATGAAATATGCTGCTAGTATTTTAAATCAAAATACTTGACATCCTGCTTTTCATTCTGTCCATTGCTTTTTGTGCATATAAAAATCCAATGACCTCTGAGAAAAAGTCATATTTTTTTTCATCAAAAGGAATCTGCATATCCTAAAAATTCTATTGATAAAACATGTTAAAACCATAATATTTGATTGAAATTACACCAACAAATTATGCTTAAAAATTCAAAAAAATATGGTAACGGTTCTTTTTCTTTTGATAATTCAAAAGAATTTGTCTGACAACCATTGACACACGTGATTTTGCAGTCTGACACGTCTGGAATAATGTTTATCGACTACAGCCAATCAGATTTCCTTTCTCCATTCTTTTTCATCGTGTTCACTGGCCTTAATTAATTCATCCCCTGGGTCATCATCGTCATCATCATCTGAAAGACAGAAAAAACCCACATATTTCATAACTCATCATTCATAATTTATAAAGAGGGATGTCTTCATAATGCAACATTCCTTTTCCATGGTACTTTAGCCTGGAACATGCATTGGAAAACTTACAGATTCAAGGTTTAAATTGTCATTTAGTCTTACAGTTATTTGATCTGATGACATTGTAGGAAAATTACTGGAAGAAATGTGCTGAAAGCTGCAATAACAGCAGGCATACAATAAATTTAATTATGTCATGCTTTATTTTTCTAATAATCAATTAAAGTATATTATAAGCCTGTCAGATATTTCAATAATTACACTTAAAAAAAAAAAGAAGCATATAGTCAACATGAAAAATATAATTATTAAAATTATGATACAGTCTATTTATAGTCCCTATATAATCTTTACAAAGGCAAACAGTTCAGTACACTACATATTCACTGGATTTGAGGCCGTGTTCACCGGAGGGTCATTGCGCATGCAGCGGCATTGTGACGTCACAATCAACATTGTAAACAACGCTGTAAACAATGATTGCAACAGCCGAAGCCAGCTATATAACTGAACAGGTAAAAATGTAAGAAAAACCTATTGCAGGATTATTTTTTAAAATTTAGACATCTTACACATAGCAAAACTCGAAAAGGTAAATGAAAATGTTGTCATAATGCAGCCTACAATGTCTTATTTATTCCAATTTGGACTATATATTAAAACAATTATGGACTCTTTTGGTGTTGAATATGATTTGTTATTCTGTCTGTCTGTCTGTCTGTATCTCTCTCTCCACACTAACCTTCCTCCAGCAGACTAGCATTAATGTTGATGTTGATCAGTCCATCTCTATCTCTCTCCCTCTCTCTCTACACTAACCTTCCTCCAGCAGACTAGCCTTGATGTTGATGTTGTTCAGTCTCTCTCATTAACTAACCTTCCTCCAGCAAACTAGCGCTGATATTAATGTTGTTCAGTCTCTGCATGATGTCCTCCACCATCTCCTCGTCTCCAGCATAGTCCACTCCAGTGTACGCCTTGTTGGCAATACAGAAGTCAATGAATCTGGGCATAAAAAAGATTCCCTCTCAGGTTGTATCAGTATTTTACATTATTTCCTATCTAGCTTGTAACACAAGCTTTGATTGGTTACAAAGTCGGTAGTAAATTTCTGTACACCCGACTTGAGCCGGGGGTAAATAAAACGTGACGTCACAATGCAGAATTTTTCTATAATATACTGAAAGGAAAAAGAAACGCAGGGTAGCATAATTGTCGCTAAAAATTTGACCACATAACCGAAAATTGCGAAAATTGGTCAGATGGGAAATTTAGTTACTGTGCATCAAAATCAGTATTCAAAATTACTCAACCGTAAAATTTATGACGTCACGTAGAGAAAACGCTATAAAGCCCAAAACACGCGCAATTTGATAACGGCGTGTTTGTCCACAAATCTTGTTGCATTATTTGATGCATATGAGGTATGCACATCGTTTTTCAATATTAAGAGACATTATGAATTTATTGCAATCTTGGCACAGTTTACGGAAGTTCAATGGGGTCTTGTTTTCGAATTGCCTAATTAATGAAAAAGGCAACAACGGTTTACTAAGCAGTCTCTTGTAAATTTTCCCCCATAAAACTTTTTAGCCGTTGTCAGAGAGGGTCTGGAGTGGATTTCAATCAACCGTGACGATGACGTTAACGCGAAACAAAGCCATGTTACGATCGGGTTATTCGTCCTGCCATCTCTTAAATCGCCACCTTACAACCACAAAAACAGCCATTACTAGTGTACATGATTATAATCATTACATTCATACGAAATTTGAGAGAAAACAATTCCGCAATTTGGTTTTTTGAGCCAGTCAACTTACTGTTGTATTCCTCTCACTGGCGCATGCGCACGCCGTTTGACTTATTTTTTTTGCGTGGTTACCCATGCTAAATATAGCCAGGGTTTGAAAGATAAACACTCTGATGAAATTCCATGCAAAGGAGAAATAAGACTCTGACAAATGCACGAGATGGACATTGAAGATAATGAGAGTTTTCGATTTTCCCTTTTGGGGGGTATCGTCATTTGAGCTTCAATAACTCATGAATAATTACACAAAATCATATGAGAATTTGGTTATATCTTTTTGAAAAATGATTTTAAAAGTTAGATAGGAAAACTAAAAAGTATTTTAAGAAAAACAAATTTAATTCACCTCAAAAGTTTACCCTGCGTTTCTTTTTCCTTTCAGTATACAAAGCAAATGACATGACGTCACGATGCATTGTAGTACGTAGTAAATCTCATCGATATGTTGAGACACAGTAGATTGGATTTATGTTTACAAAGAAATTTTATGGATACATAGGAAATAAAGTAGTTAACCATGTCCAATCAAGGGTGTACAGGGATTTACCCCGGGTTGTATTCCATACACCCTGAGGCCGAAGGCCGAAGGGTGTATGGAATACAACCCAGGGTAAATCCCCATACACCCTTGATTGAACCTGGATAACTAATATTTTAACTGGAGAGTAATTTTGTATTTCTATTTACAAATAAAAATTCACAAATTTCTCTTCAGCATTTCAAAATCTACATAACAATGAAAAAAAAACTAATGATTTATGACAAATTAGCTAGGGGGTGTCCACACTGTGGCTGGAACCTACAAACCTGAGATTTAAAATCCAACGCTCTACTGACTGAGCTAAAGGGTTAACCCACTAGCTAGAGTGTGTTCCCATTTCGCCTTAACTGTGAAATACAGGTTAGAAGAAGTTTAAAAGTACTAAGGCGAAATGGGAATTTTAGTATTTGTAATTATTACTAGGTTCATATAAAAATTTAAATGATAAATTGTTGTAATTTAACAATTAATGAGAATTTATGAATACGTGAATGAAATAATATGTGTAATACCAAAAAATACAGTATGCTAAATATATTAAAACTTCATACTAAGGCGAAATGGGAATGCTAAATTTTACAGTTAAGGCGAGATGGGAACAAACCCTAGCTAGTGCTAGTAGGAGTGTTGGCCTCACTATTTACAACACATATAGCCACATTTCAACTCTGTTACAGATTTCAGATGTAGAAACTTCCCCTTTAGATTAATGTATACATACCCTTTCCAGTACTGGTCCTGTGATAGAGTGTTGGGGTCACCTATCACAATAAGTAAGGCCTTGGCTCGGGTCAAGGTCACATTCAGTCTCTGAAAAGATATTACCCGTGCTGGTATCATTAATACTGTAGGAATCTGCTGTTTTTTTTCTTCATAGAAATAGGAGTCTTAATGTCAAACAACTTATAGATACATGTATACAAATAGTCACAGACTATGTATCAAAATGAATAAGAAACAAAGAGGAGACATTGAATTATTTCTAGTGTTACCCTAGTTCCTGAGTTCTGAGTTTGTGAATTAGAGGTATAATGGGAGAGGCATTCCTACCTTGGGGTTCCTGAGAAATCCCAGGTTGTAGTTGAGATCTAGTGACAGGTACTCGGGGTTAGACCTGACGGTGGAGACAATTATTATCAGTCTCTCCTGACCCTGGAATTCCTCCACTGAACCAATATCCACCTCCCCAAAGTTACCGCGGTGATGGACTAACTGGCGTAACTTCTGGACCTTTTATAACAAAAATAGGTATTTAATAACATATTTTTTGCGAGCTGCTTAACTTCGGCTAATGGAAGGGGTTTGGTAGTAGTCTGCCAAATTTTATCACTAAATTTGTACTTTGAGTCCACCAAAACAAGTTCCATCAATATTATTGCCAAAATATTGGCAAATTTTCTGTATGGATTGAGATAAAATGCCTATTTGTTTGTAGCAGTCTATTACCTGTTTTCTGTATGGAGTTATAATCCCTTTTTATTACCTGCTTCCTGTAAGGAGTTATAATCCCTATTTGTTTTTGTTTAATTTGTATCCCTCTCCTCTTCTCCGTCAGTAACTTCTTGACGTAACTAAACACGACAGCTGCCTCCTCGGGGTTAAAGAACGAGGGACTTCTCTCCTCCCTCTGGTCCTTACCCACTACCCCGTGGAAAATGACAGGGAAATTCTTCATGGGCAGCTCCTCCCAGTCACACAGACAGGTTCTGATGCTCTCGTCAGCATTCGGCACAAGTTCTTCATTATAAAATGCTTTATTGGGAAAGTTTAAGATGACAGGGTGAGAGCGGTAGTTTCTGAGAAGTTTGGTGATGAGTCGGTTGTCATAGTGATGATCTGGGTCATCCTCATCATTCCTACGTTTGTACACTTCTACCTCATTCATGTATCTCTCCAATAATGATGTTCCTAAAATGGAAATCATAAACACATACATGAACCCTGATGAAAGGATAAAATTAGAAAAGGAAAGCTGTAAATACTCTTTTAAACATGCAGTCAAGCATTGCATTTCATAGTGCACACAAAAATAAAACAACCAATATTTCACACTTTGATTCAATACCTGAAAATTAATTTGAAAACAAAAAATCTACATGCTAACTATACATTCCTAGCTCTAAAAGTTTCCTTTGATAAATTATGATGTAGAGATGTCTTTACGCACACTGACCTAGTCCGTACTGTTGTGCTATGGGAGACCTGAGGATGGGTCCTAATTGTTGTGGGTCTCCGGCTAGGACCAGCTGTCCACAGGTCAGCCCTGGGTCGACTGTCAGTATCCCAGCTATAGCTATCAGGGCCTCAGGTTCTATAGCCTGACCAGACTCGTCAATAAAAACGTGGCTAAAATGACCTGCTGGGAAGTTGGCTGAGGCCAATCTGTACAATACACAGTAGAAATACATGTACATATATTAGGTATCATTATATATCCCTGCAAGTCATCATACAATTAAAATGTTTAAGTCAAATTCAACAAACAAAACATTCAGCATGCAAATCATTGTATCATCATGAAGATGACTGGATGTGTAGGATACATGCAGATGAGATAAAAAAAATTCTTTACACATGGTATGATGCCAGATGTCTTCATTCATTAGCCCTAGGCAATTAAAGTTCATGTGAACTTCTAAAAAATGTCATAAATCTTTTCAAAAATGTATCTTTAGTGCATACATCATCAATTTTTGCTTAATACTGCCTTTAAAAAGCAGTGAAAAATGCAATGTTTGACTGACAATCAATTCTAGGTTAACTGTCTAGTTTTCTCGATACCTTCAGTTTGGCAAAGTAAAACTATACAGAAATACCTACCTTCCGGCAGTGACGAGCGTGGTAATAATGACCCTGTACTTCATCAAATCCTCCACAGGGGGGTAGAAGTACTGGTCACTCCTCTTGTTAAAGTTACAGCAGTCCCGGATCTTCTCCGGGACAGTAAACCAGAGTCTGGAGTAAGCATTGAGTCTCAGCAGGTGCCTCTTAGTCACGACACTGCTCCCCAGAATCCGCTCGGCCAGCAGGTCCGCCGCATTGTTTGATGGGGCACAGGCCAGGATGTGGGATTTAGGATGGTTGTAGTAGATCTACAAAATAAAAGAGAATTACAGTAATCATGTGATAGTTTGCTATACTTGTGTCAAATGAAACCAGCACATGGACATGATGTAATACAGAAATCAATGTTTGATCATTGAACATGATGGAAAGACCAGTATTAAGAAAGTGTTAGTGCTTAGTCAGACCTCAGAACATTTAACTCCAGGGATCTACATATTATTTTATAAAAGAACTTTGGAGTGTGGTAAAGTTTTTAAAAATCTGCTTTATAGTTATTTTACATCAGAATTTAATTTGCGTAAGTAACATGTATTTCAATCACATGCACTTTTTATTCTAATGGTCAAAATTTATACATATATTCTGTCTAAAATTGTTCTTTTGTAAAATAGAGCACTGGATTAAACATGTTAGCAATCAAATTTGAAATATAGGTATGAAACTAGTACCTTATTTAACTGGTTACGTGTACAGGTATCAAAGGGTATGAAATAACATTGTATTAAGGTCTAGACATAGCTGTTGGCATAGACAGACACTGACATATTCCTATGCTATTTGACTAGTCAGTGTCCTAGATTCCCAAATTTTACAGTACTGAAGTACTACTTAATTGTTTGTTTATGTCTTTCATTATTCAGCTAGATAATACACACCTGTAGAAGGGCCTCTACAATGGTGACTGTTTTGCCTGTTCCTGGGGGTCCAAACACAATGTAGGGGGCGGGGCGGGACGTTCCCAGTACTATATTGTTTACAGCTAACTGCTGCTCTTTGTTAGACTCTATCTTCCTGTCAAAGAATCTGCAAAAAAAAAAAAGTTTGTGTCAATATATAACCTTTCACCAAAACCTGAATCTCTTCACATTTCAATAGGAAATGGGAGCATAAAAAAGGCAAAATTTTTGGGATATACTGAGCAAAAAGTATTGTGATTTTGTATCAAGATATGTTTTGAGATCAACTTGTAATATCTGTGATTGAGCAATTAATAAGACTTACTTTCTCTTGTTAGAGAGTTGGTACTGCCCCCGCCTACAGATATTGCTGGGGGTGGGAAACAACAGAGGTTCTAGTCCCTCCTCAATGGCCAGTTCACAGGCACGGTACTGAAGCTTCAGGGGCAGGCGGTTAAAACTGAACCTCACATTGAACTTACTCTTGTTCACAAAGTTGTTCACCAAACTACATTAAAAGATGACATTCAAACAAAAATACACTCTGTAGATATAGATCTACATACAGTAGGAAGTCTAGTGTTTTAATCAAAATACAATATACATAAATTTGATTTTTGAAATAAGTTTAAACTGCTTTTAATATGAGCAATTTTTTTTTCTTCTTTAATCAAAAAAAAATTGAAATATGTCATTAGGACATGAATGCCCAGCCAAGGATATATTAGTAAAGCAACATGAAAATTTGTATGTGTATAAAGTTTGATCAGTTTGGTTCAGGTAGGGCTTATAGTTACTTGGGAATGAAAATATAGGTCAGATCCAGCATCTGAAGCAAGTCTGGTAGTGTCCATCCCTAGATGCATCATCCATGAAAGTCTGGTTCAGGTAGGGCTTATAGTTACTTGGGAATGAAAATATAGGTCAGATCCAGCATCCGAAGCAAGTCTGATAGTGTCCATCCCTAGATACATCATCCGTGCAAGTTTGGTTCAGGCAGGGCTTATAGTTACTTGGGAATGAAAATAAAGGTCACATCCAGCATCCGAAGCAAGTATGGTAGTGTCCATCCCTAGATGCATCATCCATGCAAGTTTGGTTCAGGTAAGGCTTATACCGTAATTCTGGAAATTTTACGTCGATTTATTTTTGCGAATTTGGGTCAAAAAGCTATTGATTAATTTTTACGCTTCAAAATTTTGCGAATTGTCACTGGAGCTAAAAACAAAAATCACTTAAGATTTTCATATCAGTTTATGTTTCATTTTAGCATGCACAGTTGAAATACCAGCAATATACTCGCAACGTGGTAAGAAATTGCAGAATTGCTCTGAAACAATTTTGAAGATAAAAATACAAATTAAAAGGATTTGCACTGAAAATAACTTCTAAATTAATTATAACAAACCTTTTAGAGGTTGTGTATGCCTTTTAACTAAAATATAATCCAAATAAAGACAAAAATATAACTCATTTTCTCAACGTTTGGGTTTTTCTCACCTAAAATTCACACGCCGTGTTTACATTTGGAACTCTCTAGTAAATGCACTGAGCTCGAGTTATCGCCCGTGTTGATAAATGGTTGGATAACATAACTGGTCTCTCTGTTTCTTGGCAAAATAATTAAAAAGGGACAAAGTGTCTCAGTGCTTGTCAAACCATCCGACGATATTGCATATAATGAGGGCAATTTACACGCACAGGTAATTAGCTTGTAGTTACAGTATAGTATAAACAGGTTTCTTTTTAAAAATGATCAGTGCTTACCGACGCTTATTCACTGAGTTAAAAATACTTAGAAAAAAAATTTCTTTACATGTTGATTTATTTTTAAGAAAAATATTTTTGCGAATGCATTACACGCGCAAATTTGCTAAAAATTTATCTACAGTAAAAATTTTCAGATTTACGGTAGTTACGAGGGTATAAAAAATGTAGGTCAGATCCAGCATCCGAAGCTAGTCTGGTAGTGTCCATCCCCAGATGCATCATCCATGCAAGTTTGGTTCAGGTAGGGCTTATAGTTACTTGGGAATGAAAATGTAGGTCAGATCCAGCATCCTAAGCTAGTCTGGTAGTGTTCCATCTCTAGATGCATCATCCATGCAAGTTTGGTCCAAGTAGGGCTTAATAGTTCCTTAGGAATGGACCTGCACCAAAAACTTTAACCTGGTCACTCATCTGGAAAATGTAGGTCAGATCCAGCATCCGAAGCAAGTCTGGTAGTATTCATCCCTAGATACATCATCAGTGAAAGTTTGGTTTGGGTAGGGCTTATAGTTCCTTGGAAATGGACCTGCTCCAAAAACTTTAACCTGTTCACTCAACCAGAAAAATGTAGGTCAGATTCAGCATCTGAAGAAAGCCCAGGAGTGTGCATCCTTAGATGTATCATCCATGCAAGTTTGGTCAACATAAGGCTTATAGTTACTTGGAAATGAAACCTGCTCCAAAAACTTTAACCTGGTCACTCATCTGGAAAATGTAGGTCAGATCCAGTATATGAAGCAAGTCTGGTAGTGTTCATCCCCAGATGCATCATCCGAGCAAGTTTGTATCAACATGTGAAGTTTGATAACACCATCTTGAATGGTATGTTTAAAACTGAGCATAACACTAATTTAAGAAAAGGTCAAAGGAAAGGTCAAGGTAAAAAAATGTTGATGCAGTTGCATAGCTCTCATCAATATCTATCAGCATATGAAGTTTGATGAAAATATCTTGGATAGTTTCTTTGAAACTTAGCTTTGAACAGAGCTAAACGCAAAGTGTGACGGAAGGACAGCTAGATGGAAGGACAGAAGACGGACATGACAAACACTATATGCCCCGGCCATATTCATGGCGGGGCATAAAAAAACAGCTTGAATTTAAATTTTCTCATTTTTATATCCAGAGGAAATTATTACCTGTCATGGAATCCCAGGGCTACTTGTTTTTGATGGACCTCATGGACGTAGCCCTGATATTCCTTACGTCCATTACCCATGCGGACATACAAATGGTCACCTTTAAGGACAGAGGGACGGTTCTCTGCCAGGCCAGGAACCTTTAAAAGGAAGACAATACAAATAAATTTGTAACAGTGTAGTTTAATTTAAAGAAACTTTATTTCATTATGAACTTGGCTGATGCAGATATACAAAGAAATTTCATTTTTTTTTCTGCTCAACTTCATAAACAAAATTCAATTGGTAGGCATGAATTTATGTTATATTTTCAGCAGGATTTATTTGACCTTGAAGCTTAA
Source organism: Saccostrea glomerata (assembly GCA_003671525.1). Classification (NCBI taxonomy): domain Eukaryota; kingdom Metazoa; phylum Mollusca; class Bivalvia; order Ostreida; family Ostreidae; genus Saccostrea; species Saccostrea glomerata. Next base: position 335,838 of record PRKT01000039.1, on the reverse strand, counting down.
AGATAAATTTATCCATCTGAAGAGGTTGTATAGAAATATTTCTAAAAGTTAATTCTTCAGATTATGGAATATGAAGCAGCAAATAACAATCATTGAAACAGTAATAAATCACTTCCTACCTACCCTATGTGTAAGCCCTGAAATTCAAAAACTAGTCCTATTTTTGTTTTTTAATAATAATTTAGTACCTCCAGCATTAGCAGTCTTTTGTTGTGGGGACATCTTGTCATTGGAGAGTCCTTCATGTCATATCGCCGGATATCAACCTGCATCTGTAATTCCTCCATGTTCATCAAAGTGTGGAACTTTTTCTGGTACGCATTTCTTGTCAAGGGATTTTCAAGTATTTTTCTGCAAGAAGATCAAACACTTCAATATACACTACCAGGCAGGGTTCATCATGCCTCTTACCAGACTTCCCATTCTCCAACAAGTCAGTACATGTGTCTGTTGAGAGAACCAATATAGCCTGATGATTTATTCCTACAGCTTTTACCTTGTAGCATTCATCTCTAGTTTCTCGGCCTGGTTGCTACACAGTGATATCTTATCTACCTACAGCTTACTGTATGTTTATTATTACCTTGTAGCACTCATCTCTAATTTCTCCGCCTGGTTACTACAATGTGACATCTTAAATCGCTTGTTAATCATCGTTCTCATCTGACGACTTACAGCGTAGTTCGCCAGCGGCATCATTCGCTTCAGATCATCCTCTGTCAACCTATAGATATTGTCATTTAATAATTACTGTATACAGGGTTATTTTTGCCCCGCTTAATTTTCGCCCTTTCACACTTGCAAACAATTTTGCCCTGTTTTAAATTCGCCCAGTCACAGCTAAAGAAATTGTTAAAGAAATTATATGGTATTCTTTGAATTCGCCCCTTTTTAAATTCGCCCAATCAAGGTTAGAGCGAAAGGGGCGAAAATAAAACTGGGGCAAAAATTTCCCTGTATACAGTAACAATTTTACAAGATATAAAATAGATTATAGGAAAATTCTTATCATGCATGATATTTGGACCTCAATAAACCTACATGTAAACAAAAACATTATTTCTTTTTATTGGTCTTAACTTGTACATGTATTTCACTATTTTTAACCTTACGAGGTGCACAGGAAATTATGTCTATATATTTCCTGTACATTAAAATTATAACCCTGCTTCCCCAAGGGCCCACTCGATTGGGACCGTTCTAGAAGCAGAGGGGAATGTTGGAAGGATTGGAATATGTATGTCTAAATCGAGTGTTCAGAAGGATATTGAATAGGATGGAATATTATCTGCAATGTTTTGAATTACTGCAATTGTTGAATTTCAAGAATTTGAATCCGTTTTTTTAAGCATTAAATGTTAGTTCGAAGATAATTAAGAGGGGAAAAATTAATTTGATATAATTGTATTGGGAATATTTTTATTTATGTAAAGAATTATTTAAAACATCAAGTGTCTGAGACAGAAGAATATTAAAGAGCATGTCAAAAAAAAATAAAATAATTTTGGTCAAATCAGGGACCTATAAATTTACGGCTCAAAACTGCACATCATATTACATGGTAAATTATGAAACTGCGTTCAGTGGTTGATTTTACTGCATTACATAACAGAAAAAATGCTTCTTAACAGAATTACCCTTCATACATGATAAAAATACTTTTTGTTTTAAGTTTGGTTTATTTACAATAATAAAAATCCCCCAAGTTTTCACCAAACCGCTTGACGCCATATTAGAATGCTATCCTTCAGCTATCCTTCCATCTCTGACGTGGAAGGCTGAGGAGGCCTTCTAAGTCTACCCTACCAAACCAATCGAGCAGACAGAATGGTTATTCTAGTATAAGAAGGGTCCCAATCGAGTGGGCCCCAAGAGAAAATAGAGAGAACTTTGTCCATACTGTGGAAGTTTTAATCCCTGAACCGTCTCCACGGATTCCTGGTACTCAGCAACCTTCGTCGGAGGTTTGTATGGGGTCGTTGGCTTCAACTGCTCTGTGATGTCACTGACACACTTTGCGTTTAAATATCGAATGATGTGGAACTCTTTCCCTGATCTGCGCAGATGAAAGGCAATTGGTACGTGGAATGTTCCCAGGCCCCTGGCACAGGCATGGACTTTGATGATGTAGTGACTCCCTATAATAGGAAAGTCAAATCTATCTCAGAGAGGCTTTCATTCAAACATTACAAAGAAAACGTCCCACATGGTATTACCAGCTATCATATTCAATTTGTAATTTATAACTTTTTTACAGTCTTAATATAATTCAACAAAAGATAATACATACATTTGTATATGCACATGTAATATAAAAAAAAATAAAAAGTGCTATGATTGTCTGAACAAATGAATCTTCAAAAATAACATAAACATGAAGTACCTCAAACAACAATTAATGCAGAATATTTAATGAAAGTATTATATTTGTGACAGCATAAATGTAGCTTTCAAGAAATCCAAAATTATAGACACTTTCTTTTACTGTAACTTTAATGGGGACTGACCTGGTATTAATGGCACTGCCCCTTGACCCTCTGTGATTTTCTTTATGTATGTACTGACCTGGGATTAATGGCACCGCCCCTTGACCCTCTGTGATTTTCTTTATGTATGTACTGACCTGGTATTAATGGCACCGCCCCTTGACCCTCTGTGACCTTCTTGACGTCGTCCAGTGTGAACACCCTCATTCTCTTTAACATCTCACAATGTAGCAGCTCCACCATCTCCTCTGTCTGATTCTCTAGCTTTAGGAACATGGTCTTCTCTACGTTTTCTTTGATCTGCATGTGGTATGTCCCGTTAAGGTAGTCAGCATTGTCTCCTATTATGGCAATGCCTTCCCTGTCTTTGATTAGATATTCTCTAAAATAATTAGAAATTTCATTATATAAATGAAGAGAAATCATGGTTTTAATCTAACATGACATATATACACATGTATACTTTAATTGCTTTTAATTCTTTTTTCCAACTTTTGATACAAAATTAGGTACTGTCTGAAGTTACAGACTTATCACAGTTCACACAACAAATGCTCAAGTTAAAATAAGTAATCATATGACTGTTTGAAGTTGGAAAGCAGTTTTATTTAATTCACCTCTGCTTCTTCATTTCGGATGTGACTACCCCTAGTCTGTGTCGTCTCCCCTGAGAATGCCTTCCCATCTCAGTCACAGAAGTGGATCGTGCACCACAAATCATGCACTCGTAATAGTTGCCTATCTTCTTAATGTTGTCTGTATCCATTGAGGGCTGTGACTCCCTCTGGCCAGCCTGAGGTCTGTTGGGGAAGTCAGGAGCCGGGGAGGAGGTTCTACTGTGCACCGGGGTGGGGCTGAAGCTGCGATTGATGACCACATGCTGGTTAACTGCCACTTGGCCGAATCGTCTGGGTGGTGACCTTTTGTAAAATCTTCCCCCATTTGGGTCACTATTATTGTTTTGATTTTCTGTTTTTAAAAAAATGTCAATTAATTGTCAAAGAGTGTTTTTTTTTTTTTATCAAAGTGTAGATAGTTTACTAGAAATAAAGATTACCATTTTGTTCGTTCTTTTTCTTGTGGGAGTTGAGATATGGAGGAGCAGCACGACCTTTATGGATTTGAGGGCCCCTCAGGTGAAGGTGACCAGTGGTAAACAAGGTTTGTATCACGGGCCCAAAGGCTAGATTCTTATTACATTTATTCGAGTCACTTGGAATGTATCTGTCAATGTAAACCTTTCGCAGTTCCTTCTTTGTCAAACCAACAAATTTTATTTCCTTGTCTTTCAAGTAATCTAGGAAATCTATCCCTTGGGTTTTCTTCTCAGCAAAGGTGACTTTTCTTGGACTAGGCATTTCTTCCAGCAAAAAATAGTGTACATATGTAATAATGACAAAATTCTCAAAGCTTTGTTAAAAGAAATAATTATCATAAGACCAAATAATCATACTCTGTGATGTTCCTTCTAGCACATGCTTTAAGATACCATTTTGCTCAATTGGTAAGGCATCAGAGTTTAAATCTGAGGGTTGTACGCTCAAGTCAGATACAAGTGTGCCACCGCAAAAGTATCAGTAAAACAAGAGGCCCATAAGCCACATCGCTCACCTGAGAAGCTTTGACCATTCAGTTCTTTACCAGATTTCCTCCTTGTAATACATAATGCATCCCCAGCCTACCCCACTGATCATAATTTAGACATTTTGAAATCTACACTACCCCAGGATCCTTCCATGTGCACATAAGTTTCAACTTTTCTGGCCCAGTGGTTCCTGAGAAGAAGATTTCCAAAGATTTTTCCTATATATTCCTATGTAAAACTTTTGATTCCCCATTGTGGCCCCGCCCTTTCCCCAGGGGTCATGATTTGAACAATTTAGAATCTACACTATACCAGGATGCTTCCATATAAGTTTCAGCTTTTCTGACCCAGTGGTTCTTGAGAAGAAGATTTTCAAAGATTTATCCTATATATTTCTATGTAAAACATTGATTCCCCATTGTGGCCCCGCCCTTTCCGCGGGGGTCATGATTTGAACAATTTAGAATCTACACTACCCCAGAGTGCTTCCACATAAGTTTTAGCTTTTCTGGCCCAGTGGTTCTTGAGAAGAAGATTTTTTAATGACCCCACCCTATTTTTGTCTTTTCTTGATTTTCTCCCCTTGTGAGGGGACTTGGCCCTTTATTTTAAGAATTTAAATTCCCCTTCACCCAAGGAAGCTTTGTACCAAGTTTGGTCAAAATTGGCCCAGTGGTTCTTGAAAAGAAGTCGAAAATGTGAAAAGTTTACAGACGGACAGACAGACAGACAGCTAGACAGACGGACGGACGACGGACAAAATGTGATCAGAAAAGCTCACTTGAGCCTTCAGCTCAGGTGAGCTAAAAATGAATGATTTTCTTTTCTTTTTTTTTTTTATTTATCAGGAGATTTATTTGAAAAGGTCCAATATCATACTTAAAATTTACTTTGACATTATGATGATCATATTTTGATATACATGATATATGTACCTTTGAAAAATCCAAATTCTGCAGAGTGGGAACAGGAGTGAAGTGATTATGTTTTCCTTGTTATATCATCATTTTACCTAGTACAAATAAAAATATTTAATTTTACAAAATCATTAAAGAGAACTAACTGACTGAGAATGAAAATGTTACATCATAGAACATTTGAAAAATCATATTATCTGTCTACCCTTTATTTCATGCATACATATCATTTAAATTTGAAATGATTTCATTTACGATTTACAAATTTAAAACCATCCATACTGAAAAAAAGTTATAACTTACACTGAAGTTATTATATCTAGGCTCTGAGGTACAAATTAGTTGTAACTAAAATTAAAATTTTTTTGACTGTTTTTCCAAGAATAACTAGAATGTAAATTTTCTGTACTTTGCCATTTTCACGTAGGGTTATGCCCTGTTCACATGGAGAGTTTAATTCGCAGTAAATTGATGTGAAGAAAACTAATGCGAAGTTAAATAATGCGAATTAAATTGCGTGAAATTCACACGACAGCTAAACCCTACAATACGACTTTTCAGTAAGGCTATTATGCCGTCATTTGTATTTCACCTCATGTATGCCGAGCAGATCCATCTGACATACTATTCATAAAGCGATTGTATACAACTAAGTGATTAGTACAATTTTCCTTTACTTTTGAAACCAAAAATAGCACATATACCTGAATCTAACCACTGACATGTGGCCTGTGACTTAATTCGGGTCTTAAGCATGCGTCAAAATTAATTCGAATTAGCTTTTGCTTAGCCTTCACACGGAGCTTATGCGAAGTAATTTAATGTGCAGTAAATTAATTCGAATTAAACTAATTCACATTTAATTATCCGTGTGAATTCTCTTCAAATTTAATTTGCAGTAACTTACGTTTAATTCTAATTAAACTGCCCATGTGAACAGGGCAATATAACAAAAATGTAACTTTTTGGACATAGCCATAATTTCATGTTTGTCTGCACCTTTGTCTTTTTCATGTAAAAAAAAAAAATTAAGAAAATTAGTAATGAAAAATCTCTATCATTTTTTTCTATTGAATACCTAAATAAGGTAATGGCTAATTGAATCTGTATTAATCTCAGCGAGATGTCGTAGGGACTAAAATATTTGGTCGGACGTCCACTACGTAGTGGACGTCCGACCAAATATTTTAGTCTCTACGACATCTCGCTGAGATTAAATCTGTATAAGTTAAATAAAGATTTGGGGGCCTCTTTATCTTTGTCTAGTCTTTGTTTATACATACCCAAAACAAAGATTCTGGTCTTCTGAAACGTATCCCTCCATCTAAACAGCTTCAATTTTCTTGATTAAATGATTGATAATGGTGCTGTCTAAATTTTCTTGATGTCATCATCTCGTGTTATCAGTTATGATCAATCGATTGCCGTTATTTTCTCTCTCTTTAAAAAGAATTGAAGTGTACTTTCATTTTGCGGGAAATTTACTTTCTTATCTTCCGTACAAAGAAGAGCGTTATTCATTGATGCTTACAACGATGATTCTAAAATGAATGATATGGGTAAAATGCGTCACTCTCGATGACCGGGCAAAATGCAGAAAAAATCGAACTTTTACGATAAAGCTCAATATTTAAACTTATTCATTTGCATACTTGTAAATAAACTACCCCATATTTTCTAAAGGAACTTATATTGAGTCCAACAATTTTAACCAAGCTATATGATGATGTTTCACAGGCGCTTGTTTCGTATACGGGGTCCCCCTACCTATATTTACGTGGTAAAAATAGGTAGGGGAACCCCGTATCCGAAACAAGTGCCTGTGTGATGTTACCCTTTTTAAAATTTCAATCAAATTGATGTAAAAAAAAAAATAGAGAATAAAATATATCATTTTATACTAAAGTTGATGTTTATTCAAAATGTGGTTCAGACTTAATATATGATGTCTAGACCATAGTAATCAAAATCAGAGGTAGGGGGACTCCCCTTCCCCATCCTTTCCCACATTTATGCAGAGACATCGAGATAATTTAGACATTGGAATCAGGGATTTTTGGGGTTGTTGTTAATGTAACTCCCCCTTTTCAATTTGCTTCTGACGCCTATGTTACTTGCCACAGTTGTGAATAATATTAAGTTTTCATATAATCCAAACCCATTCCTACTGTGTACTTCTACTAACTTATTTGTTGGAGCAAGATCCAATCTCAAATTAGTCCATACAAATACATCTAGATGGGATATACTATTGGGGAAGAGAGTACATGTATATATCATCTGACAAAAATTCAAGCCAGTTTTAATCCAAAATAGACTCATGAATTCACAAAACTAGCAACACTGGGCATATGCTCAAAGTTCTGCTCAGAAGACACAGATTCCTCAGCATATTGTTGTTTATTTGGGATTTATGGTATATGCATTGGTGACATGCAATATTACATATACATGCAGGTCTAAACACAGTCCTTAATTATCATCCAACTTTGAAATCCTCATCTTTTATATCAGAGATGGATGTAAAAAAGTTATTTAGTAATTCAATTTTCTCTTTATCGGAAAATGCGTATATAGGATCACCATTCTCATTCACCTGTCTAGCAGATACTGAAAGAATAAAATCTTTCTGCAAATGTTCTACATGATAACTACGATGATATTTAAAAAGAACCCAGGTCTTATCATTTTTCTTGAAAAAATAATTAATTTCGTAAAACCTTCATAAAAAATTTAAATGGGAACGTTTGAAGGATGTCATTTATATTTTTGAATTCTAGCATTTCATACTGGGGTGGAAATCAATATATTTAACCAAATGATTTAAATATGTGTGTGAACTTATACCATGATTAGGACATCCACTTGTCTTTGTAGAATTTTGTCCACCATGGAACTACAAGCGGGGCATTCTTTGATCTAGCCTTCTAGGTAACATCAACTTTTATCGGAAAATATTACAAACTTTTGGAAGATTTACAAAGCGTGTTTAAATACCTTGAACTAGATGCCAAGTTTTGAAAATTTTACCATTAAGCGGGCAATTGATAACCTTCTAAGGGTCGATTTCTTTAAGTCAAGTTCCTTATTAATCATGAAATGATTGTTTCAATACAACAGGATAGACCTTCATAAAAACTTGTAAGATGCATTAACCTATAAAATTTATAAAAGATTGTCGTTTTATCTGGTATTTTTTACGACGTGCGTGAAGCCATTAAAACCAAGGTCATTCTTTGAAAAAAAAAATGATATGTAGTTCATGTTTTAATCAACGTTATAATATTGTGACGTAAGCTAAATCCGTTAAAAATGCAAATTTTTCCTGTAATGGATAAATCTGTGGTTCCTATGTCAAAGCTTTAAGTTCCTCAGATTTCAACACAATTCTTTAGTAGCCAACCCATTGATTTCATCGCACCTGCTTCTTTACATTTTCCCCCTTCCTGTATATTATTTTAACACATAGAAGAATATTAACATTCAAGAATAGGGCGATCAGTAGGGTTTAATAAGGATAATTAAATGTTAACTTAACGTTTTAAATAGCTTTGGCAAAAAGAACAAAAAACGTTTATTTTATTCAATAATTTGGTGTATTATTCTTTAAACTTGAGATAAATACATTTGTAAATAGTTAAGTTTGACATATTTTCAGGGTTGTACAAAATGAAGCTTTTTTATCTTTTAAAATATGTAAATCATTCCATAAACATAATATGCGTTACGTTTCCTGATATGATTTTGCAAGAGTCCCAAAACAGAAACACTTTAAAATACGTGTACACTATTTCCACCAAAAGTAAGGAATTATCATCTAGACAATTCAGAACAAAAGTCATCATTTCGTAAGTTCTATATGGTCGATACAATGACCTTGTGAGCAAATACAATATATCATTGAGTCAAATGCTGACTGACGTTTTTCATACCAATCGTTAGTCCAACATTTATACACTGAATTGACGACGGATTTTCCGTTATTTCACGGAGCACACGGCGGTCAACAGGGGATGTTAACTCCTCCATTGCACCTGATCCCACCTCTGATGTTTCGGAGGTCCGTGTTTGCTCTGCTCCTATTTTGTATTGTTTTATGGACTTAGATATTGAATACTGTTCGTCATCTCCATATCCTTCATGGTGATAACAAAGGAGTGCAAAAAATGGCATAATTAGGAATTTTAAATAAAGTTTGAAATTTGCAAGATCCATACTATATAGAATTCAGTCGTGCAAACATATGAGTGTGTTTTCATGTAATTATGAAAGCTTTTCAGTACATAACAACCATTCATTTGTAAAGAGTTAAATATATATTTGAAATATGTGAAATATTATTAATCTTAGCCTGTTTTAATTAATTAATTAATTAATGAAGAATAAAGTAAACCTCTTAAAGAAAATATTCCATGTATTTTAAAATCAGCTGAACAAAGTTATACTTGATTCTCTTTTATGACAAAATATACCTTTAAAATTGATTTTATTTGCAGTTTTGTTATATTTTTGTAAAAAATGTTGATTTGTAATATTTTCTAAAAAAATCTCACGAGGCGGCAAGGCAGGTCCAGATTTTTTTTTTATTTGAAGGTATTTTAAACAGAAAAAAAACTTAAAAAAATAAAAAAGCAATTCTTTATCTAAGTAGTATGAAGAATGTTTTTTGTCGAGTTAGCTCTATAGTATTACATATCGTAACATATTTAACCTTATTACTACGTGAGGGGAGGAATCCAACTCCGATATGCACAACGAAGAATACAATTTCTAAGTAAACATTAATGCAATAGAAACTAGTCTACTTTTTTCGAATTTTTTCAATCAAACGAGATATCGGGGGTTGGAAATGTCATATTTCCTACACCTGCTGGAATGTTTAATATGAGAACTTGGCAGGTTAAGCATTCATAATAAATTTGAGTTCCTTAATTACGCAATACAAACAGAGGACTCTATTTAGTATTGTCTAATAACGGATTAAATGTCGCGGGGACTGATAGACAAATACTTACTAAGCTTTAGCTATACAATTGTTGAGTTATTATAAGAGAAAATCACAGACTTTACACAACACACAGTTGTAGTTCATTCGATAACGGGTATTTACAATCTAACACCCTTCATGCCAAATTGAACATTTTTTCGATACATCGGTATCAAATTTAATTAAATGGTTTAATGAAAGATTGTGCCACATCGTCGCTTCGATTAATTCCTAAGATTGTCCAAGTTTCTATGTGACTTTAAGGCGTGAATCACCCCGAATTGCGATTGTTTCCTAAACTACCGACGAACATTTTTTATGTAAATAAAAGGATATGGAACTTGTCAATATTCAAGTACATACAAAATGGTTTTATCATTCGGGAGAACCCCTGACTCTTATTGATTTGTACACTGAAAACATTAATTGTACACCCAAGACTAACATTTATTTGAATAACATTTATCTAGATTTTATTCGCTATGACGAGTTCCATGTATTACATCTAAAATCTAAATTTTAGGATCAAATATCTCAAAAGTTAGCGTCATCTTTATATCAATTTCACGTCTTTATTATAAAAGAAGCAGTTTGATCTAATTTAGATATTTTTTAATACATCCTTTTTTCAGAAATATGAAAATGCATGATTTTCATATGACCTGAAAGAACTAGAGAGATGAAAGGATAGGAATTATTCTTGAATGTCTTCCATATTTTGAAGACCTTTTCGGCGGCAAAGCGATGCAATTATTCATAATATGTATGCATTTAAACATATAAATGAAGATATCTAATAACACTTAAGCATATGATTTATAACTACCCTTAAGATTTAATAGATAATAATATGCCTGCAAATGTTGATATTTGGATTTTTAATGACCTTTTTTGACCCTTTCTTCTTTTATTTCAAATTTTCACCTTGCACTTAGATTTTCTCACGCAAAAATACGTATGAATGAAAAAATAGGTATCAAAAATTATTTAATGTCATTTTATCCCTAAATTATTTTCACTGACAAGTTTGAAGACCTTGGCACAGCGAAGCCCTGATAGCTTTGTCCCTGATTCTCGTTACGTTACATTTGTGATTACGATATATGAAATAGACTTAGTTCAAACAATTTCTTGTATTCTGTACAAATTAAAGGCCAGGATTAGGTATGAAAAGAAAGCGCTTTTCTTCCTTTTAAAGATTAAAGTGACTAGAGATAAATACTGCTTCGCCTCCGTTGAATCCTTTGTGGCTCACCTTCTTCTTGGTCTGTAGAAATGTTTGTTCCTTATTTCAAAACACAGAATATGAAAATGTATGGGTGAGAAATGCAGCAATCTCATTTATTCTGATGATGCATGGAATATACTTTATGCTACAGGTATGGTTAAAATTTTTGTTCTGAATTGTCTAGATGATAATTCCTTACTTTTGGTGGAAATAGTGTAAACAAAAAGCAAATTTTATTCCTGAGATTGAATAAAAAAAATCACCTTTCTTGCTGGAAAAATGTTTATCAACTTAATATCATCAAATATATTTAATGTGTATATGATGTGACATATCAAAGTCACATACAAATCTTTTTCAGACGAGGTCTATCTGAGCAAGTAACTCTATCAAACTATTCTTGCAAACAATGATTTCTTGGACAAACTGATCAATTTTTTAAGATTTTAAGATAAACAAAATGAATAGAAAATAAATTGGTGAACATTTTATTTCGACATAACACAAAACACAAAATAATATGGACTGTTGAATCAGTCTAAACTTCTCTCCCCCTCGAAACAAGCACAACCCTTGCTTTAACCTCAATTCAACCTTGACAAGCTTAAACTGTAGCTCAATCTAATAGTAAAATATTGTCATTTGCATTGTGCTTGAATGTTTTTTGCATTATTTAGCTTTATGTCTCAAAGACATCCTTCCCTTTGCAAGCAATAGCTCTTGCTCAACATAACAATATTGGCAATACAAATTCACAATAAATCATGTAACAAACATGTATCTTCTTGTACAGGATTTAAATACAGAGTTTGCTTTTGCATTACCGGTACATATTTTTCAATATGATATATACATCATAAAAAGTTCTGACAATTTGAGATCTACATCTTAAGAAGTTAATTTGTAAGCACTGGTTTAAATAATTTACATCAGAAAACCTACATTTAGTTTTTTTGTGGCACACAGTTGTATTTTTTGTCCTTTAGGAATGTTTCTTTGACAACTGATTGTCTCCTAGCTCTATTCCTCTACAAACTATCTCTCTATCCATTCTATCTGTCTATCCTATACAAAACAACTTTACCTAGCACTAATTCCTCTCTTTTTAGCTCAAATGCCCTTGTGTTGGGAGATGCAGGTCATACATGTACCTCTTTTTTATAACTAACTTGTGTGTGTTCATTCCTTGTAACTTGATCACTGGGTCAAAGATTGTGGTAATTAATACCATTTATAATCTGTTACATTAAATTACAAGGAAAAAAGAGTTCACATTTCTTCAGTCATCATATTTCTTCAGTAAGGAGTCTCTAGAATAATTAGGGGGAAAAGAACAGACAGATCCATTCGAAATTGATACTGTGAATAACATATTCACAGAATGATTACAAAATCAAACAATCATTGCACTGTTACATACTTCTGAATGATGACTGACAAGCATTCTTCGAAAATATTAAGTAAACTGTGTGTAAATTTACAACTACTTGTACTTTGAATCCAAAGAAAAAATGTCCTAAGGCATACATGGGTGTTCTACAAATGTATATCCCATATGAGAAATTTTTATCCGTCATTTATCACTGAATGGTCAAAATAAAATAAAGAGAACAAAACTGGAATATAATTTCACAAAGCATAAAAATGTCATGCCCCTTAACTACTGGTTGGCTGGTAGTAGGCAATAACTGATGAGATAAAACTGGATTCTGTTGAAAATCAAATTATTTACAATATTCAAAGAAACCTAGCTCTAATAGAACAAATAAATGTGGAAGTCAAACTACTAGGATTGCTTCTGGTGGAAACTCGGTGCTAAGAATCTTCCATACAAAATTAACCTTTATTTACAAAAATGCTTTCCTACATAAAAATTAAATATTTCTCTAATTCTCATTTCTGTTTACCTTTAAAGTGTTTAAAGTGGTATCACATACATATATAATTTATATATGGACATTAAAAATGAAGAAAATGATGTGAAAATCTTGCATGTTCTCAACAGAATATTTTAACAAGGGCAGACGCATAAAATAAATAACATTCTATCCATTTGTTAAGTTCAGAGAGAGAAACAAACAAGGATTCAGAGAAAGGACAAGTCTGATTAGCCATGAGTGATCTCCCTTGGTGTATAAAGAGTTCTTTCCCTTATGACCAAGCTTGACGGAGTACTAGTTAAGAGACATGTGATTATAACTGGTTAATTTCCTTGGCGTCCTTCAGCCAGGGGTGTTGTAGACACTCAGCTGCCGTGGCACGTTTCGTGGTATCGAATGCCAGCATGGGAGTTAAAAAGTCAGTAAAACTCTTGGCCTCTTCTTCATCCCACTCATATTTCTCCATCAAAACCTCAAACAGGCCCCAGGGTTTTAATTTTGGTATGTTGTGAAGTTCACCTATACAAAAAAAAAATTTACAATGCAAGTATGAACATGATGAACGTAGATTCACATACACATTTACTTCATGTAACTGACATCATTTCAAGGCTATTTAACACCTATTTTTGCTTCAACATGGTAGATGTACATCATAGTCAACTAAACAAGGAATGGCCAAAAAATATTGGAATTGCAGAGCTGCCAACATTCTGAATTGACAAATAGTAAGGCGGGGTCCAAGGACCACCTAGGCCCCCTGCCGCATAAGATGTTTTGTAAATGGACATGTATGCAATCTGAGCATTTTGAGGCATGTTTCCATTTTGTTTACTTTACAACATTGACATGAGTGCCATCAGCCTACTAAAATCTAAGTGATGATACAAGCAAGCGCTGTAAGGATTATGAATATTTAATTATAATTGTAGAAACTATAGATGGCATTGAAAACCTTGATGGAGAAAAAACGAAATAGGAAGAATATAGAGAGAAATTGTAAGGCATATTTTAGAAGCTTATTTAGTAAGCCTTATGCAAAATCATAAGAGTTGGCAGCTCTGGAATTGAGAAGTGTTAAAAACTCCTGCAGATACAATTAGATTAAGATATTAATACAACTTGTAAGATTATAACCCTAACAGACCTCTTCTATTGAAGTATCTCCTGGATTTCTCTCCTGACAGACTGATCTCTCGTGGAATGGGACCCAGCAGTTCTATTATGTGTGCCAAGTGATCGTCATTACGACTGAAGTTTTCCCCCGAATTTGGCTCAAATAGATAATCTCCTGTTGCCAATTCAAATGCCTGAAAAATAAGTATATTGCATGTACAATGGTATTGTCAATCAGACGCATCTTTTTTTTTTTTTTTTTACAATAAATCTACACAGACACATCAGAACATGGAAATTGATTTAAAAAAAAAGCAAATCTCAAATATCCTTCGTCATTTATTTTTTTGACAATTAACAATTGAATACTAATCAATTAAGCAAAATTTCATTATCTAAATTGGGAAGACTCATTATTATTTTATAAAAGTTTGTCCACTTACCATCTCTGTAACTCATACTTGAATACAACTTACTAAATCTTATTTGAATTATTTCCCTTCAACAACATGGTATTTACCAAAGTTCTATGAAACTGTATTTTCTATAAAGCCTAGAACATTTTCTATAATATTCTTAAAAAGTAAGTTTTTTGCCCTAACACCTACCAGTAAATGATTGTATTATTTGAAATATATGTATTGAAAGTTAGTATGGTGTATCTGTCTTGACAAACTAGTATTTAATTTTTCAGATGTTATTGAAAGTGTTGGACAGGCAGGTACTAATCTAGTAATCAAGAGAATATGAAATGTATGTAATTTCTGTTCCCTACAGAGGTGTTGAGAACCTACCATACAGGCGGTGCTCCAGATGTCTGCGGGGGGACCGTATCCCGCCCCTATCAGCACCTCCAGGGCTCGGTACTGCCTTGTCTGGATGTCGTCAGTGAAGTGTAAAAACTACAGTAATAGAGTAGGATGATTAAACATCAACAGTCACTTAGATGTACTATTTACTACAGATTAAATCTTAAGACATTCAATCTTTTAAATGATAATTCAAGTAATTTACAATGAAGTACGATACATGTTCTTGCAGGTAATTAAATATACATGTAGCACAATTTTTTACTATAACACTTCCTTTTTTATTTATGACTTGCAGTTGAATTTCTTGGGGATCAGATGGTTTAAACATGATGGGAAAATGCATAAACATTGATGAATAAGAAATAAGCTTTGGCATTTCCAAGAAAGAATTGAGCCGATTACTGAGTCAAATATGTCTACATGTACAATGAAGAATCAGCATATGTAAAGCATTATACAATACATACTGTCCAACAGGCATTGCCTAGATCTGCTATTTTGACAGGAATATCACAAACTTGTCTGACTGGATCTGGTTGAATCAAGGAATTCTTATCTAAAAATATATGTATAATGGTTAAAAGCATTTATACTGAATTTCCTGTTGCTACAAATATATAAACGAAGGCACCGCAAGGCAGATCATCCCCTCCAACCCTGTAGAGAGCATAGATCTATAGATCAAAACAACATTGGACATCCATCTTGATGCAAATTACATCATTTAAATATCACACAGAATTAACTCACTCACCCACAAACAAACAAAAACAACTGCCTTTATCTTCTCCAACTCTGTTGCAAGGGGATAATTAAATTAAAGTTTTCTAGGCAGATGGATGAAGTCTCTCAATCCTTTGCTCACCTGAGTAGTTGTTTTTTTTCCCTGGGGGAGGAGGAGCTATGAAGTCTCTAATTAAATGCTTTGCTCACCTGAGGAGTTGCTTTTTTCACTGGGGGAGGAGGAGCTATGAACCCCGGGGCTCTGGGACCGCCGCTGATTCTCGTCAGTGGATCCCTCTTCCATCGGATTCCCCTCACCCCCCACACTGTTAGATTCACATGTGTCCTGATCATTCGTGGAGTTTCTGTTGGTGTCTACCTGAGATTGAGATTCACCGTGTCCGTTACACATGAGCGCATCTGCTGAGCGCTTGATGTCTATAGTCACTTCATTGTCATTGTCACTGATTGCTGGGTCCATAATGTTAGATAAACACTTTGTCTGATTCTCAATATTCTCAGAATTTTTCTCTTCATCTGTTTTTTTCTTTGTGTCTGTACATTCTGAAATAAACATTTTGCATACTGGGTATTAGATTTGTTTGATATAAAATGATCCTGTTTATGTTGTATTTAGTTATGACGTGACCCGTACCTGTATTATTGTTATCCGACTGACTCTGGTCCACCTGGTTCTCGGTGCCGTTTTCCTGGTTGTTGTCCACCGTCATCTGGTTATTGGCGTGGGGGGATTCGGTGTTGTCGACAGACTCGCTTGAGTCTGGCTGCTGACTCTGTGATGACGCGTCATTCATCTCAGGCTCGGACTGAGCCAAACTCGTCATACTCTCACTGTTCACCATTCTCTCTTTCTCAGCAGCCTGAAGAAAGTGTATTACATAATAAATAAAGGAAAAATCATTCATATCAAATTTTGTACCAAAACATCTGATTACAGTTTCCAGTATGTTTTCAAAAGTTTACATCATCTGAATATGATAACCATGTTTTGTTTTTCACATTATCTATATATCCAAAGATATGTATCCGAAGATTACATTTACAAGACTCAGATTTGCAGAAATTGTTTAACTATAGTCACGAAAAAAATTATAAATCATTATGAGAATATCTATATGCAAACGCTTGGATAAACAACCAAAATCTACTTGCAAACTACTTTTAGCCAGCATTTAAAGCAATGTTTATTCTCACATAGATTTATTCAAGAAAAGCTTAACCTGTTTCAACAATTAATATTGAGTGATTAAGCCTATATTAATAAAGCATGAGAAATTAATGTCTCCCTCACAATGAAAAAAATTTTGCAGAAAAAAGTTTCCTTTAAATAAATTAAATTTAAGAAAAAATAATTCTGGATTTTTAGTTTCCTTTCCTTCAGCTGGGAAAATATCCTTACAATATTCATAAATAAATACAAGAGGCCCATGGGCCACATCGCTCACCCGAGCATTGTGGCTAGGAAAAAGTAGTAATTTGTTTACTATTGAACAGTTTGAATCCAAAAGTTTGGCCCCGCCCTACCCCCGGGGGTCATGATTTGAACAAACTTGAATCTACACTACCTAGGGATGCTTCCATATAAATATGAGCAATTCTTGCTTTGCTGTTCTTAAGAAGAAGATTTTTAAAGAATTTTCCTATATATTTCTATATAAAACTTTGGTCGGCCATTGTGGCCCCGACCTACCCCCTGGGGTCACGATTTGAACAAACTTGAATCTACACTACCTGGGGATGCTTCCATATGAATATGAGCAATTATGGCTTTGCTGTTCTTGAGAAGAAGATTTTAAAGAATTCTCCTATATCATGTACAGTACCGACCAGACCCAACCTGACACAAAGCAGTCCCAGAGCAGTCCCGGGGACTGCTTCCTGGGACTGCTAAAGCAGTCCCACAGCGGTCCCACAGCGGTCCCAGAGAGCAGTCCCAGCGGTCCCAGAGAGCAGTCCCAGCAGTCCCAGAAAGCAGTCCCAGTGGGCGGGGTTTATTAATTAACTGGGCGGAGCTAACTCAGAAATGAGATTTCCAATAAACAATGGAACTATAAAAGGCAGTAGAAATTGATTCTGGGTAGTATGCCAGGAATTCTTACATGTACGGGAATGTCATTTGTGAACAATACGGGCATAGAAATTGTAATTATTCCATTTATATTTTTTGGAGGAAGAAGGCTTTCACACCTACATATAGTCATGTACAGATATGAGTTACACTGAACATGAATTATATTTTATCACAATTATCGGGTATATTTATTTAATAATTATTCTGTGATTGACACTGGTTCCCATATTTGTTTTTATACAGAAAATAAAACGTGAATTAATTATTTTCAACCAGAATAAGCTTTAACCCCCATCCCCGCAATCACGCATTTTAACACATATACCGTTGCCCCACAATCACGCATTTTAACGCATATACCTTTGCCCCGCAATCACGCATTTTAACGCACTTAAAGGTTTTGTTCTACAATGAGACACAGTCATGTATATTTGTATATATGAACTTAAAAATTTTACCGGGAAATCAGATAATTAAACTTAATGACGTCATAATAAGAATATACGTAATTATTTGTGTCAGAGCTCGGGTTTACAACTGCTGAAATGGAACCTTACCTTAATCGAAAATACTCATGGTAAATTTGTGGGAGTATTTAAAATGACGGATTTTTCCTCAGATTTGTTTGATGATGACAGTGACTGTCACAGTAGTTTAAGTGAATTAAGCTCTGAAAATCTTTCGTTATCGAGCCTCTCTGATTCGGACCTAGAGCTAAGCGATATGGAATCCAATGATGAACAAGGAATTGCACCAAAATGGACTTCCATCTTACAAGATATTGATGTACCGCCCTTTGTATGTACTACGGGGCCAATGCAGAAAGTGCAGTGTAGTGAAACAGAAAAAGATTTTTTCGAAAATATTTTTGATTCAGATTGTATTTCTACATTAGCAACAGGCACCAACAAATATGCCCTCGAGGAACAACAACGAAAAGGTTTGCTATTAATTTACAGCTATAATATAAGTAATGTCATGTAAATATGATTGTAATATTTATCAAGGAAAATTGACATGATAGTAAAAGAATAGAGCTAAGGCAAACATAATAGATTTACTAAAAATTTTGTAGCACTTCATACGAATCAAGTGTTTTATAAAAAGTTATTGAGAAATAAACACGAATGCTGATATTGAGCAAATGTTTTCCTTTAAAAATCTGCAACTTGTGCATAAGTTTATTTATTTATTCAGTTTATTATAAGTTTATTAGGGCAATACAACTTATCAGTTTAGAAAATGACAAATATGACATACAACATATCATACAATAAAGGTAAAAAAAAATATATACTAGGTAAAGACCCATTTTAATTATATAGTGTATACCTATACAGTGTGTATATAATACATTGTACCTTATATTATTATTTTAAACAAATAAATCTAGATACTAATTTTGGTTAAAATCATAGAATTAGTTAATTAAACGGAACCATACTTACTAAAAGTCAACACGTACACATGTAAACATATGTTTTTAAAATTTTATATGTACTATTATATCCTTGAAAAATGTCCGTGTGCTAAAAAAAACTCTATTTCCGTTTATCAAAAATGTATGAAAGACACGCAGTTCTTTTTATTTATTTCATGTTTTCTTTGAATCATACGATAAAAAAATGTAGAAACATCGCGACTACATCTCATTTTGACTGAAAATGAAATGAATGTATAATATAAACAACTTTAAAAATAATACTGATTCGAAGTTACATGTAATATCAACTCACATTGTAGTGCCGTTTTTTTTTGGAAGGGGGGAGGTTCCTCCAATTTGCACTGTATAAATATTAATTCTATTTACACTAGTACTGAAGCTTGTCACACATTTGCCAGGTAGTAAGTAATAAATGTATTAGGTGAAATGTTGAAATTCTTAAAACAACTGGTGAAAGAAGGGGGGTGAACTATGAAATAGTTGCGCGTTATTTCGACAATATTTTTATGTACTGAAATGGTGCCACCCTGTATAGAATTAATGCAGGCATATATTGCACTTCAATAAATTTATTAATTCTATTTTAAGTTGAACATATACATCTAAATTCTTCATCCCTAGATTCAAAACATTAAAAGGTTCATTCTATTTTTTCAATGTAGGTCGTGATTCTTTGTGGTATGAATGTACATATAGTGAGATGCAGGCATATATTGGGATTCTGATCATGATGGGTATAAACAAGATTCCCGATTACAAGCTGTACTGGAGTCATAATAAATTTTTAAGGAATGCTGGCTTCCAGGAAGTAATGCCCTTAAAACGCTACGAAAAAATAACTCAGTATTTGCACTGCAGCACAGAGAACTCGGAGGATACGCTTTATAAAATTCGCCCTATTCTGGATATTGTTTCAAAAAACATGTCTGAATCCTACAATCCCCGAAAACAGCAAACCATAGATGAAGGCATGATAGCATATAAAGGAAGACATAAGGTAGTGTAGCAAAACTTCTTCATTTATTGATGTACGTGAAACTGTTTTTGTGACAAAATGGTTTAACCCCCCTCCTTTCCCTGATACATGTGTATAAGAATTTGAGTTTTATGAAATGAGTGCTCCCCCTTTGTTATGTTGATTTTTTTTAAACGGTGTGTTTTTTTCTTTGTCTCTAATTTATAATGTACATCTTCTTCTCAAAATGTTGTAACAGGCCTATAATATCTTGCTATCTTCATTTATAGGCCAAACAGTATATACCCTCCAAACCGACTAAATGGGGATTAAAAGTTTGGCTCCGGTGCGACAGTTTGTCTGGATTTTGCCATCAGCTTGACCTGTACCTCAGAAGGGACCAATATAAGGGTGTTCCTGTTGGCCAGACAGTAGTCTTTAAACTTACGGAGGAATTACAGGGCAAAAACCATCACGTTTTCTTCGACAGCTTCTTTACTTCAGTCGAACTAGCAAAGGGCCTGCTCGCCAAAAAGATCTTCTGTTGTGGAACGATTGTAAGAAATAGAAAGGGATTCCCCAGCGACCTGAAGTCAGTGACGCCAAAGTTCCAAGGAGATTACGTAACACGGTATATATCTGAAACTATACTGAAACGCAGTTTCGGGCCTGATTTATACATACTGCCTTTGTATTTTTTAAACGTAACCATTGTGAAATATATGTGACTAATAAGTAAATTCTTTCTCGTTACAGACAAGACGGCCAATTAACAGCTACTGTGTGGATGGATAACAGACCCGTGTCAGTTTTGTCAACAATGACATCGCCGATTGAGATGGCTACTAATGTATCCAGGCGCCTGAAAGATGGTTCAGCTGTATCCATCCCCCGACCACAAAGTATCGGGCATTATCAATCATATTTTAGGGTAGTTGATTTATTTGATCAATTGCGTTCGAAATATCCAGTCGGCAGGGCAAGCAAAAAGTGGTGGAAATATGTACTTCACTTTCTTATCAACACTGCAATCATCAATGCCTATATTCTTATGAAAGAAAGTCGACCCCAGCTTCCCGCACCTCAGATCTCCAGATTTCCGCATTATTCCGCATTTTTTCCTCATTTTAATATGGAAAAAATGTGGAAAAAAATACGGAGAGAATTAACAATACGGAAAAGCAGAAAATATACGGAAATAATCCGGAAAATAAATGGAAATAATACGGAGAATTGGACTTAGTCTATTTTTCATCTGGAAAAATATTGAACTCTTAACTTAGAATATTTTTCATCTGGAAAAAATACGGAGCTCTGGACTTAGATTTTTTTCATCAAGAACAAGATGTGTTTGTGAAACACAGTAGCACCCGGCGGCAACATTAAGTTCTAAAAAACAATTTTTAGCAAATGGGTCTCAGTCAAGGTCACACAATCATTGTTCTTGGTATCATTTGAAAGCACTTTATTAGTGTAGTATGCATACCAAATATTAAGTCTCTATCATCTATGGTTCAAAAGTTACGGCGAAAATTCGAAAAAAGCTATATTTAGCACATAGGTCACAGTCAAGGTCACAAGGTCATTGACCTTGGTGTCAGTTGAAAGTGCCTAATTAGTGGAGTATGCATACCAAATATGAAGTCTCTATCTCTCACGGTTCAGAAGTTATGGCGAAAGTTCGAAAAAGCTATTTTTAGCATAAAGGTCACAATCAAGGTCACAAGGTCATTGACCTTGGTGTCGGTTGAAAGTGTTTTTGTAGTGGAGTATCCATACCAAATATGAAGTCTCTAAGTCTCACAGTTCAAAAGTTATGGCGAAGGTTAATAGTTGACAACAGACAGACAAACAGACAGACATAGGCTAAACAGACAGACAGGACAAAAACAATATGCGCCCCCAAAAAATTTGGGTGCATAAAAACTGTCTTAGAGTTAACAGCAGTTCTCTGTTTCTCCTGAATGTTATGTACAATTTGATCGGGATCGGAAGAATGTTTCAAAAAGTCGGGCTCAGTGATCAATTAATTTAAACAACAGACCGCCAAAATTTAACCTTGGCTTCCATGTTGCAACGTCTGCTCTGTCTAAAGGAGGAAGTTTGTTGACCAGACAGCCTGAGATCGTATTGCTGTATCAACCAAAAGATGCAGATACACGTATTTCATATGCGGTAGGTCAGTCATATTATTTTTAACATGTGTATCACTGTGATGATGAAAATAAATACTCTAGGCATAGGATTGAGCTACCAGGCTACGTACGTTTCAGCCAATATGCCCCTGATTCAAATCTTTCAATCAGCTCAAGAATTTTATTATGGTTAACCACAATTAAAGGTGTTAATTTTGGGGAGTCATGGTCTGTAATCTCTAGCAATGATTTACCATATTTTTTTTTTTTTGGTAGCGTCGGTGCATAAAGGAGGAGATTTCTGAAAAAGAATAAGTGGTTCTTCAACTTACTGCGATTTTAACAGACTTAAAGCTTGGTCCATGGATTGTTATGTTTGAGGTATATATATTCTTTTTTTATTGCTTGTTTAATTAAAAACAGTCAACTATGATTGTCATTATTATAAATATTATTTTAAACAAATTGATTTAAAATTGAAGAACCCAAACTTGTGTTTATAAAAAGATTATAAAAGCAATGAATTTAAATTTTATCAATATTGCACCATTATAATTTAATCACTTTTTTTTAACTGATAGGATTTGCCAATTCGACCGGAAGTGCTGTTGGAAGAAATTAAACATGCAGTGACCTTACAAATTACAAAGAAGTCTGAAGAAAATTTTTATTGGACAGATGGGTGTAAAGCACAGACCTGAGATATAAATTGAATTGTGAGAAATATGAATCAGGGATGCAGGTAGAAAATGGCAAATGTGATCCAGATTGATAAAAAATGTCTAAAAAAATTTCTAATGTTTTGTAAATATTCAACGCTATGTCAATTGTTATTTTTTCCCCAATATCTAAAAGTGTTGAACATTTCACTCTCACTTTTCCTTAAATAGAATGAATAGATTTCCATTTATTTAATATGAATATTAAAAACTGCCACATTTTTTCCATGATGAACTTGTGGCTTAAATAAGAGTTGTAGTTTTTTCCATACATGCTCCTATTTGTTTGTCAAAGATATAAGATCCAATGCATTGCTCATGAACATAATGTGTAATTTTGTTTATGTTTTTTTCTCATAATGATATAATAAATTGCATATAATTTTGCACATTGTTGATGGTTTTGTAAATATTTATGTATGTATTCATCATGTAGCGGTTTTAAGCCATTTTATAACCATGTGATTAACTCCGTATTTTCTCCAGATTTCCGTATTTCCACATTTTATCAACCAAGTAAATACCTCCATATTTTGTATATATGGAAATTCGGAAATCTGGAGAGAATACGGAAAAAGAGTCCAAATACTCCCATCCGCATTTTCTCCATATTTTGAATACGGAGAAAATCTGGAAATTTGAATCTACGAAAATCTGGAATGAATGCGGAAAATTAGTCCAAATACTCCCGTCCGCATTTTCTCCTTATTTTGAATATGGAAAAAATGTGGAGATCTGAGGTGCGGGTTCCTAAGAAGAAATACCGACAGCTGGACTTTAGAATCTCGCTAGCTCAGCAGTTGATTGGATCTTTCAGGACACTATTAAAGGCAGCAGGGAGACGCGCCTTAAACACGCCAACATGTCATAGTTTCTCAAAACTAGTGAAGAAAAGATCTTATTGCAAACAATGCTCAAAGTCGACACCAAGAAAAAGGAAGGATACTGCATATGGTTGCAGTCTTTGCGATACCCATTTATGCGGAAAACAATGTTTCTCATTGTTTCATGGGTTCTTATCAATAGAGGAATAACTCGAAGTGTTCTGATGAATACTGTTATTGGGTTGGGATGATGTGTGCTGTATAGAACCCTAGTTATCGGATTGTATGACAATATTCAAAATTATAATGGAACAGTTTTTTAATGAAATGTGACTGATCTGATAGCATGCGTATTGTGAAAATATTTCAGCTATTTAGTGTGTTCACAATCCTTTATATTCTGTATCTTAGATTCAATATATTTATAAATAATTTTAATGGTCTAAAAATGTTCTCAACTTGTGTCAATGTTAAACAACTTTCCCACATATTGATTTGAAACACAATTATACATTAATTTTATTGTAATTCTTCGAATAAAATTACAGTAGAAATTGCAACGATAAAAATTAATCGTCAAATATGGAAACGTTTGCTTTTCTGCGTATATGGCCAAAAAATCCTTTTGGTGTAAATATGAATGTAAAAAAGAAAAACTAGATTAGAGGCATTTTAAGTACACAGATTACCGCGCAGATTGCCAAGGAAGTTTTATACATCTAACGTATAATTTTATGCAGAAGGAATTAGTTGCGATGATTTTTTAAAAATAAAAAACAAATAAATTGTAAAGCATCTGACTGGATAAAATAAATAGGATATACTGAGGGGTGACTGATTGTAGTATGTTTACATGCAAGTACTGTGGAAAATAGAATATCGGTATTCACAGTTAATAAAGCATACACTATACTAAAAGAATAATGTTCAAAGACTAAAATTAAAATAAACCCATAACGCTACAGTTAGTGTTTATTTACATGTGACCGAAGAATTTTTAAAAAATCAAAAGCCTGAAAGGCTTCAATGGCGTCTAACAAGAAAAACAATTTCAAAAGAACTGCAGATAGGTCAAGTGAGTTACTCCGGTAACATAATAATAAAATTTAAAAAAAAAAATGTCTTAACCCCAATACAGTATAGGGCCTTATAGCCTTATGTCCTGGTCCGAATGAGTCAGGGTTCGAATTGACCAGACATCGTCAGAAATGTCCATGCTCTATACCAATCTAATTTATTTTCAGTCAATCAAAGACCTATGAAGGGTTTCATAAATTATTCTTATTAATTGCCATTGTCAGAGCGTTGTTCTGTTGTATGATTGCATCTTAACTTCAACCATGACTCTAATGTTACAAGTACGACCGACTTACGACATGGCGCGGTAAACAAATGGAGGAAATGGATAAATACAGTAATGCTGGCATTACTGGTCAATATCGTCGGTTGTTCGGATAAAACTGGATTGAAGATCGTAAAAGTAAAGCTAAGATTAAGAAATTCAATCTTTATAGTCTTGTTGTATTCGTGTTTATTTTGTAATTATTTTATCGTCTTTAAGATTGTTTGTATTACAGTAATCGGTCCCAAAATGTGATTCATTTCTACACACCCTCTCTGTAGAAATTCATCCGCAACAACCATAATGTTTTTCTTGCGTAAGAATTAAACATAATATCGTTGTTTTGTAGTAGTATTAATTGAAGATACAATTGGTTTAATTTTATATTCAAGCTATTATTCATTGTTAACATTTTAAAAGAAATTGGTTTACAATTGTTGTATTTTCTATTGTGGATGCATCCACTGATACATACGGTCGCGTAAACCTGACTGATCGCTAGATGACGATCGAGCAAGCTCGACGCCATAAAAAAGGGGGGGGGGTATAATAATAGGTTTGTTTCTGTCTTTAATATCAAAACGGAAATGGAACCAAACAACTATTTTGAACAATGTTATACATTTGATATACTTATAATTTATTTTTAAGGTACAAAGCTGCTTATTTAAAATGTAAAATATCCCACCAAAAACCAAAATAAATAGGATAAAATGACTATTAAAATATTTTAAATTCAACTTACAGATGGATGTGCAAATTACGTGAATGATTTACAATAATACGCTTTCTATTTTATAATGAAAAGCGCTACATAAATACCATTAAACTCTACATATGGAAATACGTCTTTTCAGTACGTAATCGCAAGTGCTCTGCGAGGACAGGGATAACGTCATCAAATGTTAACAAAGGTAATGCTATTATTACGTCACAGACAGCGCAAGGGGCAAAGAGTTAAATAGATCTTATCATTATATGGCCAATTTCCATATTATCGGGATACGCTAAAGGTATTTTCTTAAGTATTGGGGCTTTTAAAAAAATCTTTGTTAATTTTGCCAAGTATTTTTTTTCAGTCATGATTATTTTTACTGACATATCAATTCAATTATCGTTAATTTCTCTAGTTCTATAAAACTCAGTTTCAAGTGTTTTATTTATAAATGTTAGAGTGTACATCTGTAAGAATGGAAGCCTGAGATTATGTTCAAAATTAATTAATCCCGGAAGAAATTTATACACATTTCATTTACCACATTTTTTTCGCATTACATAAACTGAAATTAGGGTCATTGTTTACCAGTATGTTCAATGATGTGTAACGCTGATACAAATACCCAAATCACATGCATTGATTTTCTGCCCAAAGGCGACTGAAACCATGGGTGTTGATACCATTTAATAAACATTTATCGGCCGGGTAAACACTAGCAAAAACAAAAATAAATAAATAAATCACAATTCCCGACATTTTCAATTTTTTTTAAGAATAAATGTACTCTTTTAATAACTTGTTTATAAATTAAAAACTACGGGTTATTCATTAATTAATTCCCCAATGATTATTCACATTGATTATGTTACGGAAGAATGGTAGCATAATTTTTTTTTTATGGTCATTTAACAAATTGTTATGTTTTATTTGAAGGTTACATTGAATACTCCTTTTTTTTTAGCGTGATCCTTGAAAAACGTGTAGCTTTTTTCAATCAAGAAATCTTATATCTAACTGTCTTGATTATTTTTAAATAGTACCTATGAAAATGTTGAGTAAATAATTTTACATTAATTAATTTAAAAAAAAGAGCCCACATGTATCTATTTTTTCTAATAAACCTGTAGTTTATTGTTACAGTGTAGGGATTGAAATTCTCCCATGACTTCCTTATTTAACAACTTTATTTTTTTTTATTTATTCTAAACTATACATTAATTTGTGTAAGTATACAGTCCCTGAAATATTAATTAACTATAATTATCTCAACTTATTAAGAGAATGTAAGAAATCCTTGCTTATTAAACAGTTTAAACTTATCTCTGCTGCAAGTAAACAAAACAACATGGAGCCTGCAAATTCAGAATACACAAGGGGCGGAGCTATCACTGTCACTCAGAACCTTTTTCACGCATGAGTGAACAAAGCAGTCCCAGAAAGCAGTCCCAGGGGCAGCTTGGACTGCTGGGACAGTTTTTCAGAGCAGTCCGACAGCAGTCCCAGAGCAGTCCCACAGCGGTCCCAGAGCAGTCCCAAAGCAGTCCCGGGGACTGCTTTCAGGGACTGCTTTGGTGTCAGGTTGGGTCTGGTCGGTACTGTATATATTTTTATATAAAACTTTGGTCGGCCATTGTGGCCCCACCCTACCCCCGGGGGTCATGATTTTAACAAATTTGAATCTACACAACCTGGGGATGCTTCCATATAAATATGAGCAATTCTGGCTTTGCTGTTCTTAAGAAGAAGATTTTTAAAGAATTTTCCTATATATTTTAATGTAAAACTTTGGTCGGCCATTGTGGCCCCGACCTACCCCTGGGGGTCATGATTTAAACAAACTTGAATCTACACTACCTGGGGATGCTTCCATATAAATATGAGCAATTATGGCTCTGCTGTTCTTGAGAAGAAGATTTTAAAAGAATTTTCCTATATATTTCAATGTAAAACTTTGGTCGGCCATTGTGGCCCTGACCTACCCCTGGGGGTCATGATTTGAACAAACTTGAATCTACACTACCTGGGGATGCTTCCATATAAATATGAGCAATTATGGCTCTGCTGTTCTTGAGAAGAAGATTTTTAAAGAATTTTCCTATATAATTCTATATAAAACTTTGGTCGGCCATTGTGGCCCCGCCCTACCCCCCCCCGGGGGACATGATTTGAACAAACTTGAATCTACACTACCTGAGGATGTTTCCCTATAAGTTTCAACTTTCCTGGCACAGTGGTTCTTAAGAAGAAGATTTTTAAAACATACCACCAAATTTTCACTAATTCTAAATTATCTCCCCTTGAATAAGGGCTTGCCCCTTTATTTGAACAAACTTGAATCCCCTTCACCCAAGGATGCTTTGTGGCAAGTTTGGTCGAAATTGGCACAGCGGTTCTTGAGAAGAAGTCGAAAATGTGAAAAGTTTACGGACAGACAGACAGACGGACGCCGGACAAAATGTGATCAGAAAAGCTCACTTGAGCCTTCGGCTCAGGTGAGCTAAAAACTAGAAAACAAAAGTAGCATCAAACTGAAATACTAGAGATATTAGCATGCAAGAAACTTAACATAAAGTTAAATTACAGCACAATACCAAAGGTAATAAAAACAACTAAATCAATGAAATTTAAAACCATTAAGTAGCAAAATAAATAAATAAATAAACCACTTGCATTTTTTGTTCCATGTTCATATTCGATTTCTTCTTTTATACTCACTTAAAAGTGTTCAATACAAATGAAAACTTAAAAAAATAATCTGCAGTTTGAAATCCCATTTTCAAAATATGTTCCCCCTTTTAAGATAAGAATTATTCATTTTGGTTCTTTTCAAAATTAGGTATGAATGCTTTTACAATGTACTGGTATTTTATTATTTTTGTTGAATGGTTTTAATAAATAATCTTAAAAAATAAAAATAGAATTGGTCAGGATATTCTTTTTGAATAGTTAATGATAGGGAGTTGGTTCCCTTTATAAATAGAAAATAAAATTAGGAGCATTTACGAACATATTTTTGATTATTTGAATGCCTCTATGTCTTTTTCTTTGGTTTAATATATCTCCTAAAAAATGTTTTTGGTATAATAAAACCATTATGTTATAAATTTCAGAAATATCAAATTGATGATTCCCCTCCAGAGGAAACTTGACTTTTGGTTTACATGGTTTAGGAATCTGAACATGAAACAGGCTATGGGGAGAGCGGCTATAACTACCAATAAGTCGCATGTGTCAGCAGAATCAAGGGGAACCTGTGAGGTCACTTCTTCTATTTGCTGCATCTGCATCTCCAGTAAAGCCTGCTGCTTCTTCATCTTCTTCTTCATCTTCTTCTTCTTGTTCTTGGACATCTTGCCTAGTTCTGGTGCTCTTTCTTTTGGAGCTGTACTCACTGTAAATTACATAACACGTCTTTTTTTTATGTCTAAATCACTATCATTTGATATTCATTTTTGGAAATATTTTTGGTAAAGTGTATTCATATTCTCCAACTTGTAACATGTTAGATGTACTGAAGCATGAAAAAAATTAACTCTGGTAATGGATGAATCTAATAAAGGATTTTAAACAAAATACCAAGGACTTGTTTTGCTCTTTAAGTACAGCATTCCGTGTTAACAAGGATTAAAAATTCAATTAACTTTTATTCTTAAAAATGATGCGTGTTCCACAAGATTTAATTACAAAGAGAAAATGTCTACATTTGCACATTTCATTCTATCTTGCAAGTCCCTAGGCACGTAAATAAATTACCTCCCCCCGAAAGTCAAAGAAGTAATTTTTTCTAATATAGGTTTGACATTATCCACCTACATACCAGCTGATCCCGGAAGCTTAGCCCCCAGCTTCTGCCATTCACAAGCGTCCGCCGCCAGTTTTCTTATGTAAGGTTCATCTACACACATCAAGACGTTCTCAGGTTTTATATCAGTGTGAATTATTTTACATTTGTCATGGAGGTATTCTAAGGCTTGTAAAACCTACAAATGAAATACATGTACATGTACTATGTTAATGAAATGTCAAATATAAACCCTGCCTACATAGAAAATATTGTGTGTAGAAAACCGAGTATAATCAATGTTTCTATATTAACAGTACAATATTTAAGGGATCAAATTCGTGAATATTACTGAAGGAAATCTATCAATGCTTTGTTTAATCTTAATTTAAAGCAGTTTCTCATGGAGAGAATAAACAAGAAAACCAACATTGATTTTAATAAAATTACACTATGTATCAAACTATTCATCAAAAAGATTCCCTTGACGCAATTTCAAAGAATTATCATATCAATATCAAGCTCTGCAGACTCAAAATTGATTTTATTTTGGTCGCTGTTGATGTCTTTGAAAGGCACAAAATTAATTTGTAATATTTGAAAGTATAATTACTTTCATTTCACCGTATTTTTTACTCCTTCTGAAGACCAGAAGGAAACAAAAGAGAAACTTGAATCAGAGACAATCAACCCTCGGTGACAGTAGGGAAAGACCAGAAAACTACCTGTTTAATGATGTGTTTAACATTTTGTATAGGAATTCCTTGATAATTTGAACGGATTATTAGTTTAAGTAAATTGTGTCCCAGGACTTCAAACACCATGCAGACATCTGAAGTGGACTGTTAAGGAAGACATTTATTTAGTAGTTATACTTCATAAACTAGTTTTATCAATATCACAAAGCAGACTGATTTTTCATCCGAAGTATTTTTAATTTTTTTTTTTTCACTGAAGGATACGTGTGCCATTGACCCCCGATATTTTGAAGTCGTCCAATAGCTGCACAGTTCTCTCCCGGTATGGGTCATTTTCATCACTATCTCGAACCTGAAGATAAATCATGCAGAAATTTTACACACAATATATTTTCTGAAATAAAACTACAAATTAAAGACAAAATGTCAAAATGCTTTTCATCCTTCAAATGTTCACTATTTTGTATTATTTATAGAAAATGTGTGTTGATTTAAGAAGCAAGAAATTAATCGATTTTATTTAATCTGAAGATTAATTTTAACATATTGGTAACTTGATGATTTAATTACTCAAGACTGTCTAGAAAACTTACACATTTCAGTAATTTGATTTCATCCAGTGCAGTCTCTGTATAATGTTGTGCACTTTTTACAACCTTCAAAGCAACAAATCTCTTCGCTCTGAAATACGAGATCAAAACATTACATTTTAATTTTCAAAACCCAGACCAGATTGACACTTGTATCATACATGTATATATGCATGCATTCGTGTTTATGAGAGGTCATTGGATGTTTATGAGAGTGAGGCCTTTGTATATGTTCAAATCATCTTAATTTTCTTTTAATCTCAGACTTCCCCCCCCCAAACTCCCACCCACCCCCACCCCACCGAATAAGACACAACATGCATTCAAAAAAGTGTCAATTGAAATATTTCCACTCATCTACTTATGTAAATACAAAAGGCAAGTCCAGTTTAGACCCTAGTTTTACATACGTTTTCAATTATAAACCTATACATTTCTATAGCTGGCTTACTTTCTGATTGTAGAGTTGGAGACTCTCTGTGATAGAGTGTTCTGTCTACTCCAATAAATTTAAGAACAATCATGCTGTCACAATAAATAATCTGCCTTCCTTTTGTAATGAACAATGTAACTTGCAACAAAACTGAGTTTTCAAGATTCAATCACTGTTACTAAATATAGACCAAAAACAATTACTGGATTCACACTATGTCCCAACAAAGCCATAATGTAGAAGAATGCCCCAAAATTGTATATAAGGACAAAACAATTACTTATACTCTCACCATGTCCTTAGTTGCTTACATAGCCATATCATAGATAAAAAAGTCTCCATATTAAAGACAGGCCAAAATAGTAATTAGTTTTCACACTATGATCCAGCATAACCATACTATATATAGAAATGCACCCTAACTAAAATGTAGAACAATGATGACTAGTACTCACACCATGTCCAAGCATAACCATACTGTAGAGAAATGTCCCCTTACTAAATATAGAACAATGATAACTAAGTACTCACACCATGTCCCAACATAACCATACTGTAGAGAAATGTCTCCTTACTAAATATAGAACAAGTATAACTAGTACTCACATCATGTCCCAGCATAACCATACTGTAGAGAGATCCCCTTACTAAATATAGAACAAGGATACCTAGTACTCACACCTTGTCCCAGCATAACCATACTGTAGAGAGATCCCCTTACTAAATATAGAAAAAGGATAACTAGTACTCACACCTTGTCCCAGCATAACCATACTATAGAGAGATCCCCTTACTAAATATAGAACAAGGATAACTAGTACTCACACCTTGTCCCAGCATAACCATACTGTAGAGAGATCCCCTTACTAAATATAGAACAAGGATAACTAGTACTCACACCTTGTCCCAGCATAACCATACTGTAGAGAGATCCCCTTACTAAATATAGAACAAGTATAACTAGTACTCACACTATGTCCCAGCATAACCATACTGTAGAGAAATGTCCCCTTACTAAGGCCATCCTTAAAAAATTGTTTGTTTGGAATTGCCGCCTGAAGGGTTTCAGACACAGGAGGGAGGGAGGGAATTTTTTTTTTTTTAATTGAAAACCTAATTTTACATAGATCTGACACTATATTTCAGTGTTTTGTATGTGATACATGTAATAGGCAAAAAATTGATTAAATAAAAAAAAATCTTTCTACTTTTGGTCATTAAAATTTTTTCAGGAGGGGGGTATTTCAATGAGGCGGGAGGCAATTCCAAACAAACTATAATTTTATTTTGGCCTAAATAAACAACATGTAACAACAATGATAACTAAGTACTCACATCATGTCCCAGCATAACCATACTGTAGAGAAATGTCCCCTTACTAAATATACAACAATGATAACTAAGTACTCACATCATGTCCCAGCATAACCATACTGTAGAGAAATGCCCCCAGCCTAGTTTCCTGATCACATGGTATTTGTTGTTGAATAGATCTCCAATCTTCACTGGGTGGTATCCACCTGCAACAAACATTCCTCAGTTATAATGCTGTTTTTACTGATATTTACTACTACAAGTACTTTGAAATTTTCTTAATTGAAATCTTAATAAAATGAAATGATTATACTGAAGTTGGACTAAAACTGTAGGAGGATGGAGTAGCAGCATTTTGAAAATTTTATTACAGGTAGATTGATGCTAGACACCTTGCTATTACATTGCTGATCTATTTTTGTTGACTTTCTATACCTTCAATTCCATACTTCAAACCTTTTTACCTTGACCCTTGGGACCATGACACTTAAATATACAAACTGTATCTTAAGCCTTAATTCAATAATTTTTATACTTCATATAAAGTAAACCATGATCATAGGGAAATGTTACTAGGGACTAACAATTTTGTTATATCCATTTTAAAACTACGTGGAATAAAAATAACTTTGTTAAAGTGTAAAATTATTATAATCATGTTCCTACAACTGTGTTTTACTGTAGTTCTCTCAGATTTTATTTCTCCATTTTTATATACACAGAGGATGAAATCAATCTCTTTTACTTAATCAAGCAGTTCCTCCATCATTCTAAAGATTGGAAACTTTCCCAACTCTGATAACCAAAATGGAGCAAATTAATTTCCAATCCATAGTGGGCTGTGTTTTACGACTTTCTGTAGACATATTATAGACTTGTAATGGCTGTATACAAGGACATCTTCTACAGATCTTCAATCGTGCAGAAAAAACTGAAAATGGAACTCAAGTTTTATCCATAACAATTGTATCATTCTCAATGAGTATGATATGAACCAGTATTTTGTATAATTTGATGCATCTTTTTATTACATCACTAGCTGTATATATAAATCTTTGTATCAAACTGATAGATATACATTGTTACATTATACACAGCTATAGTTGTGTAATGATAAATCATTATATTACTCTGTTGGTTGTTAAGGAATAAAAAATAATTGAAATGAACAACTTTTTGTCTTTCTACTGTTAATTGAACCATCAGACAAATACCATCTAACCACTGTTCTCCGAATATCTGAGAAATGTGCTTTATTTTAAATTCTTTGTTTTACCTATGTACATTTTTTTTAATCATATGTCATTTAAAATCCATTATGACAAATACATTATCTCTCTCCCTCTCTCCAAATTAAATTCTGTTGATTTTGATGAGTGCCCAGTTCCCCCGAGATATTTCTTCATCTAAGATAAATTTTTACCAAACCTTTTCACAAACATCAACATTAAATTATCCTCAGTTTGAAGTGATTTAATACTTTACAGTGAAGGTTTAAATTCAGCTTCTCCTATTAATAGTCCCCCAGTCCCACTAGATCATCTACTCTGTAATCAACTTCAATTGTTCCTCATCCAAATAACACTGAAGGACACATAAAAAGTAGAAGGACAAAGTCAATCTCTTGAGATAAAATAAAACAATGTTCAGCATTCTTTTTTGTTACAATGTAAAAGCATTAAGACTGCACATCTTATAAGGAACAACATGTAGTGTAATATAAGGTACCGGGTAAATAAGGATATGGGTAAATATGGCAAGCAAAATGCCTATTGTGCGACAATCATGAAAATGAACATATTAAAACTCAATTACAATATTTTTTTTGTTTTATTTTTTGATCATGTAAAATAATATGCTCATAAATTGCTACAATCTTACAAAAATTGAAGTTAGTGGTCTATGAAATATCAAAAATACACCACCATGCTAGGGCAAAAGGATCAATTCTCCATTCAAACACAGCTTTCCCATATGAGAGGTCCACTTTTCAAAAGAATTTTCTGCAGAAAAGTTGAATTTGTAAAAATTTCAGACCTTTCAATGGTAAAAACTCCATGCAAATATCAAATTCACAAAGTGAATTCTGTAAACCAAATATTTTTGGCATCTTTTATTCTCAATCTGCTCCGATTAACTTTGGTGACTGGGGAAACATTCATTATAAATACAAAGCAAAATAAATGGTTCATGGCAATTAATATTCAATATTTCAAGTATGTTGCGAAACTTGCGAATATACTCTAATATGAATAAAAGTTGGTTTACAGCATGACTTTTATACATCTGAAGCTATAATTATAGGCGATATGCAGACTTTATTTGCCTATCTCCTTTTCCAAGTTTTTTTTCTTCTAAAACACACACTTCTTTATTATTTTGTCTTCAATTTATTGTTCTGCTGTGATTCATTTATTCCTTCAGTCCACTAACATCCAAATGAAATGTGTCTTAGTACTGATTTCAAAGACATTCCCAATAAAATAACAGGAATATGATATAAAAATGAAATATTCTGAATGCACATTATCGATTCAACATAAAGCAGATATAACAATCAGGTCTGATTTAAGGGTGAAAATGCTATCAAATTCCAACAAATGAAGACATTTGAGACGGTCATAAAAAATTCATCAAGATGATGAATACATCCGTAACTTCTCTCTTTTGGTCTAATTTCAATCCAGCTGTGAAATACCTGGTGAATCATTCTGTTTATTTTTTACAGTCCCTTCTGCTAAATATTCAAGTCAGATTCATTTTTCTGTTGAATTCATTCGAATGAACTCTGCCAATGATTTTGAAAATTCCTCATCAGCTTTATGAAAGACTTCATTTCCAGACACATTCTCTGACTTCCTGCTTTTCCTTTTGAACAAATCACTTGGTACTGATTGGGACTTCTTCAGCTTTTCCCCACTGTCATTGGATGCTTTCTTAGTGTCCACAATATCAGATTGTCTAGCAACCTCCTGGACACCATTATAACATTCCCTTTTATCCGTTCCCTCTACTTTCGCTTTGTCTTCTCCTTTCAGTTCTGATTGGTCTCCATGCTCTTCTTGTTCTGCTCCTAAGTCATCTTTTCCAGTGCAGCTGTTTTTCTTTTTCAGTTCCAGAATAATTTGATCTTGTTTCTCATTTTGATGTGTAATCTTTGCACTTAGTCTACCAGTTTTGCCACTAGTTTTAATGGAGTCTTCCACTTCTTCAGATGTACTGATTGCGCTACTTGCATTTTTCTCCTCAGTATCTTCCTCTTTAGTTATCTCAGTGGACAAAGATTTTGCAACAGGTTTTGTTTTATTAGTTTCATCTTTGTATTTCTTTCTCTCAGTTTTAGAAGGGGGTTGGACACTGGATTTCTTTGATGAAAACAGACTGCTCAGAATTTGCCTGACTGTGCTTTTCTTCTTCTGAGGTTTTTGTTCTGGTACAGCATTTTCTTCATCTTCTGCCTGGTTCAGCTCAGTCAGAGTTAAGCTGGTACCAGATTCATTAGAAGGCACATACATCCCATTGTATCCCACATTTCCTGAGGGCCTACCATAAAGCAGGCCTTGTTGTGGGCCCACATTATAAAAGAGTGGTGATGAAGGTTCTCGTACATTGGATGGTGGATAAAACAGTTCTTCATGGAGTCCTAACCTTTGCTTTGGATGGTAAGATAACTTCTGAGGTGCAGCAAACCCAGGAACTCCACGGTCCTCAGAGTTATTATCAGACACAGGGAAGCTCTGGTACCTGTAGGTCCTAGATGCATCCATCATCTTTACTTTCTGTTCTGCAATTCTTTTGTTGTCATTAAAGCTCTTGGATCTTGCAGGCTTGACTGGCTTTGGTTGAGGGGGTACAATCTTCGGAATCAACTTCTGAGGGCTGATGAAGTCTGGGTGTATCAAAGGGTGTCCTGGTCCAATTCTTGGATCCCTGCCAGGCACTATCCTTGGATCTCTGACAGTGGCGTACATTCTAGAGGGGGGACCTTTGCCCTTATTCTTAGGTTTCTTGTCTTTAAAGCTCTTTGAGGTTTTTACAATTGGTCTCCTGGTTGGGGGACGGAATATGAAATCCCCGTAGGGAGGGGGAAATTCATCATTTCTCTCGGGTGTACTGCCATAGAAAAACTCCTCTGTAAAACCACTGGCCATTTTTCCTAAAATCACTCAGTATGTGCTACAATTTCTTCCAGCTTTTTCTTAACAAGAAAGGTGAAACACAGTAGTCCTCATGGTAAGTAAGAAATAGTGAGGTGTAACTCGAGTCTTAACCACTGATTATCATTTTGACCCCTCGGAGACCTTTTTTCTCTCCTTTATTCATCATGTATATAGATGGACAACCCAGTCAATGTTACCACATTATTTTATAGCCTGTTATTGACAAGAATAATGCACTAAACCATAAAAAGGTTTTCATGCTAAAAAAAGGTTCATGGACACAATGTTATGTCTTGGGACAAAAACAATTTCTATGTTTCTCCCCCAAAAATACTGTAGTAACACTTCATCAATGATAGCTTTAAACACTATAAATTGTTCTTGGGGTATTAATTAACAAAACATTTAAAATCTTAAACACCTTACAAAAAAAATTATTAAATTTGGTCTCCATCATTTAATGTATCAAAAATAGTCTTCTTTCATCTTGAAAAATGAATTTAACATAAACTAATATTCGTTTGAGATCTTTCTTGACTGAACAAATCCTTTTTCAACTTATTTGTGAAGGTGTTTCAAACAATAAATAATTTTTTATGCTCTTACCTCATATTTGTGAATAATATACCGGTAGCAATTTTTTTAACCATAAATGATGATTTTTTTTTCTTGCCACACATCTTTTTTTTATAATTGATTCAAAATGTCTTAATGCAAGTAGTGCTCTTTAAATATTACACAATATTTAATACTTATGCATAAAACAAGAAATATAACAAGAGGCCCAGGGGCCACAGCGCTCACCTGAGCACATCGGACTTGAATTAACTCCCCCCCCTCCAGGCGTTCATCATTTGAACAAACTAGAATCTACACTACCTGAGGATGATTCCATATAAATATCACTAATCATAGCTTTGAAGTACTTGAAAAGAAGATTTTAAAAGATTTCCCTATATATTCCTATGTAAAACTTTGGTCGGCCATTTTGGCCCCACCCTTGCCCTGAGGGTCATGTTTTTAACAAACTTTAATCTACACTACGTGATGATGCTTCCACATGAGTTTCATCTTTCCTGGCCCATTGGTTTTGGAGAATAAGATTTTTAAAGATTTTTCCTATATATTCCTATGTAAAACTTGGGTCGGCCATTTTGGCCCCACCCTTGCCTTGGGGGTCATGATTTGAAGAAACTTGAATCTACACTACCTGAGGATGCTTCCACATGAGTTTCATCTATCCTGGCCCAGTGGTTCTGGAGAAGTTTTTTAAAGATTTTTCCTATATATTCCTATGTAAAACTTTGGTCGGCCATGTTGGCCCCACCCTTGCCCCGGGGGTCATGATTTGAACAAACTTGAATCTACACTACCTGAGAATGTTTCCACCTGAGTTTCATCTTTCCTGGCCCAGTGGTTCTGGAGAAGAAGATTTTTGAAGATTTTTTCTATATATTCCTATGTAAAACTTGGGTCGGCCATTTTGGCCCCAATCTTGCCCCGAGGGTCATGATTTGAACAAACTTGAATCTACACTACCTGAGGATGCTTCCACATGAGTTTCATCTTTCCTGGCCCAGCGGTTCTGGAGAAGAAGATTTTTTTAAAATGCCATTAATTTTTAACAAATTCATGATTATCTCCCCTTGGAAAAGGGCAGGGCCCTTCATTTGAACAAACTTGAATCCCCTTCACCCAGGGATACTTTGTGCCAAGTTTGGTTGAAATTGGCCCAGTGGTTCTTGAGAAGAAGATGAAAATGTGAAAAGTTTACAACAACAACGACGACGACAACGACGACAACGACAACGACAGACAACGGACAAATTGTGATCAGAAAAGCTCACTTGAGCCTTTGGCTCAGGTGAGCTAAAAATGTCATTTTGTTTATATCCCTAATCATGTCTTAATGTTGGTAACCTTGGTGTGGGACAAAATTCAGTCGTCAAGTTTTTAAATCATATAACACGTTTTTCTTTCCTTGAACTACAAACAGTAGCAATTAAGTGCAAAATTGGCTATTCTATTAAACAAAGAGCCCATCTTCTCCTTTATCATGTATATATTCATACATTTTAAAAAGTTTTCTCAATATTTTAATGATAAAGTATCCAAGTTTTACTAGATATATATCAACCACACAAGAGTCCTGACTGCCAATGTATCACTAAATCCACTGTATATGTAGGACATGGAGAATGAGATAAGTTGTATGATAGAGCTATCATCGAGGTGATGATTAGACAATTGATCTGCAGGGATTCAATCCCCTCAATGTCACTGGTGTGTGATGTATGGTCCACTGTTAATGTCCAGCACATCTGTCATGCTAAGTCCTCTGAATAATCCACCGTCTACCTTCTGTCTGTATAGTATTATAGACAGGTAAAGGGGCATCTCTTGTCATGATGTATTTTATAGTGAACAACTGCTTTTAATTAAATACACACTCATCCTACCTTTACTATACAAGATACAAAAACATATCATTACAAGTTTCAACATAAGAACCACTATCATTATTTCCACAGAGCAAACTTCCCCCTTTCCTTCTTAAAAACAAGGAAATCATGAATTTAAAGTGTGCATCCAAAAAATAAGAAAAAAATGAAATGAAGAAAATCAGTATTTATCATTACAGTATCTATTTTACAATTTTTCTTTTCTTCATCAATCAAGAGTACATGTATATGTCTCATCATTTGACATTTATAGGTTACAATAGGAAAAAAAAACTGATGGATAAAAAATTACCAAAATCTTACTTTAAAAGATCAAATTAAATTAAGAAACAGAGTGACATATCAAACTTTAGTTGAAATTGGCCCAGTGGTTCTTGAGAAGATGAAAATGTGATATGTTATAAATGACATTGATGACAGGCAATGCACGTCAAATTTTGATCAGAAAAGCTCACTTGAGCCGAAGGCTCATGTGATCTGAAAAATAGGCTTTGTTTTGTTAAAAACTTCCTGCTCTGTATATATATCTTTCATTGGCACAAGTTCTATCATTTAACTTTTTTTTTATACCTGAACACTTCATAGTTTGTACTTTTTCTTTCTGCATAAAAAATCCCTATATTATGAAAGTGCCCAGTGCAACCTAACTTCACTTATGGTAATATGTTGACAAGCCAAGTTTATGGTTGCGTTAAGCATGTTAACAGTGTTACCTTTCTGGTAGTCCTCAGGGTCCTCCTGTTCGTCGTCGTCCGAGCCCAAGATTTCCTCCTCCTCCTCCTCATATTCCGGCTCCGTTCGCTTGTGCTCGGCCCTGAAAACCGAACAGATCATATAAAACAGATCCATTTATACATACACGTTTACAATAGACAAGACTCTGAATCAGCTCAAATGCATCTGTTGCTTATGCAATATTCTTTTGATTGACAGTTTATGACTCAATCTTCATGCAGACATATAAATGCAGCGGTGTAGATTATCTTCAAAGTGCTTAACATGAACACTTGAAAATAATTCTTCTGTATTTTACAGTTTTCCTGTATTTGCATTTTTAGTGAGCTTTTCTGTGTATTTTACACTTAAAATAGTTTGAATACATTTAAAACAATTGTTTTACTATTGTCTATGGAAGCCAGTTGATGCCAGGTAGAAAAAAAAAAATTATATCTGGCAGCATGTATATTACATTATATGGTGGTTGCCAGATAATTATTTGGTGGCTACCAGTAATTTCCCTGGCAGCCGCGAGATCTTTTTATTTGGTGGCCGCCAAATAAAACATATTTTTTCTACCTACAAGCTTCCATAATTGTCTGCAATGATACAAATTTTCTCAAGGCATCCTTATGAATGGTATGAATACACAGTCTTAATAGGAGTTCAGTGTTTATATAACATATAACCAGTACTTTGGTATCATGTAGTAAGATTCCACTGATGATAAGATGGATTATGATGTATCAATCATGGTGTTATTTTGTCATCCATCCATTATAATACATGTACTTCTAATTCAAGCACTTCAAGACATGTTAATTCTTGGCAAGCATGCATATTAACATTTCTTTTACAATATTGTTACTTTAAATTTGGTAACTTAATCCCAACCATGCAATGATTTCTGAAAGTTGATCTTCATTATGCAATCTTTTATATTGCGTTCCTTTCAACTTATACCTATTGTATTTCTCAACAAGGTATGCAATGCACCTGGCGTATTTTACAAACTACATGTCAATGCAAATACAGGTATAAACAAAAGCATTGAACATGATGAAAATTTATGTTTAAATAATCAGAATTCATGGATTTTTTGGATTTGTCGTAAGAAGGGAACGAAAATAATAGAATAGCTTCAATTAAATCCCTAATCTTCTCACTGACCAATCACATTACAACGCATAAACAAAGGTAAATAAATCTCGTGGGCAAATCGACATTACTTATTTCCTGTCTGTGTGTGTGTGTTTCAGTGTTCATGTAATTATCTCCTTTGTCCATTATGACAATAGACAATCTACTTTGTTGTTATACAGGGGATAGTTTACACCAAGCATGCTATGTATCTCTATAGTTAGCTTAGCGTATATTTACCTGATGTTTTTATTAAAATGTTGAAAAAAAAACATCTTTTGATTCAGATAAAGCTTCACATCCTTAAATCAATGGTAACCCACAATGCATGCTGGAAGTATATTTAAACTCTTTTCATCTCTGTACAAAATCAAGGGCTTCCAGAAATAGAAGTGTGCTTTTTTCTCCTAGATCTAATTCCAACAGTTTAGCTGATTTTATCCAAAGTGTGAATCATGCATTTCAAGAGTTTTAAGTGGTAGTTTAGCAAGAACTTAAGGACCTTTTATATCACCTTGCAAAGAAAAGTTTAAGGTAAGCTAGCTGTGTCCAAACTCTTATTTTAGGACTAATTAAATTGGGAATAGCTTCTATCAATATCAAAACTTAAGTTCTTTAAAAGTTACTGAAGACAACTACAACATTAAAAGTATCATATGGTATTCTGTATCCAATCTTTCATGCAAACATACACATTTCATAACATGCATAATCTTTCCTGCTCATAAAGAATTTGCAGATTGATTATATTTCCATTTAAAGTCAGATTTTCCTGCACATCACTTACATTACATGTATCAAGTATATTTATTTAAACAATACATAGCAATGAGTGAATAACTTGAAAAATAACCCTGATCAAAATTTATTACCTAAGAAATACTTGTGATGACTTCCTATATCTTAAACCCCTACCTTTCTTCTTTCATATTCTCATACACCTGGGATCTCCATAGGGCATGAAAACAACATTTCATGTGGAGCAATTAATGAAGAAATCCTCTTTTTTGAAGAAAAAAATAATGAAACATCACACAGATCAATGAGGGGGAAAAGACGGAACTAATTCCCCAATTGATCCACGGAACTCACAGAAAATAAATTCTCTCAAGCCGCCGTTCAAGTCTGTTCAATATTTCCTGTCGAAAAAAATACTGACACACATTTCATTCCTTGGAGAAAAAAAATAGATCAGTAGAGCTGTTAGAGAGAATTTTCTGATAACACTTCTTTTTCTGAATGATTAGGGGGTTATCCTGTTGTAAAATTAAATACCTATCATCCAGGCTATTGATTGGAGGCTTTTCTCTGTTGCCTCTCTATAGTTTTTAGCTTGTCTTGTAAGAGGATCTATAAACACAATATTCCATATGTTCCACAGATCTCAGAATTCAGTCCAAACAAAAAGTTAAAATAAGTCAATTTTACTCTTTTAACAGGCGTAGAGAAAAAATACAGAAAAAAAAAACGGAAGCACTCCAGTCTTGAAGAATGAAAAATTTGGAGCAACAAGTATGAAAAAGGCTACTTAAAATTCCTTGTATCAAGTGCAAGGACCTGAGAGAACAAGCTGCAGAATAAACAGTGTTCTCTGTACTTCACTGACAGGAGTTTACAGGGCCCCTGATGTGATTAGAGGCTGCCCACACACTTGAAGTTTGATTTTCTCATCTCCCTAACTCTCCTATTGATTTTTGGGGGGCCCCCTCTATTTTCTCCTCTCCTGATTACAGTTGAGGTCTTAGTACAACAAACAGAATA
This sequence comes from Saccostrea glomerata, assembly GCA_003671525.1. Classification (NCBI taxonomy): domain Eukaryota; kingdom Metazoa; phylum Mollusca; class Bivalvia; order Ostreida; family Ostreidae; genus Saccostrea; species Saccostrea glomerata. The sequence goes on along the minus strand of PRKT01000039.1, from coordinate 292,819 downwards.
TTGTATGAATCTGCTTCAGCCCTCAAAACAAATTTTTCTGATAGCTTAGATAATAACCTTCTATGTCCACTGTGTATTGTTCAAGCTATTTTTTCTATTTTCTGTTTTTGTAATTTTCTTTTTTCCATAGCACTTTCATTTATAGCAAGCAAAACTGTTTACATGGTATTACATTTTAATGATTACACATATATGTACTAGTAATTCTTTTTTTCTTAGAACAGTATGTCTTCATGCAGTGTATTTCAAAATACAGTTGTATAAAAAAAAATGTGGTTTAAAATAAATCTTCACAAATAAAATTTCTTTGCTCTAATATGATCTCATATCTCTTGAAAAAATTAAATTTCTTTTATTTGTGATAATTTTTTCTTAACTTGTATTCCTCCCTTTTATAAAAATTATTCTGTACTTCAGTACTTGGTGACTGGAGAAAATCCAATGTTTTGAAGTCTCACTTCTTCCACAAATACTTTTTACGAAATCTGTACTACATGTACAACTGGATTGATGATGACTGACTTAAATAAGATATGATTTATGCTATTACATTACTACAGCCACACATGTATTTCAATATTATTTCTTCACCCCCTCCCCTCCTAGATCCACCCCATGATTGCCTTTCATATTCCTAATCATTGCCCTGCTAACAGTACTGAACAGAGCCGATATATGGAATCTCTGAGGAGTTATCTTTCCTTGCTACTTATATTTTATTGTACACTCACTTCCCATGCAAATGAAATCTAATTCAGAGATGATTACCTTGATGACAAAAATAAATGATTTACAAAGTCATAGGTCAATCGGAATTCAGCATGTTTTAAATTATGCAACATAATACGAACATTAGGGCGAGTAGTGTTCAGATATATACCATTCAGATAATTATGCTGGTATACCACAACACACAAAATTTTTTACAGTATTGTGTTACAAAAACTGTATACCTGTGTAGTGATGGGAGATATTTAGTTTTCATCCTAAGGAGGCTGGGGGGGGGGGGGGG
>PRKT01000039.1:272041-291783 GCA_003671525.1 Saccostrea glomerata | reverse complement strand
GGGGGGGGGGGGGGGGGGGTCAACAAAATAACCATGATATAACTTAATTCATAAGTTATGATAACTAAGCTGTGCACTATCATTTGGCAAAGAAAAATTTCATTGATACATTTTAGTTTAAAAATTTGATCATTTCTAAAATGATCAAATTTTAAAACTAAAATGTATCAATGAAATTTGTATATATTTATATGGAGCTCTAAATCTTCAATAAGGAGATCAAAAGTCTGAAAATGGCCACTCAGCTCTCTTAATTTCTGCTATGCATGAATGCAAGATTACGGATACAGAAGCTGTTATGTATAGAAGCAGAATAATGCTTTTAAATACATATATAAAATGTATTGCTATTTTCCTGTACACCAAAAATCTTTAAAGAATAGGATCAATTAAATTGCTAATCAAACAAACATTCAAGACCCTTTTAAAATAACATGGTTCATCTTGATTTATATCTAACCCCTATGCAACCCCTATGCAATACTTGATATCTAATAATTACATGCATGGTCTTAATATTGTTTTAAAGGTGTCATTACCTGCAATATTAACGACAGCTTGCTGAAATTTCATGAGAAAAGAGACGATCACTTCTAACAAACAGCAATGAATAGAGGATTTTATAAATCCTACAACTTTTAAAGAGATAAGATTGGTAGTCAGTGTTCCAAAAAATATTTTAATACCTGACATTTGGACCTTTAGTCAGATGCATTTCATAGGACCAAATGAATTTTTGCCAGACCAAAACTTTTTTACCAACAACAGTGTACGAAATTCCCGTCCGCCCGAGACGTACAAAATCTGGAGCGGACGTATAAACTTTACACTGCATCAGCCCGCTTGGACGCACTAATTTTACCCCATCCCTTCCATTTTTGCAGATATCTCAACGAACATACAAGGCATTATTCCCTGGGACAACAAGAAATAAACAATATAACTGATCAATAAATCTGTAAATATATGAAGAATACCACCATCGTCTTTTAACCTGAATTTCCTCTGTTTTCACGCATGTAACGATATGTTCAACTTTCCACCGGTAAATGTGCAATGTTTTTTCAACTTAAAGGATCTGATAAAAATCAAACACATTCAATGTGTCTATTTATAAGAATTAATAAGTATTAATATTTGTATAGTGTTCATGCCGTTTATTAAGACAAAATTAAACCAGTGTACTAAATAATTCAACACTGTTTTATTGCTTACAATCTAAGGGTAACCTTTTATGCTCTTATTCAGTGGTTGCTTTAACTGATTTTTGTTTTTATTAAATCAAAAATAAACTTAGGTTATATTTAATCATATCAAAATATATTTTTTCCCTTTTAAAATTCAAATTATAAAGGAATTATAATTTAATGAATGTTAGTTAAAAATTGCTCTTAAGTACTGAGAAATTAAAAATTGTGTTTTCTTTTCAATTGAAATAAAAAAAATTACTCATTACTTCTAAATTATTCATGTGAATATACCTATAAACGTTGATATTATTAAATATATTATCATGACCTGTTACAATTGTATCTATGATATCTTATAATGTATTTCAAATGTAAAAATTAGAAGGAAAAAAATGACAACATAGGACATGTATTTCAGATTAGCAATTAATAGTGAATTTTTCCTTTTTTTACCTACAACTTCATAATGAAGTAAACGCTGACTGAATGAATAAAATTTTAATCTTCTTAATTACTGTGTATGAAATTCAAGTGGATGTGAAAAAATGTACAAGTCTGAATGTGCGTACCCTTAATATTGAATTTTATTATGCGGGCTTGCTAATTTTCAGCAGGGCTGACAGACTTTTTGAGTAGTCAACCCTGCTGGTCCACCTGAATTTTTTCCGAGTTTCGTACACTGCCAACAAGTTCATTTATTTTTATCAGTTGTTTTCTAAGATCGATTGCCTCAGGTGCATTATGGATGTCCACGGACATCAAATCGCATGACAGAAAAATTATCAATTGCTAGACCTGGTCCTAATATTGTCCGCGCATGGCAAACGGCGGATTTATTGTAACAGTTATTAAAACAATAAGCTGTGTGTTCAAATAAATCAGCTGCCTCTTAAATCAGTACCTATTTATAAATACAGAAAATGTGTGACCTAAATATATATGTTGACAAATGGTAAACTTTATGTGCATATTTTTTAACAATGCATAGATCACAAAAGTTATGTAGTACATGTATGAATATGAGGACTGTAAGGTCTCTTGTCTTTGATCTCATGTTTAGCTCTAGCATCTAGTCAGAAGATAATGATTGAGATACTTCATGTTCTGTCTTTCTACTATTTTATAGAACTACATGTTAGACATTTTGCACTTCAATATCAGTCTTCTCCACTGTTTATCACATTGGCAAAAGTCCATACAAAACAAAATCTTTATTCTGGTTCCTCTATATAAATAACTACTTCCTAGGGTCAAGAAATAAGAATATTAAGATTGACAAGTGGGATCACAATAAACGAATAACATCAATTACAAATAACAGAAATACTTTATTACTTGTACAGCCTCCTACACTTTCCTATCTATGTAGAAACTGCATCCTTCAATAATGTTATGAGCATACAAAAAAAAAAAGATAAAAAATATTCCACAAATGTCACACTTTACTTTACATGACCAATAGCAATGAATCTTACTGTAAGATAGTGTTAAGTTATGTAGCAATGTGCATCTTATTCCAGGGAAAAATTAAAACTACACGTATTATAAGGGAGGTAATTCAATGTTTACACTATATCTGTAGAAAATTTCTATTACAATGGTAAACATTCTTTAGTTTCTATGAAAAAATCAACCTCAATGCCAGCTGATTCTTCCTAGCTGTTAATATTCTATTGAAATAGCTGTGTAAACAAATGCTTTTTCATAATAATTTCCTTTCAACATGATAGTTACTAAAATTTGGCCTGTATATTATTCCCTTGCTTCATTTTTTTTTATTTATACCTATGACTAGTTTATCATGTAATTTTATTAACTCCATGATAATTCTAAGGTATCCTTCTATTCATGGTTTTGAAATAAAACTTCTAAAATTTTATGTATTTCAAAACAATTCATTTTTTTTTTTACAGTACTGTAATTTTTTGAAGAAAGGTCAATGATTTTATCTCAGAACTCTACAATGTGTACTAGACTGGTCGCTCTATTTTAAGAATAAACTTTTCTTGAATACAGTTTAACAGTATTTTGTGTTAAGTTACATAAAAATTTGGATTGAGCACCACCCTACCATACAAATGAATGAAGTAATGTACCTAATGCAAGTGCTTTATTTAGCTGGAAGCAGTTTTTGATGGGATTTAATCAATGAGATTTGTTGTTTTAAAAGTGACTGCATTTAAAATGAAAATCGAACAAGTAAGAAAGTTGTACGCAAAATATTTTCAGATGACATCACTAAAAATTGAATGCGCACTTTGGCACTTTTGGTGTACCACCATTAATTGATTTAATGCACTATTTCTCACTTCAATGAGACTATGGCAGATGATGCAAGCCCCTCCCAATCACTATTACCCTAATCTGTTAGACAGTGTGTGAGGACTAACCCCAAATCTCTCAAGTGAGCTGGCAAAGCTATTCCATTAGCAGTTCAATGGTGTACAAGGACTAACCCTGATCAGTCAAGAGGTGCGTGAGGACTAACCCTAATATCTAAGGGGGTGCAAGCACTAAGCGGATGATTATGAGTAAAAATGCATGCGAGGACTAAAACCAATTTGATTGCTTTTGAATGCAGGACAAAGTCATCAAGAATTGCCATTCTACTATCATGACACTCAAAACGTTGATTGTTCTCCACACCATATCAAAACCAAACCATTTGAGTTAAGCAAAGATCACATTATGGCGTGACCAGCCAACTTAATTATATAAATACATGCATATATCTTCCATTTCTGAGAGGTTTTCGAAAGAACATATTCCATTTTGCCATCCTAAGTACTTTCTCATCGAGTGTAGGTATATGATTTAATTTAAGTAGAAGTGTAACGATATCATACAGTGATATACCAATCACATTGATAGTGTGTCTCAACATCTTTTATTACACACATCTAAACAAGATAGACAGAAAAGCTTTGAGATAACAATCATTGCTCCATTAAATTTAAATGAAAATTCTTCCTTTCCATTGTAATTAATTCGACAAAATATTGATTAAGACTTTTTAAAAAATGATAAATTGAGTGTAATAAACAAAATTACAATGATAAAATAGGGTCTCTTATTCATAATTGTGTCCTTCAAACTGTTCAATCTTCTTGATCCATTTAATATAATTAAGATCAATTCTAAGATAAGAACTAGCTTGCACCCTTTCTGTCCAATCAAGATCTGATTTGAATACTTTTCAATTTACAGATTAAGCAGACACTATAACATACATGTAAAACTTGCAAAGGCAACATTGGTGCATAAATGAAGTGAATTACAATGATGAAGATAATCGACTAACCGCTCCGAGAATAAAGGCACGACCAACTCAACCGAAATAAATCAATGTTTGATGATTCATACGAGTAATAATTCACTCCCGTTTTTTAAATAGTTGTAACCACTACAACTCATTACATGTGTATTAACTACTCCCTCAGACATATTGGTATGTAACAAAATAGTGGTTAATATGGAAATATTACGCGAAAAAGAGATTCACTCACTGTTTTCGCCTGTCTTCTGATTCCTTGCTGAATTTTTGTTTGGCCTTTGAGCGCTTTTTACGCGCGAGAGCTGAAAAAGAATCCGAAAATCTAAGTACATGTGTTATATAGAGAGAGAATCTCGACTGTAGCCTTCCAAATATTTTCTGAAATAACATACCCTTTCTAGGAATCTTGGAACTCATATTTTTTTCCTTACAAATTCATGTTCATTCCATCATTCATGCCAAAACGCATGCGTGTTTGTTGCTAAGGTGCATTATGGGACGCATTTACTTCCGTTTGCAATTTGAATTTCCTCTGTCTGATTAGAATGAATGACAAGACAAGGCATATTATTGTGAAGATAAAGAATAAAATGTATTTGGTTCACCTACAGGTTAATGAAACTTTCATATGTTCATTATGCATTATGATGGATAGATTTTGGCTAGAGAATGAATTGACACATCTTTTAACGCCCTCGTAATCGAAGACTCGGAGGTATATAGTTTTTGCCCTGTCCGTCTGTCTGTTTGTCCAACAAAAACTTGAACCTTGTTCATAACTTTTGAGTGGGTAGGGCTGAGACTTTCATATTTCACAGGTGTAATCCTTGTGACAAAGCCTTCTTTGGGTACCACCGAATTTGACCTCTTGACCTTGACCTTTGAGTTCGACCCACTTTTACCAAAAAATTCTTAACTTTAACCATAATTATTAAGTATTCTTTTGAATATTTGGTGTTAGGGTTTTCACACTTCACAAATGACAAGACCTTTCATTGGATTTGAAATTTTTGAATCCCGATCGACCTTTGAGTTTGGTCCTCTTTAAAAAAAAAACTTTAACCTTGACTATATAGCATTTGAACCATAAGTACACAAAACTTTTCATTGGACAATTTTACATTGACCTTACAGTTTGTCCCTCATTTTTAAAACTTTAACCTTGACCATAACTTTCGAACCGTTAAGGCTTTTATATTTCACAGGTGTATTCCTATAAAGGCTTGTGACTAGACCTTTCTTTGGATATTAATAATTATGTCCTGACCTAAGAGTTTGACCCTCTTAAAAACTTGCAAATTAACCTTTAATAACCATAACTTTTTAACCATTAGTACTCTAAGATTTTCATATTTCACGATAGTCCGAAATATCTGACGTTTTAATGCTATTATTTTACGTGTCGTAAAATATCAAAGCCTGGAAAACGTCAAATATTTCGGACTTATTTCACAGATGTATTCCTTGTTAGAAGACTTCTCATTTGCTACCAACTATTTTGACCTTTGACTTGACCTTGGAGTTTAACTTGCATTTGAGAAATCTCTTCCCTCGTCACTGATAAGCAGTCATACGGGGGCATCAGTGTATCACAAACACATTTGTTCATGTTTATTGCCGGGGGGGGCATTTTTGACTTGGAGTTTCCCCAATTTTGCAAGAATTTACCCAACTTTGTTTCACATTGACCATAATTTTTTTAACTTTAGGGTGCTAAGATTTTCTTTCCTCACATGTTCTTAGACCCACTTTTTAGAAGTGTTAACATTGGAATAACTTTTAAATAATTAGAACTAGGTATATTCACTAAATGATACCATGGCCCCTGCGTCCCATATGAATATATTGACAGTGTCCATGTTGTGCTATGGGAAACCCCAAATATGTGTCGGTTCAAAAAGTAGAATAGGAGGTGCACTATGGCAATATGTAATAAAGATTCCGTGAAAGTCTCATTCAGTGGTATGAGAGGAGTTGCGGATAAGAAGTGGGTAGCCCAAAGCATAACAGACAGACGGACATCCGATTATACCCTCCCTTTTCTAGCGGGGGTATAACAACAACAAAAATTATGTAAAATTCACTAGACCAGTAACGTACTATGTTTGATTTAACGTTATCCCTATATTCCTTTTTTGTATTTTTAGTGCATGAATACGTAAAATCAAGCATGATAATATGTTACTGGCCCCATGCAGTGGTAATATTCTGTCTCAAAGACACGTGAGTGAGATACTTGTAACACACGAAACTAAAACTAGAGGTACTGCGAGCACTGAGCTCACTAAATGATACACCCACCCCCGCCTTCCGTATGATTATAATGGCAGTGTCAAAGATTTGCCTTGAGAAACAAGAAATGACTTGTGTCCGATCAAAAAGTAAAATTAAAGATGCACAATGGCACTATGTAACAGAGATTCTGTGAAAGTATAATTAAATTTCATTCAGTTGTATAGGAGGAGCTGCGGATAAGAGATGGGTACCCTCAAGCATACACTGACGTACAACTAGATGGACGGACATCCCGATCACTATATACCCTCCCACTTTTCAAAAGATGTATAAACTGATAAATTAAAGAGTAAGCTTGATGGTTAATACACTATTCACATCTGTATGACTCAATGATTTAACTTTTTTCCCTGAATCTGTATATTTTCCTCCGTATTCAGATCACGGGGCTTGTTTAAAACAAATTCATGTTTCCTTTGGTATATTAGTGATATGTATATATTTCCATTTCTAATTTTTTCTCTGTGATAACTGTTTGAAAGTTGTGGGAATTTATTTCTTGATAATTCTGCCGGAATGTAAATTAGGCAGGTCGATAGGTCGGCAGCTAAGGAGGCCTAATACGCATGCAAATCTCGTGCGCATCTGTCTCTGTGTCTGACGCTAAGGAGGCCAAATATGCATGTAAATCTCGTGCGGCTGCCTTTGTGTTTGACGTCAGTGTGCGAGGACTATTAAATTGGCATGGAAGTTCTCGTATTATTTAAATCTATTAGTCTACATTTTTAATGTCTAAGCCTACAATTTTATTTCACAATGAAATAGAAATATAAGGAATCACTGTCTAGTTTTGAGAGTATGCCAGGGACATCAACGATAGTGGGAAACATGGGATAATTTTAGCATCTGGCACACTCTCAAAACTAGACAGTGATTCCTTAAATAAAGCTTAAGTAATATTCCCTATTTCATTTTTGGGGCATATTAGTCCGAAAATCTGACGTTTTCCAATCTTTTTCACGTTTTTGATATTTTACGTTTATGGAACGTACGTAAATTAATATTAATTAAGACCGTGAGAAAAAAGCCTGGAAAACGTAAGATATTTCGGACTAGGGAATGCATACATTTTTTAATTTTATTTAGGCATAATTAAATTTTTATTGATTTTGATTTAAAGAGGTTTTTGATTGCAATAAGCAACAACCACGAGAATATTTTTATCGGTAATTGGTTTTCATTTTTGCCATATTCAATACAAAAATTAAAAAATTAAACTGAGATATTCTCGTAAAATCTGTAACTCAAACTGTCACCTTATATTACTTTATGTAGTTTATTGGTGAGTGAATGATAGACTTTCTTTAAATTAATCAACTTTAATTGCATAATTACACCACATCACCAGGAAATGATGATTGCTTAATCGAACACACTGGGATCGAACGACACGAGTTACTAAACAAACAATTCAAGGTCCAATTAAATCGACAGAGTTGATTGACAAAACGTATCAGGATGGGTTAAGGTTTTTGTGAATTCTCCTTGAGAAGTAATCAGTGGTTCTCATCGGAGCGTGTCAACTATAGATAGGGACGATTGACTCGTGGATGCCACGCGACCTCTTTATTGGCTATAAATACCCGAGCCATGCGCGGTCAGCGATTCTAAATGAAAAGTAATCACGACTGAAGATTGAAGTCTTCACAATTACTATACACAGAAGCTTTCTTCACAGAGCAGTTCTAGGTAAGTAGATTAATTAATCTTGTCTCATGCAATTTATGGTTATGATCTGCATCCAGGAATTCCTTTGATAACTTATTAATTATGGATTTACAACACTATTGTAACGATTTCTATATGCCGTTTTACGGCATATAGAATACTATTTTAAATTTTAGGGCAAAAAAATTGAATATCTTGAAAAGTAATTGTGCATGGTTGAAGAAAACCAAATGCTTAATCAAATTAGGGACCAGGCAAAATTAATCACAATGATGGGACCAGTGCTTTCAGATTTTTCAAACTGAGACGATGGGGTCGGGCAAAAGTTCTAAAAATTTAAGACGCCCTTGTAAATAACATTTCACATAGATTTCTTCGAATTGAGTAAAGCTGTAGATCTATCATACCCAAGCCCCATGACCATAAACTGAGAACAGACTTAATTCAAAATAATTAAAATCAATATATTTACATTTCCAAATATTTATCTTAAGATTCTTTGCAAATTAGAAGAGGTTCATGTTCTCATAAACTACCATGGGATGTGTCAGAATATTTCCATTAATTGTGATGTGAATGAAATCAATTTTAGTGAAACTTAAAAAAAAAAGGCCTTTGAATAGCAAAAATATGTGACAAGTCATCAGAAAAATTTTATAAATAAAAGAGATAACTTTAAAAAATTTTGAGAATTCATGAGGATCATGAACTATACAATGCTAAAAATACTCTTCAGGAAAAATGCAGGCATGTAGTGTCGTATGTCGCAGTTCATGTTCTCATGAATTTCTCAAAAATTAAAACTTCATCTCCTAAATTTATTAAAAATAAGAATTGACTCAAGTCTGTTCTCAGTTTATGGTCTTGAAGCGTCGTATTTCAAACTGCATGTATCCGGTAATGATCCATACTACTTAAAGCTAAAAAAAATAATGTCTTTTATTAGGGAAACAAGATACTGAATCAAATGTTATGCATTTCTAAAACACATTTTTCAGAAAGTTTCCTTAAGCGCTTAAATTATTGCGATATCTTTAAAATTTATACTCTCAATTCTATGTGAAATTCAGTATAAAAAAATTTGGAATCGATGAATACCGATCTTCTAGAATTTATGTATACTATGTTGATGGATGTAACTGTTTGGTACATTTTTTCTTTCAAATGGTTAAATTTTTGAGGGGGGGGATTCCTAATCAAAACTTGCATAGATAACCCAGTATTTTCAGAAAAATTGGTTCCCCGCCCTCCTCGCATACTATAACGGGTATGTTACAACGCACTTTGAACAAAATTTTCAAAGTGCGTTAAAATTTGGGATCAAGCTAACGCACTTTGAAAAATTTTTTTTTTCAAAGTGCGTTAATATCGACCATATTAACGCACTTTGAAAAAAATGTTAAGATAGATCAATATTCCTTCAAATAATCGGTATGATAAATAACAGATCCTGGTTTGATAACTTTTTTATGATAAAGTCATTGTAGGACCTGAGATATTGACGTTTTAAATATTTAAGGTTTTGATAAAATATATATAAAAGGGAAAATTAAAGGGTCTTGAAAAAAAGAGTGACGATTGTTTACGTTCATTAATTCGTCCCCCCTTTTTTTCATTTTAGTCTTTGATAAGTGGATGTAAAGGTTTATAGGGGGCATTAACAGAGGACAGCTTCAAGCAACTTAGCATTTATCATAATAAAAAGGGGCCAATTTGATTGTTCAAAACTATGAAAATTCTTTCTCTCTCATACGTTTGACTGTACTTTAAAATTTCTAGTTTTCATCTGTTTTAATTAACTCATTTATTATTGAAAGTTTTCAACGTCATACCAGTTAGGTAAATACATAATTATATGAATGCTTTGAGCACAGCATAGACATCGAGACTGGGCGAAGGGCCAGGGGAGTGGAGGGGGGGGGGCTAACCCCCACTCCCCATTTATTTTGGAAATATATATACATCGTATAAGCATTGAAAATGCAGCGTTTCGACGGGAGTAAATCAATTCATTTTTGAGGTTAGGGTTAGGCTTAGTTTTTTAAAAGATAAATAACAAATAAAATCTTTCCATGACTAAAATATGATTTTTTTTTCAAAGTGCGTTAAGTGTTTCCATGGTAAAAAATATTGATGTAGACTCTTAACGCACTTTGAAAAAAATTTTCAACGTGCGTTGAGTTGGTCCCAAATTTAACGCACTTTGAAAAAATTTGTCAAAGTGCGTTGATTTTGTCCCAATTTTAACGCACTTTGAAAATTTTTTTCAAAGAGCGTAATTTTTTCAAAGTGCGTTGCCACACGGGTACATTAAAAACCTTTCTCTTCATTGAATAAAATGTCCCTATACTACAAAGAGAGACAAACATTCTCCAAAACATACCACTTTCAATAATTTTTATGCCCCGTGATCGAAAGTTCGGATGTAATACAGTTTTTGCCCTGTCCGTCAGTCTGTCTAGCTGTCTGTGTGTCATTGTGTCAAAGACCTCTCTTTGAGTACCACCAAATTGATCCCTTGACTTTGAGCTTTACCCAATTTTACAACAACAAAAAATCACACTTTTACTTTTGCCATAACTCTTGAACAGATGGCACTATGGCTTTCGTACTTCACATGTATATTCACTGTGACAAGAGTCACAATTTAAGACCATTCAACGAGCGTAAATATTTTTGACCTTTAGACGTTGACCTTGGAGTTTGACCCACTCTAGGAAAAATATTTTTGGCCATAGCTTTTAATCAGTAAGCTACGGAAGCCCTGGAGGGACATTGACTTACTTGTTAAGACTTATTTGTTATAACTTTTTTGTTTTGACTTATTTGTTGTGAATGTTTCAAAGCTAGTTATAACTAAGTGTAAGAAAGCTATTGAAAACCTGTTGCTTGGCTTACTTTTATGATAAAAATGATATTTAGTCCTATTATAACTGTGGTTTTTGATTAACAAATTGTAGTTTAACGTCCAGTACATGTGTTATTTCTAAAGTAAATATTCTTTTTGTTGTTTTAACTTAATTCTTATTTTCTAAAAGTTATTACGTAATTCTTATATGTAACTTCCAGTTTGCATGATGATTGACAAACTGATAATCACTACTATGTATTTCATTTTGTCGTTAGTAATAAATTCAAAGACTTTTTTTCTGAAACTATACGTCGTCTACATCTTTCACGCCACTTTTTGTAAACTAAACTTTTCATAACAAATTCAAGATAACAAGAATTCAAAGTTAATTCATAAGAACTAAGTCAAAACACATAAGAACTAAGTCAAAACACATAAGAAATAAGTCAAAACACATAAGGAATAAGTCAATATCTCTCAAGGGCGTCCGTAATTAACAGATGAAAATTTAGTAATCACATCAGTTTTGTACGTTTAACTACAAAACTACAATTAATCGTTCTCAATAGCTTACCTACATTTAGTTAGAAGTAACTAAAAAAAATCTCAAAACAAATAAGTCAAAACAAAAAAGTTGTAACAAATAAGTCATAACAAGTAAGTCAATGTCCCTCCAGGGCTTCCGTAGTAAGCACTAGTTTTTTTTTCATGCAAACTTTTTAAAATTAGTTACTTCCGAAGATGGTCCAAAAATGGCATAGCTATATATACTGTTCGCCGAAATCTCAGATGAATCAAAGTGAAACCATGTATGTTAATTGTGGGTGAGGCATACGGGTTTTGCAGATACACAAATACGCGAAACTCTGTCTAGTGAACTAGAAAGGGTAGAGATTGAACGACTTGTTTTATTCAAAATATTAGATGTAAAAACATAAATCACAGAACTCTCTCTTTCTCTCTCTCTCCCTCTTTTTCTCTCTCTCTCTCTCTCTCTGAACGTCCCTCTGCTAATGTGTATCGTCAGGGAATCCTTAAAATAGGAAAAGAATAAGTTAAGCATTATTTTCTGGGCTTTACATTTATAAAGTGTGAACAGTCTATTTATATAAAGAGTTAAAAAATTGCACACGTTTAACATTAATTACGTCACGAATATCAAGTTTGCGCGCGGAGAAATCACGTCACCCTACGCCCACCTATGAACATATAATTTATTTGAAGATCAACCCTGCATTCACGAATAATGTAAAGCATGTACAGTTAAACCATTTCCCTTAAAAATACATCAACTGTTATTTTACAGTTTTACAGTTTATAATAAAGGATGGTTCGCAGGCACAGGTATAGTTCTATATAACTTTCGACAATGTAGTGTTCCAAAAATATTATAAATAAATATAAAATAAATTTTTACACAAAGCAACTGATTCTAACACAGTACAAAGTTTTATATACATTTGTAAATGGATTTTGCGTGGATCATTGCAGATTGCAACAAATAAATAGATTAATTTATTTAATAAAAGTAAATAAATAAAAATATTATAATTAGGACACTTTTATAGCGCATAGGGTAGAATCCTCGCTATTGTTTGTTGTAAGTGTAGGGGCGGGTGGGGGTGGGGGGTTGGACTCCCGCAATATAGCGACACTTCCTCCAGGGGATGTATACAATATCATTTATAAACTTTTCATAGAGCATAATCTCTTTACAACTTACTGAATTGTTATGCAACATATACTTAATGATAACGTCATAGAAATATGCGTTTACCATTTCACCGCAAACACTTTATAGCGTGGTACTAGTTTCTCTAAAGTTCAGCGAAAAATATTATGAGTAATATTTTGATAATAAAATAACTTTTTCTTATTTCATGAGATTTCAGGAAGCATAAAATAGAAGAAATTTCGCAATGAATTGAAGATTAAATGAACTTTTTAAAGTGCGTGAAAATGCGTGATTGCGGGGAAACGGTGTATGCGTAATATTGCGTTAGAAATAGGAAATGGTATATATGCGTTAAAATGCGTGACTGCGGGGAAGGGGGTTATACTAGATATGTTCATGCCCACAAATGCTGAAACCTAAAACTTTTTTTAATTTTCAGATTGTATACTACGACTCGACTTTCAAATGTGAAATTGAAATACAAGGTGTCAGTTTTCTATGTCAGATTTAGCGCAGATTGGACTAAATATGTTAGCCATGCAAACTGTGATGCAGTCGGACATTTCCAAAATGCAATCAAGTGTGCCGGTTTCTTTGGCTCTGGAACACATTAACAATTTTTGTCATCCACAAACTGTAGACAAACAAGCTTTGCCTACCAGGACAACGGAACCGGAAATAAACAATAACAAACCCGGCGAGCCTCCGAAAAAGGACTCACTTCCGTACCCTGGACCTCTTTTTCCTCACATAGGTTTATATAGTGCTCAAAACTCTAACAAATGTATACCATTAGACAATGATGCACAAGCCTCAAATACAGGAATGGAACAGAAAATCTGCGCACAGACAGTATCTAAAGACTCATTCGAGCACGTGCTAAACGTTTTGGCGAGCACGTTTACTGGATATAGCGGGACAAATTCTTCTTCTCGTCACAAGACAACGACGGAGGAAGTAAGTGTGAATTCTAATACATTACAACCACCAAGTCACCTGCCTGATGTGGCACAGCCATGCAAGAAGAGACGTCTCTCAGAAACTCAGAATCAAAGGACTGATATAACCCAAAATCAGATGGTCCCTGTGATGAGAAGTGAGCAAGCTGACAAGACCAAGACATCTGGGCCAGAAACACAACAGAAAGCACCCGAAACACCACCCAACCCTGCACAGCTTTACTATACCTCTCCACAATATTTACCTTTTTACCCCCAACCAATGTGTGGAATATTTGTTCCCGATTCTCAACAGGTGCCACAAGCAAATAGCGCAACCCATCATACCCCTGTTTGCCAGAGTCAAATCATGTCAACGTTTCAAACTCCAAAGAGTAGGCCAAAGAAAGTCTGTCAGAGACGATTAACTTCACCAGCAGAATCAGACAAATCATCTGATATTTCACGTGACGAAGGTAAATCCTGACACATGAGCAGTAATTTCATGGCATTATACTTTTTATATGATTAATTGTCATCCATCGGATCACTCATATAATTCTGTTTTACCGATATATTCCCTACAAAAACCAAATTTTTCTTGAAATGCAAACTAAAGCATATAACCTGTGCAATTTTTTTTAATCTGCCCGATCTAACAGCAAATAAGATTGATTCAAGTGAGAATTATTCTTCTTTCTGGAGACTCAATGAACCTTAACATTAAAGCTTTGGATGAATTAGTCAACATACATGAACTTTTTCTACCATGGACACAGTATCAGGGCTAAACTATTTCTATGATTTTTCAGATTCTGAGACTGACGTTTCAGTGGTAGACGTCGGTGGCAGTACCAAAGACACAAGTGAGGCGGGTGATACATCAAAAGATAGTGACATTTCTATGGTGTCTGTGAAGTCTGCCAAATCGACCTCTCCTGGCAGTAGCACGGGGTCACCGTCAACAGTTAGTCCAGACGAGATCTGCCGCAAAAAGGCAAGGACCAACTACACACCTCAACAAGTGCATACCCTGGAAAAGGTAAACATTTAGAATGCATTAGTAATAAAACAGGTCCCCAGTTTTACCAACATACCATCTACTAGTACGGTTGTGTCAAGGAGTTTTCTATTTGATTGTCAATGGAGGTATATAATAATTTTTGCCCTGTCCGTCCGTCAGTCTGTTTAGCTGTTAAACTGTCTGTCCGCACAAAATTGACATTGCATAAAACGTTTGATTGCTTGGCGTTGTGGCTATCATATATATTTCAAATGTGTGTATTACTTGAGACAAGACGCTTTTTGGGTACCACATATTTGATCTATTAACCTTGAGCATAGAGTTTGACCCAACCTTACTAAACCAACTAAATAACCTTGTTCATAACATTTAAACAGTTGGTATTATGGCTTTCATACGTCACATGTCTTTATTGTGACAAGACCTTTCCATAGATATTTTCGACTTTTGGACCTTGACTTTATAGATTAATTCACTTAAAAAAAACTTAAACCTTGGAAATGATTTTGAACAGTAAGTATATGTACTAGGGCCTTCATATTTCATCAGGTATAACCTATGTGACAAGGCCTTCCGTTGGATACCAACAATATTGACCTCTTGATCTTGGAGTTTGACCTACTTCTGAAAAATACTCTGACCACAACTTTTTAATGGTTATAGTGCTTTGGCTTTAGTTTCATATTTCACAGCATATTTATTGCCTTTCGTTTGGCAATTTTTTTTTATCCCTTGATCTTGGAGTTTGACTTCAAAAGCTTTCACACGGGAGCAGTTATTGTAACAATTTTATTGGGGAAATTAACCACCACATTTCTGTCAATGAACGCCCCTCCTTTTTTCCAGGGAAATGGGGCGGAATGTAAGAATATTTTTGAATGATTTTTTTAATTTATATTTTAATAAATAGATAATTGTTTTACATGTAAATTGAAAAAAAATGCTGAACATGTTTAACAATTTCAGGTTTTTCATGAAAACCCGTACCCGGATGCTGAAAAAATGGAGGAACTGTCCAAAGAACTTGAAATTCTGGAAAGTAAATTAAAAGTGAGTTTAATTTTTAAGAATGTTTAAAATGTATCCACTTTGAATAAAACATTTTTCCTGCAAGTTTGCATATATTAAATTTAAGACAGCAAGTCCTTCCTTATTAATTGAATAGAATAAAATTTTAAAGAAAAGTGATCCATTTTATACAAGTGTTCGAATAATGTTAACATTACGATATTTATAGGTTTGGTTTCAAAACAAACGAGCACGTTGGCGTCGGAGAATGAATGACAACACCCATCAAGTCCCCCGCTTTATGGGACCATCCACATTGATGCCTCCCATGTCGCCCTATGGGTATATAGGTCACGTGATGCCTCCTCCAATGTCTCCGGCACAGGTCGTCCCAGGTCACTTTGTTCGCCCAGGTCCATCTTCATCACCACCTTCCACGTCACCGGGCAATAAGCAGACGTCACACGTAACTTCACCCTACCAATCACGTGGTCACTTCCCGCCATACATGCCAATATATCCGTATGGAATGTTCTCGCCATATTACTACAGCTGATGATTCCGTATTTTTAGAGACAAAAACGAAACAAGGTGCTTTTACGTCATAAATGTGTTAATTTGAATATATGTGAATAAAATTGAGGCAAACTTTCATATATCTTCCATTTATTGTTTGTAAATATGTAGATAATAATTATGTAAAGATGTAAAATATCAACTGAAATCTATTCCGAGCTATTGCTTTGAATATCTTTATTTTATTGTAAATTTTTTACATTGTATACATTTTCTCTTGATGTCTCCATAAATGAATACCGGTATATTATATATTTTTACAACTGATTGTACATATATACAGTGTACATTATAATAAATTAAACGTGTACATTTTGTCTGAGAGTTTGTTTTTGTTTTACTGTCTCCTGTGGAGAAACAGAGATAATCGTATAATTCTGACAAGTTCTCCATATGAATAAGTTTACCAGAAACTTAACCACAACAAGGATTTTTTTTTGGACTCGCTAGTGGCTTGGAATTGAAATACAATAGTCTTGTAAATTATGAATTGCACATTAAGCTATTCTAAAGAGGTGTTAATTAGAATAATGTAGTTTGGGTACTGGTGGTACTGTTCAAAATCAAATAACCTGACATCGTGAATTATATTATTAGGTATACATTTACTGATATCTATGCGTATATTACTGCAGGAAAAGTAACATTTCGTGCTAAAGAAGTATAGAAACAGAAAGAGGAACACAAACTTTCAAAAAATGGAATTTAAAAAAATGGTCTTATAGGTACACGTTGGATACTCGTCATGCGCTTTATCAATAGAACACTAGACTTTCATGCAAGAGGACCGAGGTTCAATCGCAAGCTGACACACTCTTATCTTAAATTACTCATTTTTATTGAAAAATGTTTATCGCAGTCGAAAAATTTCAATCGATCGGCTCGGCCGACATGTTTTGATGACCATCGGCCATAGGCTTTCCTACAGTGTCAGTTGATTCGATACGCAATTTAAGCGCATGTTCTATGTATGAAGTTGAACAATTCCTAGAACGAAGTAAATTATTGACAAACAAGTTGATGAAGCAAGAATATCAGCAATCTCGTTGAAAGGCACTGATTATTTCGTAAGTTTTATGGTCGATACAATGAACTTGCCAGCAAAATACAATGTATCATTGAGTCAAATGCTGACTGACGTTTTCATACTTATTGTAAGTCCATTATTTAAACACTGAATTGACGACAGATTTTCCGTTATTTCCCGATCATGACAAGGAACACACAGCGGGACGGTGTGACTGGTCGGCAGGGGATGCTCACTCCTTCATGGCAACCGATCCAACGTCTGGGTGTTTCGGGGGTCCGTGTTTGCTCTACTCCTTATTTTTTTGTTTATTTGTCTTTTGAGCTTGAATACTGTTCGTTCTTTCCATATGTTTCATACAGAGGCTAAAATGTATAGAAAAAGGCAGAGGAGACTTTGAGACTCAGAGTGAGGAGTTTTTAGATTTAATTACAATAATTAATACATTATTTTTAATTATGATTTATACATAATTCATAGTTTTGATAAATCTAATATATAATTATTGCTTATGTATATAAATTTGAATTCTTGTGCGTTTTCAACATGGTCATGAGTTTGAGTTCGGCTAACTTGTAACTTGGTTTATCCTTTTCAATGATATAAGCGTTTGTTAAACCTTTCAAGCGTTCGGAAGACTACGACGCAGAAAGCACATTTTATGTAATTCAAGAACAATCATGTTGACCACACTACTGCCACTTTCCACGGCTCTTCGTCACTTCTCAACAAGACAGATTGCGTTGAACAACTCCTTGATAACAAAAGTATGTGCCTGTAACGCAGTATGCTCAACCAATTCGTTTTCGACGTCCCGAAATCGATATGCCGGGCCCCCAGTGCAGTCGGCCGGTGGAAAGAAAGTTTATGTCCGAGACAAACCTGTGATGAACATAGGAACAATTGGACATGTGGATCACGGAAAAACAACCCTGACAGCGGCCATAACAAGTATTCTGTCTCAGAGCAACCAGGCTGAAATGAAAACATACGATCAAATTGACTCTACCCCCGAGGAAAAGAAAAGAGGAATCACGATCAACTCAACCATTGTAACCTACGAGACTGAAGCAAGAAAGTATGGCCATATAGACTGTCCTGGACATAAAGATTACATCAAAAACATGATTACAGGTAATGTTTGTTTTAAACATGCAAATGAAAGAACTGCTAAAAACGAATTTGCAAATGCAATGTTCAATGATGTGATCCATCCCGAATTTGCTCGATTTGAGATGACAGGCACCTGAAGTATGGATAATACCCCCCCCCCTTTTATGAAAAAAATGAATTTAAGGGGGCCGACTATAGATTCCATTGCGCAATAATTCGCGCATCATAGTAAAATGAAGCGTATGTACTGTTTTAATGCAATTTCTTTCGTTTAATATCAATTCTCTGTAAAAATCAAAATTTTAAATAGGGTCGTGGACATGACATGTCTCCGATTTAGCTGAATTTCACACCATTTACTACATTTGGCATATCTTTAATAAATATGATGTTAAAGTATAACTTTTCAATTTGGTTGCCATGGTAACAAGGATGTTATATTTAGAACCCCCAGATTAAGCAAATTTTGCTCTGTTTTAAATTAAATTAGTGCACATTCAATAAATTAGTGTAAATTCACATGAAAATTATATTCTCTGAGCTCATATTACTTAAATCTCAGAAATAAATTTCATTCAAGATATTTGAATGGGTATTAAGCGAATTTTCATCGCAGCATTTAGGCTGTTGGCAAATTGGCAATTTGCCAAATTTGGCTTTTTTAGTCATATTCAATGAAATTTTTCACCATTTTGACAACTGATATATTTGTAACCATGTATCATTAAATAAACTATATATTCTAAGGTTCTACAAGAATAAAAAAAATTTATGGGTAAATCAAAAACTTTCTAGAAATTATTGCATGAAAATTGGCAATTTGCCAAAATTGACTTTTTTAGTCGTATTCAATGAGAGTTTCACCATTTTGACAACTGATATGTTTGTAACCATGTATCAGTAAATAAACTATATATTCTAAGGTTTTGTGAGAATAAAAAAAATTCATGGGTAAATCAAAAACTTTCTAGAAATTATTGCATGAAAATTGGCAATTTGCCAAAATTGACTTTTTTAGTCATATTCAATGAAATTTTTCACCATTTTGACAACTGATATATTTGTAACCATGTATCATTAAATAAACTATATATTCTAAGGTT
>PRKT01000039.1:148685-266669 GCA_003671525.1 Saccostrea glomerata | reverse complement strand
AATTTCAAAAAATCTAACCCACTATTCAGTTATCATTGTCAAAAGTCAAAGGTTTAATATTTCCGTGGTATGATTTCTACAAATCCTGTTTAATGTTAAAATAGAATGGACACAAACATATTATCACTTAGAAAAATAAATTTATACAAACAATTTCTTCAAATATACTGAATTTTAAAGGAAATAAAATACCGGTACCCAAAACGGGCACATACATGAATATTTCACAGTAGTTTATGATTCAATGTCATGTACATGTAATATATGCAACTGTGCATCCAAGTTTTCATGGTTTTGTTTGTTTTTATTGTCTTATATTTCAATATACAGTCAGTTACCAGACTAGGTACATGAGACAACAGAATAGAATTATAAATAAAAAATACTTACACATTGCAATGGGGATTGGTCGGGGACTACCACCCCACTACATGTATCTTGCGATCTCCATTTCAAAGACATCTTGAAGGGAACAGTAGACATTTTGAAGGAAACAGTTAAAATCCTCTCAGCCTTCGTCCCATGCCACCCTGATTTCCTCATATTTTCCTTTCTACGAGTAGCTATACGTATAATACTCATCATGTCCAGATCAACCCTTCCGCTTTTCTTAAAGATTATCCCTACTTTGTTAACTGTTTTTCATCAAATTCTGAGTCTCTTGAGGTAGAATTTCCCTGAACAAGACGTTTCAAAACAAGAAGAAAAAATGCAGATTTTATTGTCTGCCATCTTGTTTACATTTTACACATTTTGTATTCTTCAATGCCGAAGAGCTCCAACAAGGGAAATAACTCGGATAGAGAAAAAGCACATTTAGACCAACTTTATAGTGTAATAAAATGTTTATTTTTCATTTACCCATAAATGTTTTAAATGATATTTGCAAAATAACATTTCTTGAATCTAAATCTCCCTACTAGGATTTTCACATCACTTGTCAAAGTCTTTAAATATTAAGTCTAACAAGGGAGGTAACGAGGACTTATTATTCACTTTTTTGGCATCAGAAAATTAGAAATTGTAAAAACTTTGTGACATACACTATTTTTTACATAGTTTTGATTGTCATGAAGCATATAAAAAATATGCACATTAACAGCTTTGCCTAGTAAATTTTTTTTTGATATTATTGATAAATAGCAATATTCACTATAATTTACACCTTTTAGCCCCGTTTCCATGGCAACCGGGTAAACTACCATGCATTCTTTCATACAGTCAATCTTTTCATTCATAGAAGTTTCAGTGAGAAAAAAATTAGCTGAATCTAAGACATTGCGTGGCCACGTCATTTTGATTTTTATAGAGAATTGATATTAATTATTAAAATTAAACAAAATTAAGAAATTATAGGTATACAAATGTAATTACAATTTGATATAACTGATTTTTTAACCGATTTTGCAATTGATAGATAGGTTGACGTCGTTGCAGTGTGTTTTTGACGTTATGATGATCTGTTGCTCTTAAAGAAAGGGGTAATAAAAATATTATTAAAGAAAAAGTGATAAACATACGCTGTTGAAATTTTAAACATAGAAATTTGAGAATATTTCCAATATTTTTATTAAGTTTTCATGTGAATCCATTGTGTACGTCATATTTTCTAATACTCTATAAAATAGTAAACTTTGCTAATTTTTTGCATTTTGAGATGCCCCCTCTGGTAACAAGACGGTAGAATTTTGTGTTTGTTACATATATTGTATAATATAGTATTACTCATCAAATATTATAGTTTGAGAAAAATATCTATTGTAGTATTTGTATAATTTGCTTTATAGTGCTAAAAATTGGCATTTTCCTATATAATGCTATAGTAAATGTACCTGTATTTTGAGACGGTCCCTCAAAATACCTGGACGGTAGAATTCCCCAAAACTTTGCATGTACACTGAAGTTAATGTAAGTTATATATGGTATAAAAATGTAGAGTTTCGCTATTGTAGTTTTCACACAATAAAACTACAGTCGGCCCCCTTAAATGTAAGAGTGTTTAATACCTCAAAAATATATAATTTCTTGTCAAACACATCTATATGTCGTTATATGCAAGCAGATTGTTCTTTTTCTCACTTTTAAAGAATGGCCCTATTTGGTATAATAAAAATACACAAGGTAAGAAACAAAATCTGTAAACAAACGGAGACAGATTTCCAAGGTAATAATTAGTGTTACCTCTCATAATTTTGCAAGCACTCTGTCTGGCAGATGTCCCTCTACTGGTCTCTTTTAACTAAACCCGGCTATTAGTGTTTGATATGCCGTAATTAGACAATTTATTAATCGCATACAAAAAAATTTCTCAATTGGCAGCTTTGGAGGAGGTTTTGGAGTTGTTTTTCTGTTTTGCCTTATCTGATTGGTTAAGATATTTAAACTGTATTACAATTTACCAACCAGATAAGGCAAAACAGAAAAGCGAGTTCATAACCTCCTCCAAAGCTGTCAATGGAGAAAAGTTTATATATCCGATTAATATATCGTCTGATTATGGCATATCAAACGCTAATAGCGGAGTTTAGTTTGAAGAGACTAGTAAAACAACATCTCCCAGACAGAATGCTTGCAAAATTATGATAGGTAACACTAATTATTACCTTGGAAATCTGTCTCGAAGCCGGGAACCCCCTGTTTGTTTACAATTTTTGTTTCTTGTATTTTTATTATCCCGAATAGGGCCATTCCTTTAACGTGAGAAAAAGTACAATCTGCTTGCATATAATGACATACAGATTTGTTTGACGTGGAAATTTTATATTTTTGAGATGTTATACACTCTTACATTTTTTTTTATTTAAAAAAAAAAGGGGGGGCTAGTTATCCACACTTTAGGTGCCTGTGTTTGAGATGACTT
Organism: Saccostrea glomerata; assembly: GCA_003671525.1. NCBI lineage: Eukaryota > Metazoa > Mollusca > Bivalvia > Ostreida > Ostreidae > Saccostrea > Saccostrea glomerata. Next base: position 263,809 of record PRKT01000039.1, on the reverse strand, counting down.
GAATAGCACCTGTATCAGGTACTGCTGCCACACTTTTGTCGCTCAATTCAGGTATGTTTTCTTGCATTTAAATAATTTAATGCCTATCCTGGCTATTGGAATGGTATCCAATAATTTACCAGATATTTTACTCCCATTTTGGGGAAAGCATTTGTGCTTTGAAAGATATTTTTAAGCATGATCTCTAATGTGGACATTGGAATGAGTATTTTTTAAACTGACATTCCAAAACCATAAAGGGCTGTTTCGGATCATTGTAAGGTAATTAAAGTATCAAGAATAGGAGTAAAATACATGCTTAATTATTGGATATCATTCTTACAGCTGGGGAAAGCTTAAATTATAAGAAATAATACCCAAAGTGAGAGACAAAAAATGAGACGGCATAGATCGAATGTTTTTACAATGCTTGGATCTGTAGCTCTATGCTTTTTTCTGTCTGAATTTTCTCAAACAGAGAGCTACAGTTCTGCAGCTAAGCTGTTCTGTCAAAAGAGAAGTCTCCAATATATATGATAATATTGAATTATCCTTCAGCACTGCATGCACTATGAATAATTTATGTATTCACTCTTTAGAAATGCTGATAAACATGAATCATGATGATAATTTACATATACTCAAACTGGTAAATGTTAAAAAATGCAAATATGATTTAATATGTACTTTTAATCATTTGTTTAGGAACTGCACAGATGGATGGCTGTATCTTAGTGGTCGCAGCAACTGATGGCGCCATGCCCCAGACACGAGAACACATTCTACTGGCCAAACAGATCGGTGTGGAGAAAATGGTGGTCTTTATCAACAAGGCAGATGCCTCAGACGAAGAAATGTTAGAGCTGGTCGAGATGGAAGTGAGAGAACTTTTAGCCCAGTATGGCTTTGATGCAGATGAAACCCCATTCATTAAAGGCTCTGCCCTATGTGCTCTGGAGGGCAGAGATCCAGAGATTGGAGAAAAGAAAATAAAGGAACTTCTGGACACTTGTGATGTTTACCTGCCCGTTCCTTTAAGAGATTTAGACAAACCCTTCTTTCTTCCTGTGGAACATGTGATGTCCATCACAGGTCGGGGTACTGTTGTCACTGGAAAAATGCAGACAGGGGTAATAAAGAAAGGGGACGACTGTGAGGTGATCGGCTTCAACAAAATCTCCAAAGCCCAGATCATCGGGGTGGAGATGTACCGGCAAATTCTGGAGCAAGCCCAGGCCGGAGACCAGGTGGGATGCTTGATAAAAGGAGGGAAAAAAGAGGATTTAAAGAGGGGAATCTTCGTGGTCAAACCTGGCACGTATCCAATCAGTAATCATGCTGAAGCTAAGGTGTTCTTTAGCTCAGAAAAAGAGGGTGGTCGCTCGAAAGCTTTCATGAAAAACTTTTATGGCAATATGTTTAGTTACACCTGGAACATGAATACTTACTTTGAACTTGTTGACAAGGACATGGCAATGCCGGGTGAGGATTGCAAAGTGAATGTGAAGATGCAGAAGAAGATGGGCCTTAAAACAGGTCAGAGGTTCACCATAAGGGGTAGCGGGGCCGATGGAACTGTGACCTTGGGTTACGGAGTGGTCACAGAGCTCTTGCCAGATATCAACTTTGATGACTTGCAGGCAGAACTTTTGGCTGTCAAGAAAGCAAAGAGGAAGCAGGAACAAGCTGCAGGCTAGAATTACTAGAGTTATTGAGAAATCAGAGCAAAACAGACTTGGTGTTTAATATTTCATTGTATTAACAGATGTGATGTAGAAATTTGACCAACATTAAATGTATCATAACTTATGTACATGTACCTACAAATATGTACTTGATGTTCATGACTACATATGTTTGTTTCATTTCATGATAAATTATAAAACTTGAAAGGTATTTTGACATTTTCTTCTTCAGAGGAGACCTATCATATACTGGAGGGGAATACCTGAGTTTTCAGAATATTTGTCAATTATAAACACATAGTCAATAAAGTGTGTCAAGAACATTGAAACAATAACATAATTGTATTAGAATGTATTCTCTGTTAAGAAGTTGATGGCTTGTTTTAGGGTATTCAATGTACATGTATTAAGAAAGGATCATAATGAACAAAATTTAAATTATTTGAAACTCGTTAGATATTTACTCATCTGTTAGATGACACAAACAAAATCCACATGACTGATAAGTGATAACATAAATATTTTTGAAGAGTAATCTGTCTTTGATGAAATGAAGAAATTTGTAAGGTTTTTTTTCAAAATATTTGTGATATGTGAATTATTTCATTTCATATTTTGATAAAGAGATTGTTTATGCATATTTTCACCAAGAGATTTTAATGAAGCTCAAATTACCTTTTACAATATCTTGATAACACATGCACTGCCGATACCCTTAAATGAAAAAAAAAACAAGATGTGTTTGTGAAACACTATGCACCTGGTGGCAACAAAAATCTAAAAAAGCTATTTTTAGCATATATGTCACAGTCAAGGTCATTGACCTTGGTGTCATTTGAAAGAGATTAATTAGTGGAGTATGGATACCAAATATGAAGTTATGGCAAAGGTACAAAAAAAAAACAAACTATTTTTAGCATCAAGGTCACAAGGTCATTGACCTTGGTGTCATTTGAAAGAGATTAATTAGTGGAGTATGCATACTATATATGCATGCAGTCTCTGTCTTCTATGGTTCGACGGTTATGGCAAAAGTACGAAAAACTATTTTTAGCATACAGGTCACAGTCAAGGTCACAAGGTCATTTACCTTGGTGTCATTTGAAAGAGATTAAATAGTGGAGTATGCATACTAATTATGCCTGCAGTCTCTGTCTTCTATGGTTCGACGGTTATGGCAAAAGTACGAAAAACTATTTTTAGCAAACAGGTCACAGTCAAGGTCATAAGGTCATTGACCTTGGTGTCATTTGAAAGAGCTTAATTAGTGGAGTAAGCATACCAAATCTGAAGTCTGTATCTTTCATGGTTCAAAAGTCATGGCGAAGGTTCAAATTTTCAGACAAACAGACAGACAGGACAAAAACAATATACGCCTCGGATCTATCAATTCGGGCGCATAAAAATCATGGTGCAATTAATTGAGCAACAACCAAATTTTGTAAATAACTTTAGTTGGGTATGCTGCCTTGATTGAAAATATTGGTTCAGGACCATTCTTTTACTAGGTGCCAAATATAGTCGTAAAACATTAAAACTCCCTCTCAAAGGAACTATTGTCTTCTCAATAGAGAAACGAGAGTTCTAATATTATAATGTCCACCTTTTATAGTGCATACTGTGTTCTAATTCCGATTCGGAAATTACTGAGCATATATATGAATAAAGATATTATTATGTGCAGTTTATGCATATATAGCTCATTTGAAGTTAAAAATAGTTTGTATTTAATCAAAATTTTTACCCCACTCCCAATTTCTGCACTTCTATGTATATTATCAAATGTAAGTGGCATAAACAAGGTGAAATTGAATCGGTGATATCCAACTGAAGAATCATGCAAAAATTGCTGACGGCACATGCCATAAATTGCACCAGATATCACATAAATTGTGCACATTTTTTCCAACTTTTCAACTCCACAGAACACATTGTTGACCATGCAGTGTCTGTTTCTACGGACAAACGGGAGAAAAACCTTAATAATAGCTAATACATGTAAATACACATTTTGAAACTTTCTGTCTTTGAACAACTACAATGGAGTTTTTGGATCTAGGTCAATAGAACAAAAAGAATATAACCTATAAAACTTTGAAAAGTTCTATAAAGCACAAATTCATATCGATCTTTTAAAAGATATTGCAAGCTGTAAGTTGAGATATGACTACAGAGGACAAGGACTTCCTAAATGTTTAAAAATCACTTTTCTTGGAGCTTACTTATCTGTAATCTAAAGTACAAGCCATGTATTGTTAAAAATTCTTAGATATTTGCAGGTGTTGTAGAATGAAAGGTTCGACTATACGCACATGAACAAATTATGTGCTAGTAGTTATTTTTGCCTTATGTATTTTTGATACAAGTTCGTCAAACAGCACCATATGCATACTTGAAATATCATTTTTGAAATTTGGCTGTACTACTGAATATAGTGGAAAGGAGAAGGGGATAGCTAGAGAAAAACAAATTATCTTACCCGAATTTTTTTTGTCAAGAAATAAATTGAGGAGATAGTCAAAAATCCTTGAGGGGGAGGGGTGTTGTTTTTTTTTTCAAGAAAAAATTACAAGTAAAACGATTGATTGATTATATACGTATGTATTGTTTAACGTCCCTCTCGATAATTTTTCACTCATATGGAGACGCCAAATAAATTGAAAAGAAAGTCGAAAATACTTTAGGGGGAGGGATGTTGGGCTCCAATTTTTGAACCTTCATTTGGCTGTACTATACTGAAAAGTGGGTTAAAGGGTATTAACCAGCCTTTCAGTGAGCATTTTGAATGGTAAAAAATGATGTTTGGAAAAAAGGGCAGGTCTCCCTGCCCCTGGTACTTCGTGCATGAGGTCGAATTTAAAGTAAGACATTGAACTTGGTTATGTCAGGGTCAAGACGCGTTAATTGAAAGAAACTAAAGCTGACAAATGTACCGGTATCGCGTCATCGTCGCAGAGAAATGGCGGAGTAGCAGGCGATCAGATCTATCATCAGCCAATTAATTTGGATTTGGTGAATACATGATCAATGTACGGTTAACTTGTTCCTGGACTGATGGATCTTCTTTCGCATCACTTTCCAGAGCTTTAACACACTGTTTGTCGGTTGTCATTTGCGCAACATATTGCAGTAAACGAATTCAAACACAACATTTTGCAGTGAATGTAAGTAATGATAATTATAAATTGTTTAAATTATAAAATGGATATTTTATACTTCAGTCTGTAATGAAGGAAATTTTCTTTAGATTTAACTACTTGATATAAAATTTCAACTGTTAATATTAAAAGTTCCATTATATGAAAGTGTCATCTCCGTCAGAATTTAGTTCTTAGATCTGTCTTGTAGAGAGGTACACACAAGAATTGATGATGGGGAATAGAATGATGTTGGCTATTGTTTTGAGCTGGGGACTTATAAGTGTTGGATTTACCTATATTGTGTCTGATTGGAAACAACCAGGTAAGTCTTAACATTTCTTTGTATTTCAATACCTCTCAATAAAGTTTTAACCATACATGTACTATTTATAAATATAATATGTAAATCAGTTTCAGTTTGAACTAGGACAATTCAATATTTTTGCACCGTATTTTAATGTATTTTTTCAAAATTGATGAAAAATACTTTATAGCCCAACAGGTATATTATTCAAGTACATGCATTTTATAGAAAAAAATTGTAATTGTAACTTCATTATTTTAAAACAATTTAAATTAAAAAAGAAGACTTAAAGTTCTCCAACAATTAATGTGTGTGTTTTTTTTTTTATTACAGTCTGTCCATTCGTTAAATGTCAGAACAATGGCGTACTTGACAGAGTCACGTGCCAGTGTAACTGTCCGCCAGGAGATTTTGGATATTTTTGTGAAAAGGGTAAGTATCTAAATGAATGGAATAGTGGATATCATTTCAACATAGATTTTTATCATACAATTTGTCCAGAGCAGAACATGTATGATAACCTCTGGAAACACCATAGGTGGGATCAGGTACTTTGTATAAGAAAGCATTCCACGTGACACACTCGTTTTTTGGGTAACTAGTAGTAAATCTTGGACAAATCAGTATATGAAAGTAATAACATATTAATAATAATAATTTGTTTTAAAAAGTATAATATTCGAACTAGTGAACGGTACTTCCGCAAACATGGCCATTTCAACCACCATTGAATGTACGAAATATTTATATAATATAGGGCTGTTGATGCCCCTGTAACATTGGCTTATTTGGTAGTAGCTTGTCTTGGTTAAGAAATTAATCATATTTATATAAGATGCTCTTGAATATCGACGGGGAGAGGGACTGATAATTAATAAAGAACTTTTGTAAATGTACAAAAATGCTAAATTGAAAACTACCACAAGAGATATTTTCTGATAGTTGATATCGTCAATAAAAAATTCCTGCATGTACCTCAGTATATTTGCAGGGTAAATTAAATGGTTTTTGTTAATAAAATATTTTTCTTCAGGATTTATCACTATAAGTACATGTATGAACATTTTCAAGTGCCATTTTTTAAATTTTCAGTTTTCTAAAGTATTAAATAAAGTCTCTTTAAAATTTTATAATGGTAAAAAGTGGTTTCGAGATGTCATATGTGTATATTTAACTGCATTTTGAAAAGTTTTAGTGTATGAAATATAACTTTGAAGGGGGACTAATATTATAAGCTAGATATAAAGTAGTAGAGGTAAATAATTTTCAGTTGTTATATATTGAACATTGCATACAGAGACCATGTTCTTGACTGTATACATGAGTTATCAGGTAGATTCCGAAATAAAGAATGCTCTTGCGTCGCGTTGCTTAAAACTAAAACAGTTTTAGGTTACTTTTCTGATCAGAGAAGTTTGCAGCAATACCTTATACAACTATACCTCACGATAAAAGGTCTATATGCTTTTTGATATCATATCTACAGCTGCTTTTTCGATAAACTTGGGACACGAAAATTTAATTTGTCTTTGGTCGTCTAAAATTTTATTTGTTAAAAATATTCTGATTGCAAACACAAGTGACACTTGTACATCGAATTTAACATTAACAAGATGGTTGAGATTCTGCAGATTGACAATACCTATGTGCTTTTTGGAAACCAATAAAGTCTTTCAACAATCTGGAAGAATTTCCATTTCCCCCATAATTAGGTGACCTATATATTTTTTTGTTTTTATAAAATTAATTGATTAACTGTTTGTCAGTTGTTAAATGTCCCTCTGAAGAATTTTTCACTCATATGGAGAAACCACCATTTGCCTGTGAAGAGCTGCAAATTTTGTCTACTACTAGACTCTTCGGGCCATTGAGCAGGGAGGGATCTTTTTCGTGCCAGCACCTTCTGCGACACGGGACCTCGGTTTATTCGGTCTCATCCGAAGGACCGGTCTCCACGTCCCACAGAGGGATTCCAACCCGCGAGGTAAGGATTGAATCCTTTCTTCGCGACTCTTAGAGCAAACACTGTAACCACTGCACCATAATGTGGACGACGTATTTATATGAAACATATATTATTTAAAAGGTTTTCATTGAAAAGAATATTACTAAAGTCCATTTGGACTTTGATTCGACATTTTGGATGCTCAGACAATTCCGTTTTATTAGCGGCCCGTTCATGAAATATCCGGACATTCATTCTCATAATCTCTTAAACCTGTCATTAAATTCCTGATCCATGTACTCTATCATGGCATTAAAAATGCCATCCCCTCAGTTTCATGTCTCTCTCACTCACAAGAATATTAACAGCCTTGTTTGAAGTCATCATTTAGCAAGTTCTTTGGCCGATACATTGACCTTAGTTATAACAATCCATCATTAGGTCAGATATTATATGACAGAAGTTTTTTAGTTAAGACATAATTTACACACTGCAATTTCTACGGATTTTCCCTTAATCCAATCATATTAAGGAGCAAACGACAGGTGTGAAGGGTCTACAGGGAATGCTTACTCCTCCATTGCACCTGATTCCGTCTCTGTAATTTTTGGAGGTTTGTGTTTGCTCTGCCCCCGATCTACCTTGAATTCTGTTCGTTTTTCCATATTTCATGTTTCACTGTTTATCATTTTTAGTGAAAATTTTCACCATATTTTTAAAAATTAAATCCTGAATTCGAAGAATTGATGCAAATCTTATAAAGACTGGTTTGTCATAGTGTTTATAAATCTCATTTCTTGCAGCTAAATTTAGAACGAAATGGCCAGACGGGACATACGCCCTCCCTGCCTCAATGTTCGGTTGTCCTGAAACTGAAGACAGGGGTTGGACCTTATCTTACATTAACCTGACCCTCCCGGACTCCGCCCAAAGACAATACTGGAACACTAAAGACCCAGACCTCCTCAATGGCATCATAGAACTAAACATACTGGGACCGTACTATTATCGTGCTATTCAAATGAACTTTTGTGTGAAAAATCTAGCATATCTTGATGATGAGAACAATGAGACAGTTATGGAATGGCCGAAAGGTGAATATTGCATATACAGCCTCAACGATGAGTGTCCTCAAGGTAAGAAAATGTTTCATTTTATTTCCATTGCGAATTAAATAGAATAGACACTATATATACCCAAGACACGTTTTTGTGTAAATATTAACCAAGTATGATAAAAAGCTAAAAAAAACACGTGTAAGTTTAAAAAGTGTCCAAGCTTCTTAGATTTGACGAAAATTTGAAGTCGTATGGGACTTTCATCTAAAGTCTTGTCTTTAATGCCAACATTAATAAACGCTTTTAAGTTGTTACTTACTCAGCTTTTTCAATAGCTTTATCGAAAGGTTTTCGTGGACAGGACCTCCGAAGCCGACTCCTTTACATCCCACACATGATATTAAATCCCGGGGCTTAATAATGGACCTTTTATTTTGACGGGGTTTTATCCATAATTACCTGTGTCTTTATCAAACTGATGATTGCAAATCAACGCACTTTTTTCCTTATCTTGAGCTTGAAATAAAAGATACCACAGAGTCTGATACATCTGTTTCATATTTGGAAATTTTAATGTCTAGAAAGAGACAATCTAACATCAAAGCTTTATGATAAATGTGATGACTTTAACTTTACAATCGTCAATTCCCTTAATTATGCGGAAATATAGTAAAACTATACCTTCGTACCTGCGTACGGTGTTTATAAATATCTCTCAATTGATTCGATTCGCAAGAGCATGCTTTAAACAATTAATTTCTAAAACGAGGTAAGTTATTGACAAACAAGTTAATGAAACAAGAATATCAGTAGTCTCATTTAAAGTAATCATTTCGTAAATTTTATGGTCGAAACAATGACCTTGACCGAAAATACAAACTATCAGTAAGTCATCAATGCTGGGGGTTTTCATACTAATTGTTTGACCATTAACACACTGAATTGTCGACGGATTTTTTCTGTTATTTTTCGATCATGAAGAGAAGCACACGCCGGATGTGATCAGCCGGCATGGGATGCTCACTCCTCCATGACACCTCATCCCACTTCAATGTTTAATATGTCTGTGTTTGCTCTGCTCCTGATTTGCATTATTTATGAACTTAAAATTGAACTCGAATACTACTCGTTGTCTCCATATATTTCACTGAATATTATTCTTCGATAAAAGAAGGCAACTATACAGATTTCCCATCAAAAACAGCAATAACGTCAACAGTTACATTTTTAGGGTTTTCTAATGGCACCCTGACAATATCCGGTTATCAGTTTACACAGCAGTATATAGGGGGCGTTATTCCAGGGGAGACCGGAAGCAACATGAGTCTGATGCTGAAGTTCTGTTGTAGAGAAGATGGAGATTACCGGACATCAATAAAACTACCATCAGAATTCCCGTTTGTTCTGTTTCAGGTATACCCTTTCCAAATACTTTTTATCAACTAGTTAAAATCAAATGAAGATAACTGATTGATTAAACTATCAAAACCTTTAAGAAATTTTTTAAAATTACCTTCATATGTGTTTTTGATGTCTGCATATTGCTCTTGAGGTAGAAGAGTATATAAACTCTGCTATTGTAGAATGTCTGTCTTCTGTTTCTCTGTCTATCAACAATCAACATATCAACTATCAACATCGCGAACTCAGAATCATCTGCTTAATATCTGCGTAGTCATCGCTTCATTGACACTAAGAATTATATTGGAACATCAGTTTCTGAAGGATTTTACATATAATACATAATAAAGGCTTTGAGGGAACACATACAACTAAACTTTATTTTTTGATAAACTTGAAAATTTCATAATTTCAATCTTCAGCTTCCCTTATTTGTGTATCTACATCACATGTATATGGAGTTTATGTCGCCAAGTTTATTTTGTTTGTATGCATGTCTTCATGGACGTACCGGTATTAAAAATTCTACAAACCACCACATTTTCATGGCTGTTATACTATTTCTAGTTTCAGATTCATGTATTGTATTTTATGTATTAGATTATAGATTACTTAGTATATATATCAAATAGCAGCTCAAAAGGAATGTATAATGTTTCACCCTATTTTGTAGAGTATGTCAGCTGACGGCTGCCAGGAAGTGACGTCTGTGATTACTCAGCGGGATTATTTTTACATGACCAATGAAAACGACGATTGGCAGTTTGAAGGGACATTACCTATGTTTAATAGAACAGCAATAAATGGTTCTGTAGGCGTGCCATATTGTTATTACAAACCATATGGTACTAGTAACTATTCTTAAATCTTGATATATTAAGTATTCTATCCCATTCTTAATTAAGTTTCATAATAAAATTGACAATCATTGAAGTCAAATGTTCCCTTTTAAACTTCTAGTATTCTATTCAATTTCTGTCACAGTTATTTTAATCAACCTTTAAAAGTAATATTAAATCTGACGAATATAATATTTTCTAAGATCGCCGTGAGTGTTACTATGATACTGACCATGGAAATTCATACAATGGCAGAAAAAGTGTTTCCGCTTCCGGAAAGGCGTGTTTGATTTGGACCGACTCAGACTTCGACTTTTTTCACAATGATAAGAGGGCTTATCATGAGTTTGATGAAAATTACTGTCGTGCTTACGAGTACTATACCTACAAATCTAGAAAACCAATGTGTCTTGTTGAGTTTCCAAATGTCAAAGAGGAATGTGATGTCCCTGTATGCGGTAGGTATTCAAGTTGACAAAATAAAGGAAAATATGAAAACCAATTGACATCAATGGTGAAATACTGTGATTGTTTATGGATGACTTGAATTGATTAGAGTTGAGTAAATTTTAAATAATTTCTCAATATAACTCTAATTAAATTTCTTCAAGTTTAAAAAAAATCAAAACAAGCAAGCATTTATGTAATTTGATCTGTAGCAATATTTTTTGGTTATTAGTTTTTTTCAATTCAGTATCAAGAATAGAAGAACCATGGTACATTTTTAGTTCAATATTTTGGTACAGTGTATTAAGTCTAAATAAAATGCCCCAACTATATATATTAAATACAATTTGCCAACATTACACTAGAATCGATCAATATTTTTAGCTGAAGAAAAAGGCTTAGAAGAATTTGGAAAATTTAAACCTTTCAGAAGTGTTCCAAATGCTGGAGACAACTATCCGGATCATCCTGTAGATGGATTTATAGGTATATTAAGAAAATGGTTTTAATTGTTGATCCTTTATTTATTTTTAACATCAAAAGCTTATCAGAATCTTTTAAAGTTTCCTATTAACTTACCTCTTAAAGACACATTGTAAAATTATAGTGATACCATTTCAGATGATGAATATTTCACTGCTTTTAAGTACCGGGCACACAATTACTGCTCATATATTACATGTACATGAACAGGTACATGTATATGGCTGCTGGTAACTTACTTGTGTCCGTAAACTTTCTACTCTAGGGAACATAAATTGTTTGCTACTTAATGTAACTCAAGAAAGAAGAATGCCGCGTCCCTAATAACAAACTTCATTAAGTCTGCTTTAGAATCAGTTTGGCTCATAGTCAAATCATTTCTGGATTATATCTTCCATAGCAGAAAACCTAGATTCATTAAACGTTATCTGCTTAAATGATCTTGTGTATACGTAGCAAATCAAAAACTTTGTTGATTCAGCCAAATAAATTTTGGTTATTTATGGCAAGACTAGTTAAAATACGTACACGTGAATATAATACTCAGATTAAGGTCAAGAATCATAAAACATTATTAGTCCCATACCGGTGAAACCGGTTTCCTCCGAGTCTGTCCCACTGTCTAGCTGTCCGTCAGTCTAGCTGTCCCTATGTGTATCAGTCTGTCACACTTGGTTCTCCGCACTTTTTTTTCTAAACGCTAGCAGATATTAAGCTTATAGATTTTTGATATGTAAGTGTATCTTGATGAGTTACAGATATAGTCTGAATTTCGTTTTACATTGATTTTTTTTTTTGGTATTTTTAATTTTTAATAATTGGGATGACGATCGGGTTCGTGATGTACTAAATTTATGATCCAAACGAGCTTGTATCCTAAAGAGAAAAAAGGGGGAACCTGTTGGGGACATGTATTGCTTATGCAATACTCTAATACCCCATTCATACGACGAAAATTTTCTTATGTTTGCAAATTTACACATACTTTAAGGAGAAAGAATGGTATAAAAATGTAAGTACACACAAAGAAGGAAAACTTATTAAACTTTTCAATATGAGCTGCAAGATTGACATAGGAAATTTCGTTGCAAATTTGTAATCAACTACTTGGTATTTTAATGATCGAAAAATTATAGAACATTTATAAAGTACAGTTGTTCATATTTGCGATGGAAGAAATTTCTATAAGCTTGAATTGAAGCAAAGTGACATATTATCGTCGCCCTGTGCATTATTGATTTCTTATATAATGCTATATATTTGATTGTACAAACACATTTCTTCTGAAACCATTTTAAAAATTTTATTTTGGTTTTATTAATCATTAGGGTTTAAATTAATATTATATTCAAATTAATCATAATAACACATTTTAATAGCAAAATAATTTTCCCAAAAATACAGCTCGTATTGCTTTATTTTTGGACATGTTTTGGCTTCGGTCCCAAAGATTGTGGAAGAGCCGTTGGGTATAAAGAAAAAGGTGATTTGCCATCTACTAGTTGACGTCTTCGGCAGAAATAGGACCATTTAAAAATATTTTTGCTGTTGGGAAATCTACAGTAAATCAAGTGTGCTAGGCCATTATAAATCATCTACTTGAATTTTATATTATAATTATGTATTTTCCAGTAGAATGAAAAGGGTGAAAAAATCTAACAGTGATCTATCTCAAAAACCTTTGACCAATTCAAATATGTGAAAGGAAATTAACTCGAACCCTTGGACATTCATGATGAGATCAGGTACCAAGGAGGTTACTTACGAATGCTTACTTTCACTAGTTTATTGGTATTCCTGTAACATCAACTTACTAGTATATATGAGTAGCTTGCCTGAATTAAAAACAGGGACAGGTATAAGAAAGTCATCAAGAACTCTACGGTAATGGGGCCCGAAGAATTGATGAAATACATGTTCCTATCTTAGCTCCAAAGCATTCCTAAGAAGAGAACTTGAATAGTAAGGACACTACTTATTGATCCTACAGGGCACTTGTTTGCGACCACAGCTATATCTTTAGAGATACATGTGTATAAACGTAGGTTTGCCAGAAAAGGTGCAAGATGCCTTCGTTTTTTGCAAAATGGAAAATTTATCTCGGAGGGGATAATGGCTCCTTGTTTAAGAGTTTTGCCTTCTAGCCACCAAGTCGCCTGTATGGCGCAGTGGTTAGAGCGTCTGCTATAGACTCGCGAAGTAAGGAGTTGATCTTACGTCGCGGGTTCGAATCCGATTGTTGGACGTGGACCGGTCCTTCGGATGAGACCGTATAAACCGAAGTCCTGCGTCGCAGTAATTGCTGGCACGAAAAAGATCCCTCCCTGCTCAATGGCCCTAAGTGCCGAGTATAGGACAAAATTTGCAGCTCTCCATCGGCAAGTGATGAGTGAAAATTCTCGAGAAGGACGTTACACAATATACAATCAATCAATCAATCAATCAATCAATCAATCTAGCCACCATGTTTTCGGACTGATATTTTACACGCCAATGCATACACAACCGAAACAACACTTTAAATGGAAATTTAAACAATAAAATGTTTTCTTTGGTTGTTATTACGGGAATGAATGTCGCAGCTGTCGCAGAAAAAATACATAGCCCGGGTTATGTAAAATTTTTCTACAATAAATGCGACATTCATCCCGTACTAACAACCAAAGAAAGACATTATATTGTTTATATTTATATCTGTTTAAATAATCATTTAAAGAAGGATTATAAAGATTAATTATTGTATTAATGATGCGAACGTTTTTGTTCGTTTCATTGATGGAACAGCCACTGATCAAGGAATCTGTACAGGTGACATGCCTAGTGTAGTTCATGCACTGATGAACGTAATGGGTTTTCTTAAGAAATAAAGGAGGAAATATTCAGTGGATGTAAATATTTATAAAATAAACAAAACAAAAAACATATATAAGTAAATTTGCTGTGTGTTCATTCGACACAATTTCCACACATGAACTTATAATTTGCTACAAAGTGTTTGCAAAAGTTAATTTGCGCGTAGTCCTGACCAGGTGTAAATTTACTCAACTGTGCAGAATTTGTATATGAGTAAATCAGTTCATACGACAAAAATTGCACATGTGAGTAAATTTACTCATGTTTAAAATATACTAAAATATGCAAATCATGTCGCATGAATGGGGTATCTAGAGAATACTTGTTATGTTTGGAATGTTTGTGTCAGGATCCCACATTAAGTTGGTCACCATGGTCACATTGATCATGATTATGTCGGACTTGTCTATACAATCAAATGTTCTTTATCATACATGTACATCACAATAGTTTAGTGAAAGTGATAGTATCATAGTTAATAACCATATTCAAAGGAATTGAGCAGCAGGTCCGGACCAGACTATTTTAACGCGCTTTCCTTTACATTATTAAAAGAATCCATTCATGAATATGAAAATGTATTTGTAGATACATTTTCAAAGCAAATATCTAAAGAAAATATTTAAATACTAAATCTTAATTTTGTAATTACATACATTCTTTTTAATAAAATAGGTACCATGAATTCGTTTGTATCTAGTCGACCTATGATGAAACCTTGGTATCAAATTGACCTTCAAGAGTATGTAGAAGTTCATGCCATCATTATTTACCGTTATGCAAGTAAGAATTTTATCTGAATAGGATTATTGTATATGTAGGCTGAAGATCACCATCGATCGAGTTTTCGATTGTGTAACCACCGTTCATCAAATTACTTGAAAATCGTATACCTTAACAATTTAAAAACAGATAACAAAAAAAACCCTAAAATAAGATTTAAGAAATTTTTTTTTAACGTTTTAGGTGATTTTACACTAATGAAAAAATTACATTATTATTTTTTTGTGTATAGCATATTTCCCGAATAATATGCGGTATGTGGGAACCTATGTCAGTAAGAATCAGTGGGATTTCATGAATTATGGCGCTGTTCGATGTGACGACATCAGACTCCCAGGATACTCCAGGGTGTTCCGGTATCAGTGCAGGCGTCCGGTGGTGGGTAAATACGTCACCATCCGGAACTTTGACTTCACACATCCGGATATCAATCCAGGCAACTATTTCAAAATGGAAATCAACGAGATAAAAATTCTCGGAAAATGTTAGTATGAGCATGTTTTTTTTTTTTCGTGAGACTGTCAAGAAAAACATCATTGATGAGGTTATAGATATTGATATAAAATAACAAAAAAAAAACTCCTTATCTATATCAAGATATTGAGAAATAACTAATATGTTAATTGTACACTTGTGAACTTGAGAAAATGCATTAGTCATTATAATTTTATTCCATATCACTGACATTAAATATTCAGAGTTCAGGACAAATATTGATTGGTGTAAAAAGCAACTGATGTTTAACCGAACTTCACAAGCATTCTTAAATTGCTCGATTTACTTGTACATGTGCAATACATGTACAATAGTTGTTAAATGAGTAATAGAAAATATGAAAAGAGATTTAACATGAAGCAGTTTTTTCTTTTTTAATAACTCGAAGTGTCCTTTCTAACATTTGTACATGCTTTATATTTTTGTTGCCCCAAATCCGTGAACACCTCATCATACTCCTTTTTAGCAATGCTAAAAAGAATACAAATCATAATCAGGGCAAAACACTGACTCTAAGAACTCCATTGGTGGACCAGGAGTCTAGGATGAGTAAACATTCTCTAGTTAATCTAAGATAAACGGTATTGTTTTAAATCTTCTGTTTGTTCAGATCCGGTGCATAGGAATGTTGACTTCTTCTTGACACCGGATCCCACCTCTGAAATTTCTAGTGGTCAGTGGTATTTTCCTGTTAACAGATTTGTATTGGTTTTAGGGTCTTTTAAAGATTTTTTAATTTTTACTATCTTCTTATTTTTTTGTGTGTTAAAAATATATACTAAAGTGCACATATAACGGAATCATTTTTTGCTAAAAAGCTGTAATACTACTTTACAGTATACAGCTGGTATATGACTCTTAAAAATATGTTCTAAAGACTTAAAATATGCATTAAATTTTTTCTGCTTCCAAGCTACAAGTTGTGGGAGACCCTTAGGAATGACCTCTGGTAACATCTATGACTATCAGCTTGAATCATCCTCTGATGCCACGGAAGGTGTTGAAGTAATGCCACTTTCATTCCGAGGTCGGTTGTATCACCCAGACCCAGGATGGTGTGCTTTAAAGACGGATAAACAGCCTTGGTTCATGGTGAGTGCGTATTTTATAAAAATTCTCTAAAATGATATTTTGGATACTTGAAGATTACAATGCAGTCAGACAAGAGGCAAAAAAGACAAACACAAAAATAGAACGCATGTTCTCCTATCATTACCTTTTACGATACCTGATTATGTTCTATATGTGACGTGACTATTTAATTTTAGCATACTTTGGTAAAAGCAGTATTTTTTTTTATTTATTCCTTCGTGCATTCTAAATGTATCTACAGAATTAAAGTAATAAATAGCTTTACACATCTTGTTATGTAGGTATTGTGCATTGTAGATTGATTTGATAATCCCGACTGTTATCCAAGGAGTTAAAATACAGGGATGGATCTCAGGGATAGATACTAAATACATTAAATCATTCCAAGTG
This sequence comes from Saccostrea glomerata, assembly GCA_003671525.1. Taxonomy (NCBI): domain Eukaryota; kingdom Metazoa; phylum Mollusca; class Bivalvia; order Ostreida; family Ostreidae; genus Saccostrea; species Saccostrea glomerata. Next base: position 246,915 of record PRKT01000039.1, on the reverse strand, counting down.
TCCTATGGAGTGACAAGGGATAAGATGACACGATATAGGGCCTCTCCTGGTACTGTTAAGGTGGATGTTCCAATTCTTTTTTTTTTATCAGATCCTTGAAATCTTTGTGTAAAAGAATTCCAGGTAAAAAAAAAATCATCGATGCATTTTATCAATATCTATTTATCAATCAATCAATTAATCAATCCCACTCTTAAGTTTTGGTGGGCCTGATTTGTATTGTTTCATGGATTTTTGAGCTTGAATACTGTTTGGGATCTCCATATATTTCATAGAAATACATAAACGTTCTTGAATATACTATTATATAAATAATTCTCTTTTTTTTATCTTTAGATATTTGTTACTGATACAACAGTAGAAGTGAGCACACCACAGACGTTTTTGTTCCACACAGACATCTTGGCAAGATATATCAAAATACACCCTATAGTGGAAGATGGTCAGCAGGCTTGTTTCAAGACAGAAGTCGTAGGATGCCAAAAGCAATGTTTAGTATATATTTGGGATTAGTTTAAAAACAAAATTAAGACATAATAAAACTTTGTTGTGAAAAGATGATATTAATGTTTTTCAGATTTAAAAAAAAAATTCTCTCAGATAATGGAATCTTGCTTTGAATATATTTTTAAAAGTGAATTAGATAGATGAGAGGACTACACGGTATCCTTGCTTTTCTGCAATTTACATATAATAACCCGCAAGAAATATTTTAGAAAAAAAATAAATTTTCAAATCTAGGTTATACAAGTATTGATTAAGAAGCTTTTAAATTTCATCAATATATTTCATTTAGATATCAAATCTTAGACTATTTGCCATCTTTAAATGCCTTCAATTTGTAATATTGATAGAAATATAAATGCAATCACACTTAAGAGTATTGATACGTTGAGATGCAAGTTTTATTTTGTGTTGGAAATAAAAAGATCATAATAGATCATAAAAACATTTTTTCTATCCTTATAACAATTATTTAAGTTTAAACAAAAACAGTCATTTTCCCATAAAATTTCAGGGTTTTTAGCTAATAAAAGAATTTTTTAGCACAAAATATCGTTAAAAAAATCATTTTCAATGAAAATAAAAAAAATACTTTAAAACTATTCATGTTTTTGTCTACAATAATAATGGGATTTAATTTCTCCTTTCAGTGCAAAGAGACATAAAATGTAAAAGGGGAACAATTGATTTTGGATTTGAAGAACTAAAACGATTTTCTTACTGGCTTGAAAAAGAGGATAATTCTCCGTTTGATGCAAAAAATATATCAAGCATCCAAGGCTGCAGACAGTTCTGTTTAAGAAATAACTGCACAGCCCTATCTTTCCAGAAGTACACTTCATCTCCGAGGTGCTCTTTAAGCTTCGGGGACAGATATCATCCCACAAGAACGGCGGCCTGGATCCAAACTGGTTCCACTCAACACTATGCCTCACATCGCCTTTGCTTCAAGTGTAAATAAATTTAAAGAAAATAATAGTGTATCTTATTTTTACTTTTTTGAAGATAATCTTTTCGGTTTGAAATTAAACGAAATTATCTTTAAATTCATTATTAGGTTTCTTTACCTTCAAAGATCTAAAATATGTCAGTTAATAAAACCAATTAAATTTTATACTTTTTCTTCCAGACGCAAACCCCACCCTTCCATGTACTTTTTCAATTAATCTTCAACAAAGAAAGGAGGCTGTTATCAGATCTCCTGGCTTCCCATTCAGTTATGGACAGGGTCTTAATTGTACTTGGAATATATTTACTGGAGATTCGGACTTTGTAATGCTGGAAATAGTGTACTTGCATTTGGCAAAATCAACTACAAAAATAGCATTGAAAGAGGTATTTCATATTATTAGACGCTTTAAATTAACAAATTTAGGGGGAAAAGAATAAAAAAATGTAATTTTGAATATTTTTTATGATTTCATGGTTTACTTTTCCTTACTGTTTCGATCTCTTTATATTCATCGACATTGTTATATTTCTTAAATAGCTCGGAATCTTCGATATAAATCCTGGAAAATGTAGAGATAGCCTACTTATAACTGAACATTCAAACACCATTGCGATAACTGTTGATACTGAGAGTGAGTTTCGAGATACGACTGTAATCTCCTCTGGAAAGAATTTTTCAGTGAGGCTAAAGTCTTGCTTCCAACTGTCTGCAGAAAAGAGAGAAAAGAATTTCGAAATTAAAGTCACAAAGTCAGGTAGTATTCCATATATATTTAATTCTACAAACAGTTTTTAGGGGGAAAATGAAACAACTTAAACATGTGGATACAGAGTGATAATATTATTATGTATTCTGTCATCCTAAATTTTTCTTAAAGGCAGAGATTTTTTCACTGGGTGGAAAATTCCAGGTGAGGGAGGGGCTTATTTTACACAGGTGTGGATGCCTTAAGGGCTAGCAGTCTACCTGTGGTCATATGTCTCCTAATCCGTGTACACAGGAAGTGATTTAATACACAGTGAAATTCCCAGTTAAACTTTACCTGTGTCGGGGATTTTGAGACAATTTAAATTAGAAGTAAAATGTTTCTATATAATCTATTCTGATTTATTTTTAAATGTTAAAAAACATCCCTACAGCCATTTAAAACAATTATGTTGATATCATACTATGGATTTTAAATATATCAATAAAAAAATTGAGATGTTAATGTATGTGTTAATTAATAAAACAACTCCAGTAACGACCAAATTAGACATTTCATTCACCCCAGGATCCCATCTATTATATGAAAAGAGTCTTGTTAACTACACTTTATTTTAAAAATATCAAGGTTTAACCTATTCTTTGTCACCATGAAACGTGCTAAAAAGATTGCGTGTAAATTCTTATCTAAATAAAAAAGAAAAACATGTTATCCATGATTAGAAATATTTATAAATATTTTTTTAATTTAATAACTTTACACAAAGTTGCTTTAAACTTGATAACTTTTTCACTTTAGGTTACTGTTTTGCATATTAAAATCAATATAGACATTTCATCGAAAAAAAAAGTTTTTATGCTCCAAAGCTTATTTTTTTTTCAACTTTACATTATAAAATAATAATCCTTTCAAATAATAAAGGTATATTTAATTCATAGAATCAAGCTAAAAATTTTCATTGTGATAAAATTTCTCTAGACCCTATTTGGTAAACATCAAAGGATCAAAAGTTAATTTGAGGGTCCCCTTGAGTGCCAAACAAGGTGTACAGGGTATACACAGGGGCCAGTAAGTAAATGTCAATCAAGTTCTAGCATCCAATTATGGACCTTCATGCACGTGATTGACAGGGCTACCCATACCATGTATTTTTTAAGGCGGCGCTTATAATCTCTGCCTTTAAAGTAAAGATCTGCGAAAGTAATCGATCGGTGCCTTCAAATCTAATAAAAAAATCATATCACGTGTATAGCCAGGGCTGTCTAAAAATTCCATAGACAAGCGTAGGAACAACAGGGACACAATGTTTAAAAAAAACTGTGCCAACAAAAGATAGACAAAAACCATCACAGACATAGGATTTTCAAAAATAATTTGTAGTTTCTCTAATTGCACATAAGGTTGCATATATACTATGTTTCCTTTAAGGGACTTTTACCCTCAGCCAGGAAGGACAACTCTTTAATTTATTATTTAATTCAAAAAGTCTTTAAATGAAGCATGAAAATTAAATCTTTTCATGCAACAATTTTCATTATATGCCTCTCAATGTGCTTCAAGGTTCTTTGAACTTCTCAGAAAGGTCTAATTAAAAGTAGAAATTTTTATCCCGTAAAAGCATTTTTAGATACCAATGTTTATTAACATGATATGAAATAAGAAGTGATTTATGGAGCTTTTCATAGAACCTTGAAGCACATTGAGAGGCATATAATGAAAATTGTTGCATGAAAAGATTTAATTTTCAAGCTTCATTTAAAGACTTTTTGAATTGAATTATAAATTAAAGAGTTGTCCTTTCTTGGCTGAGAGTCGGAGTCCCTTAACATGAAAAAATGATAATAATAAGTGAATAGATTAAAATTGCGGAATTGTTGATTTATATTTATCGTAGCAAAAGTATTTGTGACCTTCTGATGCAAGAGCTACACTGGTTAATTGAAACTCCATCATAAAAGCTTTTGACACTTTGTTGCAGTTTTTCATAAGTAGAATATTTACATTTGCTGATCTCTTTCCTTATATAACAATGCTAAACAAATTGAAATTCAATTTTCAATGACATGCAATTGGTCACATGATCAGTCATTCTTGCGTATGGAAAACAAACTGCACGGGAAATTTGGAAAGTTCTGACTTTGACGTCACATGACGTCGTAGATACTTTACGTTGCATTTCAAAATCAAAGTTTAAATAATGCCTTTATTTCTTGGTAACATTAATGACTTCATATCATACCCCAATGAAACTCTAAAAATGATATCTTATTTCTTAATTGATATAACTAAATTATTTGATATAGGTAAACCAGGTTGTGGAATGACAGACGAAGGGTGTACAGTTACTTGTACACTGCAATCAGCGTACATAGCTACAAAGAGATACCCCGCCCCTTATAAATCAGAAGAAACCTGTACATGGAGGATAGAAGGGACGTTTGGCCAATATGTAGACCTCAGCATTCTCCACTTAGACGTTATTAATGGTGACGCCACCTGTTCTGATTCCTACATCGCTGTCTATGATATTGACCTCAGCGAGAGTGAAGTGTTACTAGGAAGATTCTGTAAAGAAAACAGGCCTTATAGGAATATTACTTCAAGTTGGCACCGGATGAGAATTGAGTTTCATTCAGGAAATGGAGAAAAAGAGGGACAAGGATTTTTAGGGTTGTACACTTTTGTTAATTTTACCCAAAGGTATTTGGATATGCAAAATGGAGGTAAGTTATTCATTAGAAATGCAAAAAAGAATATTATTTTCGTTTATGATAGAAAATCTAAATTTGTTTAGACTTGAACGAATTAACGAATTACCATTTTGGTTATGTGTGATTTGTTATAAGAATTTTCTTTTGTTTTGACTCTAATGCAATTACTGATCAAGGTCTAGTACAATTTAAGAAACGAATTTACGATTTTTCTCCAGAATGTTCCGGCAACTGGTACTACAACAATGGTAGTTGCTACAGAATATTCTCTGGTAATGAAGGTATCACTTGGCAGAAAGCAGAACAGAAATGCATTCAACAGAATGGAAGCCTTGTCAGTATCAATTCAAAACAGGAACTTTCCTTCATTCATTTCCTTTTAACGAATGCTATGAACATCACTCGAGACTGGGAGATATACATTGGTTTGTATTCTTCATCTTTATTTTTCTTCTAATCTATACTTATTCTATAGTTTAATGCTATAAAATAATTATTGTAATCAAATCGGATTATAATAGTTATTGATCATGTTTTAATTTTTTGATTTTGCTTTATTTCTTCAGGTCTTCGAAAGATCTACTCTGAAGAAAACGACGAACTGAACTATATGTGGACGGATGAAAACCCTTTAACATTTACTGCTTGGTAAAGCAATATATTCAAACTTGGGATCAATGTGGAGGATAGTATTTATAAATCTGTTTGAATCAAAAGTCAGGGCATTAAAATTAAATTCTTTTGATATTAGACCCACTGTTGAAAAGGAATTTATAGGAAAGGAAATTTTCTAAAAGGTCAGATTTGTCTTTATTTGCATAACATGTCATGGAGGATAGAATACATTGTTTTGAAGAATATCTGTCTGGTTTGTTGGGCATACAAGGGCATTAACGATAGTTAGAGACGTGAGATGATTTGAATAACTAGCGATGCCTTGCTTGACCTTTCACTATGGGAAATATTCAGAAAATCAACTCACCTTACTTACATAGAGTAATCACAGAGAAAGCTACTTAAAATTTATCATACTTGTGTTTCTCCTGTCCAGTGTAATCTATTTCAGGTTTTATAAAATTTGGATTTGATTATTAATTTTTCTCACAATTTAAGATAATGGAAAAGGTCAAATCATCTTAATTCGATCTTTCTCGGGAATGATTTTAAAGTAATGCGTACATGTAACTATACATGGACAATATACAGTTTCTGTAATTGCAACACCCCTGTGCATGACTGGCATGAACATGTATTGTCATTACAGTTTATCTTGTGTATTTAAGTCTACCACAACTTCTTTGATAAGCTATCTCACTTGAATGAATTCTTGTCTAGGTATATTAAGGGGTATTTATAGAATTTACGTCCGTGATTTTAATTTGGACCTCGTTTTTTTCTATATCAAGGTTTCGTGGTGACAACATCAAAGATGGCCAACCCAACGGGGTTCATAATGAGCTATGTACCAGTGTCCGATTCTCCAGCATTCACTCTATCCACGACTGGCACGACACTGCCTGTGCTTACAATAAAATCAGAAGTTATTTGTGTGAAATAGAGATCATAAAACAAAATGGCAAGGCTACATGCGTCATTTAAAAAAAAATTGCATTGTTTGCCTTTAACTTGATTTTTTTTTATGAAATAATATTGTAGGTGATTTTTAACATATGAAGTAAAATAGGATTAACTCTTGATATAAATCCTTTTTTGACTCCACAAAACTCCTATTTGTTTTTTATGTTTATTTTTAACTTTCTGCTTAAGGTAATTTATCCCGTTAAAATAACGGATGGATAATTAAATAATAACTATGACAATCTCACATGTTTCTGTCAGAGACCATGCATCGAGAGAACTGGTGGAGAAATGGTTCTCTTGAGTCACAATCTACTAGGCTGGGGAACATTTTGTTCCAGTGTCAGAACACAGAACTGATCAGCAGATTGTTTGTATGTGACGGAATAGAGGACTGTTTTGACGGATCTGATGAGTCCAACTGCTGTAAGCTTACATCTTTCTTTTCTTTTTTTATTTCTAATGATAACTTTTTAGAAATTTAATTGTATCATTACAAATTCAATTGATATCTTTGTGGGAGTACTTTCTGATTTATAATTATTAATATTTTGAATTGTTAAAAAAATTATTCCTTAAACAAAGCTACAACATGTACGGAGACCCAGTTCCAATGCAGCAGTGGTGACTGCATCTCTATCAGTCTGTATTGTGACTTTGTTAGCCATTGCCCAGATAACTCCGATGAAACCGATTGCAGTAAGTAACACTACTTAAGAAGACGGCTCAACATTGTATAAAAAATGGTATGCAGTTGGATAAAATAGATCAAATTCAACGATTATGCCAAGACAATATTTCAGCTTTGCTGAAAAGGGTCGTTTCATGTATCCATAGATAGAAGAAATTGTGTTGATGTATGCCTACGTTCAAATGTAAAGGAAAATTCATGTAAACATGTGCATTTCATAATTAATTAACATAATTATTTGTCTATGTCAATTTATAAATTTCTTCATGCAATGTTGTATTTAAGCAAAGTTTTGTGTTTAATTGGGATTTAATATTTCATATTGTATATAAATATATATATTATATAAATGGACTGTTTTAGTCCGAAGACCATGCACAGTTAAGGAATGGAAATGTTTTAGTGGTCAATGCATTCCAGATGGTAACCGGTGTGACATGAAAGTAGATTGTGTTGATGGAAGCGACGAGGATTATTGCGGTAGGCAATTTTTATAGAGAGTACAGTTCGATTATTTCGATCACTGATATGTTGAATATTTTGGATTAAAAAATTCCATTGTCTTAAATTAATACTCAGTCATTAGTATAGCTTTTTTTCAGCTTTATAAATTCCAAGTCAAGCTTTTGCTGCGATACTTTTTATTAAGCACAATCGGTCACTTATTTAAATATATGATTTAAAATTCATTCTTATTCTTACATTTCGCTAGCCAAATGTTTTTGGTCCACTTTAGGGAGCGGAATGGACCGAAACCTTCGGCTAGCGAAGATGTTATTCGTATTTATCTTTCAATTTTTAGTGGATTGTAACAATGGATTTGAATGCTACGATCAAACCTGTCTTCACCATTCTAAGGTGTGTGATGGTTTTATCGACTGTAGTGGATTCTTCGCTGAGGACGAATCTCAGAATTGTGAAAACAATGTCCGGAAATCGTGTAAAGACTGGTGGAGGTTGGGAGAGAGAGAGAATGGGGAATACTTCGTCAACATGGGATTGACTGGTAGCTCCCAACTTCATTTTCTCTTGTAGGGTCTTTCTCTATATAAATGACTTAAACGTATAAAGTACTCGGAGTAAGCTTAATGAATATGAAATTCCATGCTTGGTGAAAATACAATATATTATTTACTGAAGCAATGAAGTTTACATAAGTTTTATTTATAAATGCTAACAACAGTAAACAATGCATTTAACAATGGCATTCAATAAATGTTTTTCAAATTGAGGCATAGGTCCGTCTAAAGTTGAATGCAGATTTATGAAAGCCAACGACCATGTTAGTGTACGAACATTAATTCACCATTCTGAAGAGGAAACGATACACACCAGTTTGACTGAGGTGGACGTCACACTTAAATACAATGCAAATCAAGCTCAAATAACAAAACTAAAGGAAATGAATAACTGTAGCCAGAAAGTTAGAGTTCGTTGTCACTACATCTACGTCAACATCGATGTCATGTTGGAGGGGCAGAATGGACAACGTCTTCACACACGTTCAGGAGATCAACAGAACAACTGTTCCTGTCCTTTTGTCAATAAATGTGAAAAGGGAAAAACAAAGTATGCAAATAACTAGCCAAAATAATGACATAAATACAGATTGATTGAATGTTTTTGGTATTTTTTATCTCATGAAAAACAAAATAATTTCTGAAATGAAAAGACTATTTCCGACCAATTTTTTCTTTTCTAAGCCCATTTTATCGGTTAACTCCCTTGAATACTTAAATATATGATTTATTACAATAACTTTGCTTCCTTTTATCACCTAGATGCAACTGTAATTCCACGCTGGGTGAGTGGTATGGTGCCGAAGCCACAGAAGTGAGAGAGGATGCCGGAATAATAACCAACCATTCCTTTCTGCCTATCAAGAGAGTTTTTATCCATCGTCCAGGGGAAAATAAGTTCATTAAATTAAACATTGGACCTCTTGAATGTTCAGAAGGTACTTTGAGTTTGTTTATTAAATCATTTTGTTTATTAAATCATTTTATTAATTTGAAGGATATTTGCTGTTGGAAGGGTATCGTATGTTAATTTTTACAATTTTCGAGAACAATTCATAATATTGCAATTTTTTTGAACATAGAAAATCAAGAGCAAATTGTGCTTAATATATCCGGTTTTGTTTTAATTTTGCCTGTCAAAACTGATATTTATTTTTTACCTTTAAATCATTGTGGGCAAAGTCTTCAAATTTAGAAGTTTTATTCAATGACCAGTGCTATTTCATATGCAGTTAGAGTCAATCTTTTTTTTATTGCTTTTCGTGATTAATGTTCATAAATACTTACGAGGGTTGTTCGACATGTATTGTGTATTGTACCACAGCTTAATAACGCCTTGCACGATTTCGTTGATATTTATACGCCTGGATAACTCTATTCAATACCTTGCCAACAGTATAAACACGAGCCTTCATCTACACATGGTTATAAAATAATCGTCATTTCAATAGAGCCAGTCGTTGACCACTGTTGTAAAAATGGTTGGGAAAAAGGTTGAGAATATTGAAGAAATTAGAGCTTATATAAAAGTTCGCATAAAACTCGGTAATTTGGTAAAGCAGATTTTTACTGAATTGGGGGAAATTTATGGGTCTGATAAGGTATCTTGTTAGACAGTTCATAGGTGGAGACAGAAATTTCTGACTGGCACAGAGTCCGTCAAAAATGCAGCAAAATCGGGTCGACCTGTGACTGTATCAGGCAAGACAAATGTCTCTAAAGTCAAGGAAATAATTGAAAGTGATGGCAGGTACACGATTCGTGATATATTGCCAAAGCTGTTGGCATATCGCTCTCGCGGGTGCATTTCATTTTGAAGCGTAATTTGAAAGTACGAAAGATTTCTGCCAGATGAATACCCCATATATTGACAGATGACCAAAAAGGTACGAATACAAACCGCTAAGCGACTGCTAAAAATGTTTCCAAACTTCAATCAAAGACAATCTGAAAACATAGTTACTGGTGACGAAACATGGGTTCACTATTTTGAACCAGTAAGAAAAGTTGGAAACAAATTATGGCTAACCAAACACGGTAGAAGGCCTGTAGTTGCCAAAAGGACAATGAGCACAAAGAAGGTCCTTTATTGCATATTCTTCTGTTGTGATGGTTTAGCCGTACAAATTCCGGTGCCGAAGGGCAAAAGTGTTACAGGTCGGTATTACCGAGATGTTGTACTGAAAAAGCTCAAGAAGTATTATCAGAAACGATCTAGCACCATGCGACTTTTTCCTTTTTCCAAAACTTAAAAAGTTCTTATCTGGTCGTCGATACAAGTCCCGACAGGCCCTTGGCTCAGCCGTCAGTCAGTGCCTCAGAGGTATACCTAAATCAATGTACCGTGAGACATTTCAGAAATGGATTCAGAGATTAAAATTGTGTATTTCAAATCACGGAGAATACTTTGAAGGGATGTAATGTCCATTTGACTATTTGAATCGAATGCTTTTGACATATCGTACAATACACAATACATATCGAACAACCCTCGTACCTGGTTGAGAATTATTTGTTTCCATTAGCTAAGACAGCTGTATAACAAGTGTATATACGTAGATTCTCCTAAAATGTAGCCCAAATTCTAATCACAAACCTCCATTTGATTAAGAGTTATTGCATAATATCCACAGAAATGTCAATTAATCATCGTGTATTATACTTTAATGTGATAATGTCTTAAGCATTTTTAATATTTTGGGACTGTTGTTTATAGTAACAAGCTTATGTGTAAATTATTCGTTATAGATGGAAACGTCACGTTTACTAATATCAAAGTATCTTGTTGCCTATCTTATTCTCAGGAATTATCATATGCATTGAATTTATTCCTTAAAATGCTTATTGGTAACAACAAATTTCAAATAAAAGACAAGATTTCAAATAACCTTGGATAATTATTAAGGGAAAAACACTTTGACAACATTCCTAATTTGTAGTGGCTTTTGCATTGTTAAACAAGATCAGTCAGTTAATTATTTTAAATGTATTTTTTTTTCAGAGACAGATAATGTAAACATAGACTTCCTTTGTCGAACAGGAAAGATTGTGCCAATCTCTCAGCGATGTATTCTTGATTATGACGTATACGGTGACATCATAGGCTGTCGAGATTTGTCACATCTAGACGAATGTGGTAGGTTTTGTTAGCATCTATAAAATCTTCGAGATAACTTGTTGCTTCTTCGTCAAAAATTGTTTTAGCAATTGAAAACATTTTGTCTTTCAGAGTCAATAGCATGTCCGCCAGGTTATATGAAATGTCCCGGAAGCTTCTGTATCCCTCCAAGGTTGATCTGCGACGGCGAGAAACACTGCAAAAATGGTGTTGACGAACTGCACTGTGGTATACAATATATGTCTTATTTTTTTTATATCTTTGATTAAAACCTAATATATGTATTATCCAGTATAGTACAATGGTCATTTTATTCGATCCATCAATTCAATGGAGGTTCATGCTTTTGTCAAAAACGTTAAGCAAACATAGTATGAAACCAGTGTCTACAGAGATGTGTCTCTGCAAAGAAACTGTCCTGGTTTTTTTAACCGACTTGCCTTTGAAAGAAATCTTGATGAATTGATAATTTAGTTTTAAAATCAGTCAAGCAGATTTTTTTTTATTAAGGGACGAAGATTTACTAGATCAAATGCATTTAATGCTTTCATATTGACTATATACCTAGTATAGTACAGTGTATATATTTCATGTATCAAAATGTTTTCAAGACAAAAAAATTCTATATCTATATATGTATAAATGGTTTAATTGAACTTTTGATTTACTTATGTGTTTCAAACTGTCATATTTTTCTTTTATACTTGTTCCAGAGTCTTGCCCCGGATTGTATCGATGCAAAGAAAGCACAATATGCTTGAATCCGAATAAACTATGTGACAACATTACCCATTGTCCTTTTGGCGATGACGAACTTCTGTGTTTTATCACGTGTCCTAATAAGTGCCATTGTGATGGTCTCTCAAGCGTTTGTAGAGATATTCAAAACAAAAGCAAAATAAAACTTCCAAGTCAGCTGAGATATTTAGACCTCAGTGAAAATAATTTTAGCAATGGTTTGCCTTCTCTGAAACATTTGAAAGATCTAGTCAGATTATTTATGGCGGCTTGTGGGTTGACTTCTATTGAATCCTTTTCCTTTATTAATCAGAGAAATTTGCTAAAACTTGATCTCAGAAATAATAAAATAACTCAATTACACAGCAATGCATTCACAGGACTAGTTTCATTGAAAGAGTTACTGATGGAAGGAAACGGATTATTGTCTGAAATATCAGATCAAGCATTTCTTGGATTGCAAAGTCTAACTGAAATGACTCTAACAAACTCCCGTTTATGGAATATTCGACAAAACACTCTAGTGGGACTACAAAATGTTAGACAACTGAATTTATCTGCAAATCGCATTCGCTTTATCTCCGACTTTGCATTTCAAAATTTATCTAATGCAGTAGTTTTGGATCTGCAAAGAAACGAAGTGAAGCAATTTTCATCCCAAATCTTTAGTGGGCTTCTTAAACTTCAAAAACTATATACAGATTCGTATGCATTCTGTTGTCTGAAACCAACATCAGTAAACGAATGCTTACCAAATGCTGATGAATTCGCGTCCTGTGATGACCTGATGAGAAATGATATCCTTTCAACATTCATGTGGGTCATTGGACTATGTTCTTTATTCGGAAATCTAGGAGTTTTCGTCTTCAAAGTACGTTTTGACTCACACACATTAAAGAAAAGTCACGGAATTTTTATCACAAATTTAAGTGTATCAGATTTTTTAATGGGAATCTACTTAATAATTATTGCATCCGCTGACCAGTATTATCGGGGGAAATACATCTGGAATGATATACGGTGGAGGGAGAGTACAGCGTGCCAAATAGCCGGTATGCTCGCAACTATCTCCAGTGAAACGTCAGTATTTCTGTTGTGCCTTATTACGATTGATCGTCTCATAGCTATCAAATTTCCCTTCGGTCAATTAAGGTTCTCAAGAACCCGAGCTCTTTATTGCATTGGGATTGTATGGAGTGCAACCGTCTTGTTGTCTGCAATCCCATTGGTACCAGGTGGATACTTCAAAGAAAAGTTCTACTCCCGCTCTGTCGTCTGCCTTGCTTTACCTCTAACCAGAGACAAACCTGCAGGGTGGGAGTACTCCACAGCAATCTTCATCATACTCAATTTCATCCTCTTTCTAATTATTGCATTGGGACAATGCTTAATATACAGAGAGATATCAAATACGTCTTCGAAGGTGAATTCGACCAGAAGGACCCATGAAATGGTCATCGCTCGTGGATTATTCTTGATAGTTCTGTCTGACTGCCTCTGTTGGTGTCCTATTGGAATTATGGGTAGACAAAGACTCGTGACAATTCCACTTATCCTTTTTCATTCATGTGTAATGTTGCGTTTACTTGACCAGTTAACTGTACATTATATTTGTTGTTTAAACTTACTCATTTTAGGACTGATGGCACTAAATGGACACGTGATTTCGGGCGAAGTATATACATGGGTTGCCGTTTTTATTCTTCCTATTAATTCGGCTTTGAATCCATTTTTGTACTCATTTTCTAGTATAAGGAGCAGGGTGAGTAAAATCGTCTTTAAAGACCTTAGAAAACGAACAGATTCTTTTTAGAATCTTAATTGTTACATCTTCCTATCATTTTAATTCTTTTTTTTTCGTGTTTTTCATGCTTAATCATTTTCATAATTCTTATCATTCTATGGTCGATAAAATGGCTTTGTCAGCAAATACAATTTCATCAAAGTGAAATTCTGACCGATGTTTATTTCGCACTTATTGTTAGGCCATTTTTATACACTAAGTTTTCGTTATTTAACCGATCATGATAAGGAGCACACGGCGGTTTGGTCGGCAGGGGATGCTCACTCCTTCATATCACCTGATCCCTCCTCTTATATTTAGAGTGTTTGCTCTGCTCCTGATTTGTTTTGTTGGAATAGAAGATCTTAAATACTATTGATTGTCATCATATATTTCATTAGTGAAAAATCTTTTTGTAGGTTGAATTGGCGGTGTTATCCCAAAAGAGAACAGTTTCTGGAACTCATTGTGCGTAAATCGACAGTCAATTATTTTTTGCTTTAGTTTGTACCTCTTAGAAGATTTTTATTCTTTGATTTGCTAAAAAGAAATTAATCAATTTTCATGAAATTCAAATTCAAATGATGCATAAGTCTCTGTTACGAAAAGAAAACAACTTGTAAACCAACCAATGGTATGTTATTTATGATTTTCAGCTGCGACAGAGACGTATACAGAACTTTGTGAGAATGATTTGTTTATAATTGGTAAAAATGCCACCCTTTTTGTCACTTTGTCTGAGTACATGAGGAATCACACTCTTACACTACCGGAGATTAAGCTTGTCGTTCTAAGATTGTCTGAGGCTATGAAGTTTCTTCATGATCGTGACCTAGTTCACGGATGTTTGGATACGAGTCTTGTTTCAATTGATGTTGAGGATGGGGTAAGTAAAACTTTAATTTTTTTTGGCTAATTCAGTGTCTATATTAGCATAAGGGGAACAAACATAAGAAGGCCTAAAATATAGGTGAACTAAAAGAACTTTTACAGACACATAAACATGTTCAGGTATAGATGATGCATATTGTAGTACTAGTAGGTGGTACTGTAGTACATTATAATGATAATACATCTTTAAAGCTTAATGCTAAAGTAGAGCGTAAAAAATACAATTTATATATGTTCAAATTAAGGAGTTGACTGAAGAGCACCTGAATTAGAAATATATTTTTCTAATATTTTCAAAAGGTTTTTGTTCTCCTTATGAAGGAAATAATAATGCTGACATTAAACCTGAGATTATTGAACAGTACATTGGTACATGTGCTCTACCAAGTTCAGACAGAATAACAATATGTGTACTCCTTTTACCAGCTCCAATAATAGATTTTATTGTTTTTTTTCAAGGTTGCTTCAGTATACGTTTAAATTACCAATCGACCTGCACGTATTTTTCAGTTTATTAATATGCTAGTAGTATACTCCATCCTTTCGTATAACTTAAAGTTCTTAGCCTTCATAATTTCTTCATACTATATTATTTTTCTATCTTTTCAAAGGAAATTAAGGATCTATCTATAAAAATAGAACCACGTGAATCTGCAATGGACGAGGATATACGAAATGACATAAAACAACTAGGAGAAATAACATTGAGAATGCTGAAAAACCACCAAAGTGACACAACACACAGTTGAAATCGTTTTGGTACATTTTATGACGTTATTATTTTTATACGACCAAGATTCGATACAATAAACAATCATACTGGCGTAGGGTTACCATTGACTCAGCTTTGTTTTTTTTGTGTGGAAATGTGTCACGGGTCAACACATCTCCCCTGTTTTACCATTGTATGTAGATAATAAACTCATAAAAATGACTTAAACACTTAACTTAAGGGGGCCAAAAAATTCGTTAATTTTTGGCATTTTGTGATGCCCCCTCCGGTAACAAAACGATGGAATTTTGTCTTTCTTACTTATATTGTATAATATAGTGTTACTCATCAATTGTTATAGTTTGAACAAAGAGTCTATTGTAGTATTTGTATAATTTGCTTTAAAGTGCTAAAAATTGGCATTTCCTATATAATCCTATAGTAAATGTACCAGTAATTTGAGGTGGTTCATCAAAATACCTGGACTGTAAATTTCCCCCAAACTTGGCAGGTACACTGAAGTTAATGTTAGTTAAATATGGTATAAAAATGAAGAGTTTCGCTATTGCATTTTTCACACAATGAAACCACAGTCTGCCCCCTTAAATAGCAATCAAATCTCCAGCAAGGAAGCTTTTAAGGAAAGGCCTGTGTTTTTTTTCTTTTGCAATTAATTTGATGTCTATCTCTAGCCTTTATAATTACTGTAAAACCAGTTATTTTGAAGGATTGACAATTTTCGTTATTTAAAGGAAATTTTGCTAGTGTCTATTACTGCTGTTTTACAGAGATCTTAAACAGAAATTTGCAAGCTGACAATGACGAAAGTCAGCCTGGACGATTAATGGATTTTTGCAAGGAGCGCCGACTTTTGCAGTTGACGACTTATTTTTACACGAAGACAATGTACGGACGCTCTTTTACGATATAAATATTTAGCGCAAAATGAAAGTAAACGAAAATAAGTGGGTATTTCAAAGCACAAATAAGTTGCTTAGGACGAAAACGACAACCACCCAACCCTTTAACTCCTAAACTTCACATCTTAAGGCCCCTAGCATCATACCTATAACCGATAGAAAGGTTTTCTCATCTAATTTCAATTCTGAGCCTCCGTACATGGTACAGGTTGTTAAAGAGGCTGGGTGGTCAAGGCCATTTTAGACTTATTTGATCTCCATTAAATGAAGAGCTCCATATAAAGATATAATAAAGTGATCAAATTTTAAAACTAAAATTTATGAAAATTTTCTTTGCCAAATGATAGTTGACAGCTTAAGATATCATATCCCAAAATTTAACTTATATCTGGTGGTTAATAAAAGAAATAATAAGTTGACCCCCTAGCCTCCTTAAAATGCCGAAGCAAATCGTCAAGCAATATTATCCTAAGATTTTGGAATATTTAAGGAGTTGAGTAGGAAAAATATTTATGATGTAAGATTATAGACATAAGGGATAGACATTTAGCAGAATTAAGCTACAGATAATTTAAGAATATGATATGTAACAATGCTTATGTGAGTAAGTGAAAAAAAAGATATATCTTCTATATTGTAACAAAATAGAAAATACAAAACATCTGATTTTTTAATGTGATAATGTGTCTTATATATGGAATACTATAAGCAGTTTCTTATCATTTAAAGTTCAGTGAAAACATTTTGTTGTTGTTTTTTTTCATGAAAAAAAAAATGATAAAACTAGATCCCAAAATTTACTTTAAGTTACGTTTGTGGCATAAAGAATTTATTAACCTAAAATTTTTGTAGATTAGAGTCTTAAGTGAAACTGAATACAATATATAAAATCATGTAAAAAAATCAATTTTTTTCTACACTTCAGTATTACACTGAACTTAGGATTTTTGAAAATCTTTCCAATCTTATGTGAAAATTATTTATTCTTGTATTAATACTATTGGGAAAGAACCTGTCTTCCAGTAGTGCTGTCAAAAAAGGGGGAGTGAATAGACTGTGAAACGTATTTGTTGCTCCCTCGGTTGACAGCTGCACTGAAATTATAATCTTTACCTTAATTCATAATGTATACTGTATATATATATTTTTTGAAGATAATTATACTCTTAATTTTTCTATATAATTTACAACATCCTGCGTGATGTCATAGGGACATAATTATCATTGTTTAGAAGGAGTTTAGTCAGGGCCCCATCCCCGCGATTGCCTTATTTTTTTCTAATGATGTTAGTTGATATGTTATTAAAGATTAGGTCTCGGATATAAATTGTTAAAAAAATCATCCAGTGTAAAAAGTCAATGCTTCACACACTAACACTGAAAAAACCCCACTAAAAATAAGCAATGCACGTGAGAGGTATTTTCATTTGGACTGATATCAAAATATAAGAATTATAAACATTGTATGAAAAGTGTTTGTTGTTTTTAATCGTGTCATGATCAAGAAAATATGACACACTTAATTGAGCATTGTCCTAAATGATAGTACACGCATTCATTCCATTTTAAGAGCACTTACTTTAAGTTCATAGCAAGTACACAATTAATACAAATAAAGTCCAGTTATTGAATGAATCACCCATAACAAAGTAAGCAGTGAGTATTATTTTCGACATGCTTGTTTAAAAGGTTTTTTTTCTTATACTCTCTATCTCTGTACTGAATGATGACATTGAAACAAATCATTTATTGTAGCATTGATATTTTTTTGCTAATTTTATGGAGAAGAATAATTTGGGGTTTTTTTTCAGGATGAATTAAACATGTAAATACCAAACTATAATAAAAGATATGTTTTTTTAAATTATATTTTATCAATCAGCATTTAAGTAATTAGTTTAATTGAAGAAAACATAAAAAATACTTGAAATATATTTTGAAATAAATACTGTGGGTTTTTTTTGTGAGTTGTGGTGAATCACTAGTAATAAAAGTGGCATGATAAATTTTTTTTCACAAAGGCGACAAGATCAATTTCAATAATTAAGAAAAAAACCCTGATATACGACCTATGACCATCACATATTTTGTTCTACTTATTCAACGTTAATATTAGCCACATATGTAAAATTAAATCGTCATGCGGAAAGTAAATGGGCCACTGTGTGATATTGGTTCATTCAATGCAACATAAAACATGTGACTAAGAAACACTGCCGTGATGTGCATATTTTTCTGATTCAACAACAAGAAAATGTGTAGAGTCCCGATTATACTTTGTAAATGTAAGTATAAATATTCACTTGAATGTATAAGTATAATTACATTAACAATGTTTCAATATCAAGTTTTCTTTGGAGAAAATGCGTAGGATAAAAGGGGGATTTTAACATTTTTGCACACGGTATTACAAACAGTCATTGTCAAAATCTATAACAAATAAAATTTTGTCATTACATCTTCAATGGAAAACGTTTCTTTAATATTGTTCGTAATCTCCATATGTTTTATTTCATGCTTGTATAAAGAATTGTGCAATGCCACTTTGAAAGTCAAGTTGAACTAATTATCAAATCATGGTTTGAATCTCTTTCCTCTATGGGACTGCTATATCACGACTATATTACTAATCAACTCCAATATCTATTAATGCATACAGTATTTTGCATGAAATCATCCGACTATTATCTCATTCAAATACACGACAAATTGCCCTCAGCAGCAAGATAAATGTTCAGATTATTTTCTACAGATTTTGTGTTGCAATGCTGACAGTAGTTTTGATCTTTGGACTTTTCCATCTTAGAGTGACTTACATTGTATCCGAATGGGAGCAGCCAGGTAAAAAAAAAATGTTCCTTTACAGTTGTATATCCAACATAAATGTTTCATGACTTAAATGTAATTCTCAAATTATCCTGTTAAATTCAAACACATGGATAATAATTCAAGTTAGATTGTTTAAAATTAGCACACTGTTATTCAGTTGACTTTTGAAGCAGCAGTTTTTCTTTGTTCACCAAAACTTGTTGCAAGAATACCCATCTAGATAAATTAACACCAGTTATTTTTATTACTTGGACTATATATAGGTTAAGAGGATGTTACAATAATTCTTATGAATAATTTATTTTTCAGTTTGTCCATTTGTTAAATGTCAAAACAAAGGATTACTCGATCAAACCACATGTCGATGTGTTTGTCCACAAGATTATTTTGGATTTTTCTGCGAAAAGGGTGAGTATTCAAATTATTGATTAATCTCCTTCAAACGTTGTATGTTTTATTAAAAACATGCTGTTTAAAATGGCGTTAAAAATCATATACAGTTTCAAATGAAAATTAAACATTTACAGATTAATTTCCTAAAGCTTACATCACCCGATTCCTGTACCGCAAAATCATTTTCAGCCAATCTTAGCATATGTCGCTAACAGTAATAAGGCACACAATTGCGACTTTCATAATCCATACCATCTCGAGGGTTGAAGAATGAAGCTAAAACCATGAAAATTGGTTTTGTATTTAAAATTTCTAAGTAATCTTCTGTAATAACATTTGATTTACTCTTTAACCACTAAAAATGAAATTGTCAACATAATTCTTATATGAAATTCATGGCTCCATATTCAAGGGTTCTGGATTTGGAAGGAGCTCTAATTTGCATACAGCGAAAATTTATTTGATCTTGCTCAGAACAAAATTTTGAGTAGTGAACAAGATGGGAGGCATAAACGCAATAATACTATAAGCAGGTGATATCCGAATTATTGCTAGGTAAATAAGGAAAGCTGACTATAGATGGGGTCGGATTTTGGATGGCATTTTTCATACCAATTGTAAGACTTTTTTTTTGTACTACTAGTAAATTGACTACGGAAATTTCCCTCTAACTGATCAGACTAATGCCAGGTTTGACTGGTCAGCAGAGGATAATTACTCCCCCTAGACAGCTAATTCTACCTCTAAAATTTTCAGGGATCCTTGTCTTTTGCCATTTTCACATATCTATATTGTTTTTTGTTTTTTTAAAGATCTATCACTATCGATAGTTTTCAGTGGGTCCAAATTAACAAGATTATTTCCCGTTTATGGTCAACATGCTCATATTCCTTCATTATTCAACCCACTTAAACTTAATATACTGGCGATTATGTGATAGGAGACATTGCTTTTCTGAAAAGTATACATTTGTTAGAGCATCTCTTTTTCATAATTTTTATTCCATAAAGATTTTTCCCAAAAATGTTTCTGCTACACCCATTCAAATTTGGTAAGACAAAGAGGAAAAATTTGTAGGTTGACCACAAAGATGGCGACCAAGGGAAATAACTCGGAGAAGAAATATGTGAAACGAAAAATATCTATTCATTATCTTCACATTTTCATTACTATATTGTATTACCTGTATTATATTGGTAATCGGGAAGGTCAATGGGTCTTTTATTTAATAGTGTCGATTTTTTTCTCAGTATCATTGAAATCTTATTTGCATATCATAGGTCAATGTTATCAGAACCAATATTTAGTATTTCATAAATTGTAAGTGTCAAAATCATGAAAATATTCACTTGAATTATATACGGATGGTTTGCTTTCTGATTTTATTATTTTGTCTACATCTAGATTTTTGCATTTCCCATCTTCCTTTATTTACACTTTGACTTGTCTACGGACTTTTCTGTTATTCCATGGTCATGGCAGGAAGCACACTGTGGGTGTGACCTGTTGGCAGGGAATCTTTACCAATCTCATGTGATCATCTGATCCCATGTTTTGGATATCCGTCTTTTTCTGAATTGTATGGTTAAAATGGACTTAAGACTGTTCGTTATCTCCATATAATTCAATATTTCATATTGCATGCAGCTGTCGTTTACTTTTGTTACCTTTTTTGTTTCTTGTACTTGAACATGATTGTTTTACAGTATTTTACAAGGTAAACTATTGAAATAACAACTCTTTTGTGCAGCTTATCAGAACAGTAACTGGCCAGACGGGACATACGCCCTCCCTGCCTCAATGTTCGGTTGTCCTGAGACTGAGGACAGGGGCTGGACCTTATCTTACATTAACCTGACCCTCCCGGACTCCGCCCAAAGACAGTACTGGAACACTAAAGACCCAGACCTCCTTAATGGCATCATAGAGCCAAACATACTGGGACCGTACTATTATCGTGCTATTCAAATGAACTTTTGTGTGAAAAATCGAACCAGTGATAGAGGAGTTGACAATGAAAGGACATCTGAGTGGCCCAAAGGGCAGTACTGTATATACAGTTTCAGCAGCATATGCCCTAAAGGTAAGTCGTTTGAAAACATTGGTTGTAATATCTCGTTAGACAAAAACGAGAAATAGATAACAATGATTCGAGAAACTATTTTTGCGATAGGTATATGGATTTACACTCAAACGTAGATGGTTGTAAAACTTACTTTGAGTATTGAGATAAAATGTTCATAGAACACTTGGATGGCTAAAGCCTATTCCTGCAAAAATTCGTTCTGTGAATGAAGGTTTGTAAAGTTAAAGATCGCTCGCGAAAATTCTGATTACTCCTCGTACAAACATAATTGATAAAGATAAATGACGGGGAATATTTTATGTTAATGAAATATTTGGATCAGAAAGAGGAATGATATTTCTTTTCATATTTTACACACACTTTATTCTCATATACATATAACCTAGTCAGTACTTTTATAGTTTATATAATAATCATTTATATAGTTTATAAATTAAAATACATTGCAATTATTTACTATACACTGTAACTTTATATACCTGAATTAATGAGTTGTGTGTTTGTTTACAGGGTTTTCTAATGGCAGCTTGACAATATCCGGTTATCAGTTTACACAACAGGATATAGGGGGCGTTATTCCAGGGGAGACCGGAAGCAACATGAGTCTGATGCTGAAGTTCTGTTGTAGAGAAGATGGCGATTACCGGACATCAATAAAACTACCATCAGAATTCCCGTTTGTTCTTTTCCAGGTTAGTCGATTAGAACGATGTTCTAAGGATTAATATCAATAGTTATTATTCAATAAATCTGACTATGAATTTTATTATTCTAATAGTCTCTATGTGTAGAATTAAATTATGGCATGACTTTTCAGAGCCAATCAGCTGATTCTTGTCAGAAGGCGGAGTCTATGATCGTACAGCGGGATTATTTCTATATGACCGATGAAAACGATGAGTGGAATTTCAAAGGAGTGTTACCGTTCTTTAACAAAACAGCAATGAATGAATCTGTAGGCGTGGCCTATTGCTACTACGAACCTTTTGGTAATTATATGTAATACATTGCTTTAATATGATATAAAAGATTTTTAACCTCTGTTCGATAAAATGTCAAATGTTAATTTGGGTAATCTTTGGTATGCTGCTGCATGTGTATGACCTCATTCAATATTTGGAATCTACTTGGTTTGGATCTTTTAAGCACTGTTTTTGGTGAATTATCTATAAATATTTCGAAAGTAAAATACGTATATATCAATATGATTGTGCGATGATTCACTTTGTGCAGACATGTTGCAGGACATATACAAATTAATTTATTTTTCTATGAAAGCTACACTACTATGATAAGGATGATTGGCCATAATTGTTGTTTATTATAGCGCGCCGTGAGTGCTACTTTGACATGGACTTCGGAAATTCTTACAACGGAAGAGCCAATGTTTCAAAGAGAGGGAAAGCCTGCTTGCCTTGGACAAAATCTAACTTTGAACTTTTCAAGAACAGCAGGAAGGCGTATCATGAGTTCGATGAAAATTACTGTCGAGCTTACCAGTATTATACATACAAATCGGGGAAACCATTCTGCATTGTTAAGTTACCAAACTGGAGACAATATTGCATAATTAGAAAATGTGGTAAGTTTAATGCCTTTAACCTGTGGTAAAAATAAAAAATATTAGACATAGCGCTCTATTCTTTATTAATTATAAAAAAAAAATCGTTGTTGGGTGTGATACTATAATCTGTTTTAGATGAAGATAAAAACTTGAAGGAATATGGAAAGTTTAGATCTTATAAAAGTGTTCAATATGACGAAAATTTTGAGGCGAATTATGCAGTTGATGGTTCGATAGGTAAGTGATGACTTTTTTCATGATACCACAATGAAGATGATCAAATTTTGTGTTATATAAATCTGTTTTTTATCATAATACAGATACCCTGAACTCATTTGTTTCAAATCGACCTATGATGAAGCCATGGTTTCAAATCAATCTTCAGGAACATGTGGAGGTTCACGCTATAATTATTTACCGTCTTAGTAGTAAGTTTATTCCGCAATATTATTCTGTTAAATTTTATTGTGTTATTTGAAATAAAAATACATTTTTAAAAATTTATAACATACATTTTATCATTCTAAAATCTCAAATAATTATATGTTCTTTACTTGATATATGGATTTCCTAAACATTTTATTAAGATTCTTCTGTTGTGGTCATACCCGTGTATGATAAAAATTGTTCAATGGTGATCTTTGATAAAATTACTACTAGACTATTAAGTAAATTAATAAATTGAAATTAAGTCCCTGAATTTAAGTAATAAACACACACACGTAATAATATTATCATTATTATTATTGCTACCCCATTCATTACATTGTCCTTATCTAGCTTACATGCCTCATAATCTGCGATATCTTGGGACCTACGTCAGTAAGAATCAGTGGGACTTCATTAACTATGGCGCTGTTCGATGTGACGACATCAGACTCCCAGGATACTCCAGAGTGTTCCGGTATCAGTGCAGGCGTCCGGTGGTGGGTCAATACGTCACGATCCGGAACTTTGATTTCACACAACCAGACCATAATCCAGGCAACTTTTTCAAGATGGAAATCAACGAGATTAAAATTCTTGGAAAAGGTGAGTAGACACTTTACTCTTTTAGGATCAAAATACACTTTGAACACCATTATATTGTTATGATTATGCGACTGCAAGGTTCGGGCACAAATGTATGGCTGGACCTAGAATCGAACCCGAGACCCCTGCATCACTAGTTAGGTGCTCTACCACTGAGCTACCCGAATGCACCCTCCTTAAACAGGTCGAGGAAACTATTTTCGGTGACGTCGGAATAAATTAACATGTTAAGTGAGGAACCAACGTGACTGAAAAATCGACCAATCAGCTCAATGAGTTGCATTTTGTGTTACTACAAAAAATACTACTTGTGTGTTTCGAAAGAGTCAATTTTTGAAATCGCTCTCTGAAAGACGTGATGTACACGTTCTATGATCAATGCACATGAGAATTTATCTTAAGTTAAATAGAAAAACGTGCAACTTAATTAAGTTTTTTTATGCATTAACTTTGAATTTCTAATAACAAATAACTAAGCAACTACTAATATAACAAGTTATTCCTGGCAAATTTCCGAATATCGAGTTAAGAAAATGGAGTCTTATTTACTTGTGAAGACTTTGTGAGTACTTTCAAAGTACTTTTTAACAAGGAAAACTGATTTTGTTTGTTAATTTGACCATGGGAAATCTTTATTAGTACCTATTCTTCGTATTTTTCACAACACGTTTCAAAAAATTGTTAGTTGACTTTCCTGCAGTCATTTGTAATTGCATCCTAAAATTACCCGACCCACTTGTTTGTAGTAAAAATAAACATGCAGTAGACCATTATGCTTTTCGGCGTATAACTGAATTGGACCATTGTTTGTTGTTGGCACCTTTGTGTACAATGACAACATTATCCATATAAGGTAGTTTCCTCGACCTGTTAAACAATCTTCGATCTTGAAGACACAAGTTCAAGGGCCATGTCAGGATTACTTATTTAGGGGATGATAACTCATCCATGGCACTTGACTGATGTTTCGGAGTTCTGTATTTGCTCTGGTCCAATTTGGATTGTTTAAAGCAATATGAGCTGCATGTTTGACATCGGAAAAAATGTTGCAAATTTGTAATTAACTATTTCAATTAGAGAAAAATAGAATATTTATAAACTTCTGTTGTTCATATTTGCTATTAAAGAACTTTTTATATGCTCTGATTGAAGCAAAATTGAATTATTGTCGTCCTGTACAATAATGATTTCTTATGTTATATTGTATATTCGGTTGTACAGAAATATTTTTCTTCTGAAACATTTTTAAACTTTATTTTGGTTTTATTTATTATAAGGGTTTAGATTACATACAGATTAATCATAATAACACATTTTACCAGCAAAATGAAATTTTCAAAAATGCAGCTCATATTGCTTTAATGGACTTTTGAGCTTGAATACTGTTCGTTTTCTCCATATATTTCATAAATTATAAAAAAAATCTGAATAAGGCCCCTACACTTGAGACCAAATATAGAAAGAGAGGAAAAACTCATCAAGTTTTGACTAGTCAGGAATCAAATCTGGGCCCCCTGTTTTACTAGTCAGGGGCTCTATCACTGAGCTTTAACTACCAAGGCCAATATTTACGATCTGTACAGTCCATACTGCTACATTAAATACCTTTTTGGGAAGTTATTTTGCCTGCTACCAATTCACACGCAAGCAAAATTAACATTCAGACACATAGAATGGGAATTGAAAGGTTGACGGTTGCGTGGTTGCCCAATCCGACACGTTTTATACAGTAAAGTCATAGTAATAAAATTCCACTATTAAGAGTTGCAGGCGAAGTTATAAGCGAATTATTATACATAAATTCTTGTGGCTCACAGAGACAACTTGTGGTAGGCCTTTGGGTATGGCTTCAGGCAACATCTATGACTATCAGTTAGAAGCCTCGTCTGTAGATGAAGATGGTGAGCAAGTACTTCCTCTTCCACTTCGAGGGCGATTGTATTATCCAAACCCGGGATGGTGTGCTCAGGAAACGGAAAGATCACCATGGTTTATGGTATGTTTTAATTTTAAATTTTATAAAATTTATGTTTTATGGCTTAGGCTATTAACTTCAGGATCACCTGTATTTGATAAAAGGAGATTTTGTAGCATAATGTTCAGAAAGTTTTTTATATAAATTAGGATGTGTTAAATACGTACACTTACTTTTATTTCAAAATCGTGGCAAAAATGATTGATTGTTTGTATATTGTTTAAGTCCCTCTTGAGAACTTTTCACTCATATGGGGACGTTACAACTTGCCGGTGGAGAGCTGCATTTTTTGTCCTTTGCTCGGCACTTAGGCAATTGAGCAGGGAGGGATCCTTATTGTGCCAGCACCTACTGCAACACGGGACCTCGATTTATACGGTCTCATCGCGTAAAATTAAGATAACGAATAAGGTCGATAGAAACAGTACTAATCGACAAAATATCAAAAGATCAAACATGAACCTCTAAATCATCAGAGATAGGATCATGTGCCTTGGGGTGTGAACACCCCTTTTCAACAGGTCAGATCCACCATGTGCTACTTTTTATGATAGGAAAAACGGAAAAGTCCATAGACAATTCAGTGTACAACTAGTAGCCTACCAATGGGTATTTGTTTTAATAATAGACTGTATTTAGAGAAGCAACAATAAAATGATCTGCTTTCTTTCTGTTGATCAGATTGATTTAGTTGTTCCGACAGTTGTTCAGGGATTATCGGTCCAGGGATGGGCATCAGGAAAGGAAACCAGATACATTAAATCATTCCAATTGTCCTACGGAGTAACGAAAAATAAGATAGTACGCTATGAAGATTCATCTGGAATTGTGAAAGTAATTATGATAAATATCAGTATTTAACCTTCAATTACACGTGAAGGATTTTGATGTTATGAATAATTATATTTTTTTTCGGGCGATTTCATCAATTTCTATAAATAGTTTTAATTGCTTCCCCGTCTACCATTTCACATATTCAATTAGTTGCATTGCATGTGTCACAACATAACTTTAATATTTCTTTATGCCAGTGTTTAATTTTCATATGTCTGCTCTGTAGGAATTGTTTTAGTTAATTTTTAAAATAATTACTAGTATTAATTTTTGTCTTTTTGTCTGTAGATTTTCGACATTGATGATAGCATACCCATAACCACACCCCAGTCCTTCCTTCTGCACAATGAAATCCTGACAAGATATATAAAAATACATCCAGTACAAGCAGAGGGTCAGCAGGCTTGTCTGAAGGCAGAAGTGATTGGTTGCCAAAAACAGTGTGAATTATCGTTAATTATCTCTAACAACAAATTAATTTGTAATGAAACATTTGAAAACTAGAGATACAGTGAGCACCAAGCTCATTAAATGATACTCCCTTCTATATGTTTGTAATGGCAAATCTAAAGACCATGTTTTGCGGTGGGAGATCCGTAATAAGTTTCCAATCAAAAAGTAAGGAGGTACACAATGGCATTATGTAAAAAAGATTCTGTGAGTTTTCTAAAGATGTATGCCCTTCAATATTCTCAATATTCAAGAATCAATGGCAGCGTGTATATTTTGCTATGGGAAACACAAAATATGTGTCGGATCAAAAAGTAAAATTAGAGATGTATAAAATGGCATATGTGTACCCTCAAATGACGGATGGACTGACGTACAGACGGACAGAGACCCCCCTACCACCATCCCCTTCCAACATCGCTTTTCAAGCAGGGTTATAATATCATCAATTTTACCATACGACAATTAAAAAGAACTAATTACCATATTTATCAATCAAAAATATTTGTAAAGACATCCCTAATCTCTTCTAAATTTCCGAGTCGCAATTTGAACATACATGTAAGTTATAGCCATTTCAAGAAGTTACCACAGTTTGAAATCAAGAACAATGAAGGAAACTTTAAAACATGCATTGAATTTGTTTACAGTGCAGAGAGATATAAAATGTGGAAATGGTACGATTGACTTTGGATTTGAAGAATTAAGACGATTTTCTTTCTGGCTTAATTCAGAGCATACACATCAAGCTTTTAAAAATATATCAAGTATCGAGGGCTGTAGGCAGTTATGTTTGAAAAACAACTGCACCTCTCTCTCCTTTAAAAAGTACACATCGGATCAAGCATGTTCTTTAAGCTTGGGAGATCGATACCATCCCGCAAGAATGTTTGCCTGGATTCAGACGGGTGTAAAGCTCAATTTTGCTTCACATCGGCTCTGCTTTAAAGGTAAGTAACTTTCCAGATTAGATGTACCTTAATGTAAAGTTTCTACTTAGTCAAAATCAGAAGGAGCTAAATAAGTTTAGATATTCCATGAAAAAGGTTGTTCCATTATCTCTCTGAAAGTGAAAGTTTTATCACAAATCCTTTGACCTTAGACTGACCCATTTGATGTCAAAATGTCAAAAGTCAAATACATGTATTTACAGATTGCGATTTATAGGTTCTAGATAAAACCCCTTTTTTAGTTTTTCTCCACGTATGTCCTAGAAAGGCCATTATTATATTGTTTTCAATCTCAAAGGGTCAAAATCAAATACGAAATCCAATTAAATGTGAATGAGTACCCCCAGTGTTTGTTTTTATGACGGATCAAAGATATGATATTATATTTCAAACCATTTTTCATTATACACGAATAAAAATATAAAATTGCTTAAAAAATTATATAAGAAAGTAAACTATGGCTACAAAAAAATTCTTTTCAGATGCTTATGATGTCAATCCTTGTACATATTTCATAGACCTATCGGAAAGCGAAGAAGAATATATTAGGTCGCCAGGTTTTCCATTTAGTTATGGACAGGGGCTGAATTGTACTTGGAATGTTCATTCCGGTGATTCAGGGTTCATAAAACTGGAAATCGTTTACGTGCATCTGCCTAGAACGACAACAGAAATGGAGTTAAATGAGGTAATTATAGGCTCTTTGCAGAGTTTATTGAGTGTTTAAAAAATCAAATGGATGATTTATTTTAGTTCGATGCATTGTACAGATTTTAATAGAAGTGTCTTTACAGCAGTATATTCGTCTTTCTGTCAAACTCTATCTCAAATCATCTTGATTATATGTGTAGTGATTACATTTATATCATGAAAAATTTAATGGAAGAAAAAAAAATTGTCTCCTTTTTACAGCTTGGAATGCTCGAGATAAATCCTGGAAGGTGCCAAGACCTGGTAGTTATACAAGAAGCGACCAACAGAATTGTAATAACATCAGATTCTCAGGATAAATTTCGCAACACAGTAGTCATTTCCTCAGGAAGAAGTGTAGTTGTATCTCTAGAATCGTGTTTTCAAATGTCTACAATGCAGCTAGAAAAGATATTTGAAATAAAGGTCACGAAATCAGGTATTGATGAATAAAATATCAGCAGTAAAGACAGTAAATACAATATATGAATACTACGGTTGTAGGTTTTTGATTGAATTTTGTGATCTTGTTTAAGTTTATTCTTAATACACCGATGCATGGGTATCTTTGATTTTTTTTATTAGATAAACCAGGATGTGGCATGTCCTTAGGAGAGCGTACTGTTAGGTGTAGAATGCAATCAGCTTACATATCAACTGATCTGTATCCAGCTCCGTATAAAAAAGGGGATTCTGCAATATGGAAAATCGACGGAAAATTTGGGCAATACGTACAACTGACGATACTTCACATAGACATTGTAAATGGTGGAGCAACCTGTTCAAATTCATATATTGCGGTATATGACACAGACCTGAATCAAAGACAAAAGTTGATAGGAAGATTTTGTAAAGAAAATAGACCGTTTAGGATTATTACTTCTAGATGGCATTTCATGAGAATAGAATTTCGATCAGGGACGGACCAGATCCCTGGGCAAGGATTTTTGGGATTCTACGAGTTGGTGTATTTTACCCAAAACTTTCATATTATCGAGCATGAGGGTAAGGCATTGAAGTGAAAGTAAATTAAAAAAAAACTTTTGTCATCTTTTTTCAATTAAAGAACAAAGATAATTAAATTTTAAAATGCTCCAATGATGTTTAGAATGTTATACTTACAATGATTTTGCTGTGTTTGATCGGCTTAATTTTAATACTATTTTATTATTATATTTTTACAGGGTGTCCAGGAATTTGGCACTATAGGAATGGTAGTTGCTACAAAATTTTCACAGGTGACGTAGGTATCACATGGTCTGAAGCAAATCAACACTGTATTCAAAAGAACGGAAGCCTTGTCAGCATAGGTTCAAAACAGGAACTAGCCTATGTTCATTTTATGGTAACCAATCATAAAAGCGTGAGCGGTGACTGGGAGATATATATTGGTATTTTTGTCAGATGTCTTTCAATTTTGATATATTTTCAAATCAACGTTGGTCGAATATCAATAATATTCATCTTTTGACTGGTGTTTGTAGGTCTCCAAAAAAGATATTCTAAAGAAACAGATGAACTGAAATATACTTGGTCGGATGGCAACCCCCTTACTTTCACTGCCTGGTACAGTTTGTTTGATTGTTGTTAAATGTCCCTCTCGAGATTTTTTCACTCATGGAGACGCCCCAATATTCCAATCGTGGGCTTAAGGACCCTCTCTACACTGCGCCCTAATTTCAGGGTACTTTCGTGCAGTTAGACTGACCCACCATTTGACATAAAAAAAGAATAAATTGGTATCTTCACTGTATGACAAAATTTTTAATAAATCCATGTATTCAAAACATTATGTAAGTCCAAAATAGAGTAATAGAAAACTTTATTTGCATGTATTTTCTCCATTTGAATAATTAAAAGCAATTTTTCTTTGTCATTACTTCAATGTCTTCAAAGATTTTTCCTGGATAAAGAAGGCACGCTCCCTATATCAGAAATGGATTAGTTTATTTCAAAATAGCCTCCTTTACACTATATAATTTTCTCAAAGTCCAAAAAACATTTTTCGTCAGTGTATAGAGGGTTCTTAAAATTTATACCTATACTCATGCACACTGAGGGGCATAGAGCAGTGAGAGATCTTTTTCGTGCAAATCATACTGCAACACAGGAATTCGGTTTTTACCATCTTATCCGAAAGACCAGTCTCCACGTCCCACTGTGAATTCGAACCCCCAACGGAAGACAACCAACATTTTTTTTTTCCAAACTGTTTTCAAATTGAATCATCATTAATACCATATTTTAGGTTTTCTGGCGGGTATACAATTTGGCGTTTTGCCTGCTCGAAGGTATGTCAATATTTTTGCGCAATTCAATTTAGCAGACGGAAGGTTTCAGCTCTTTGTAGATGGACACTAAAAAGATTACTGACTATTTTAACGATCAAAATTTAGTGGACTATCATCAAATCGCCAAAATAAGCCAAAATTATCACCCGGCTAAAATAAATCGCTATACGGGACTTTACCATTCTTTAGATAAATGCATGTGTATTTTTATTTTATTATTTTCTAATTTGAACCTTTATCGTCTCAAAATTGCAAAAACTTCAAATATTTTTCGACACATGCTGTGTTGAGATTAAGCACAATATCATATTAAAATAGTGGACACAGTTTTCTGTTTATAATTTTTAGGTTTCGTGATGGCAACATTAAGGACCGGCAACCCAATGGGATTCATAATGAGCTATGTACCAGTATAAAGTTCTATAATATTCGTTCAATGGATGATTGGCATGACACAGCCTGTGCTTACAATAAAATCCAAAGCTACATGTGCGAAATTGATGTTGAATATAAAAGAAGTAAGTTCAAATGTCCATAATTATCTTTTTTTTTTATTCCTATGAAGCAGTTTTGAAAGTGGAATTCGGTGACGAAAGCATTCGAATACGTAGTCTGAACTTGACATTCATAAATATTGACGACATCATATCAATATTATAAGGTATGTCACTCGTCAGCTTTTTAGAAAAGTTCACCTCTTACTTCAAAAACTATTTACTCTAATTAAATTTTTTATAGCATATTTAAATTCAACAATGTAAATCCACAAAGAAGCAAAAGAACAAGGTACAGTTTCATTACAAATTAAGCCCATTTTTTTTTAAAATATGAAAGTGAAAAAAGAAATTAAAATTCATTCTTTCTGAATCGTAGGAATTCCATGCAGTAAGAATACACAATTCGTTTTTCTCATATGACCTCCTAAATGCTAATTGTGACGTCATTAACTTGCGCATTTCCCGTATTCTTTTTTTTGAAGTTACAGAAAACATCAATTTTCAGTGGAATTTTCGTTCAGAAAACTTAACTCTGCCACCGTCACCCTAAAAGATTTCGAGAAACGTGATTTTTCTAAGCAGTTAACATAATATATCCAAAATTTGAAGTGGGCGACGGTGGCGGACACTATTTTCTAAAGGAAAACAAGCACAAAAATGAGTCATTCTGAGACTTTTCAATAATAAACTTTTAAATGAACCAAATTTATGACGTCATATTTCCAGAATGATCCTCCTTCATACCATATTCTTTATGATTTATCTTGTGCATCTACTAAACCCTTGTTAAAGCCAATGTCATAATTTTTAAAGAGCATTAAATTTTAGGGCACAATTAAGCCCAAACAGTACCTTCTTCTTATGGGGGACTATTTCTTAAGGTTGAAGGATATTTAGCAGAAAATTTTCCACTGTGTTTGCCTGAAAATCACATATTTTGACCAATATTTCAAAATTAGCATTGCTGACCCCTACTTTTTCTTTCATTATTTTAAACTACTTGATAATTGTGACTGGTCAGCACTTCAGTCGTAAAAAGTTTGATACAAGAAAAATTTTATTGCCTATTTAGATTTTTCATACCCTAAATATGTTACTTACTTTTTCAGTGCAAAAAGGTCACACAGTAATTTCGCGCATTAATTTGCAAGATTTGTTAAATGATAAATATTAATCAAACTATTTAGGTAAATTAGAATTATATTTATTACTAAAGTTACATCTAGTAAAATATGATAATGGTTAAAGTAATTAACAAAAACGTTAAAATTAAAGGCCAAAAAGGTCAACTTAATTGTACCATAGCTCAGTAAGATGCACACTGACTCCCTATACTTCTCAAAAAATTCTAGATTTAACAAATTTCACGAGTGACATACCTTAACAATCGTTATTTCTATTCATATATAGACTTGATATTTCACAATAAGCTAGAGATAAAAAGATATTACAAAATCTGTCAAATCTGTTTCATATTTAACGTTTTTTTACTATGAAAGTCTAAGGCTAGTTACCAACTAAATTGTACAACAAATGGGATGAATGCAACGTTTTTATAGTCGTCTTTCTTTTGTTTTCTTTTGCAAAAGATTGTTTCCACTTATATATATGCATAAATTATTGTTATTTTCAAGAAACTATCACTCGAGAGAACTGGTGGGGAAATGGTTCTCTTGTTTCAATGTCAGCAGAGCTGGGTAATATTTTGTTCCAGTGTGAGAACACAGAACTGATCAGCAGATTGTTTGTATGTGACGGAATGGAGGACTGTTTTGATGGATCGGATGAGTCCAACTGCTGTAAGTATCATGAACAGTTTAAGGATCTTTTTCCTGCAATTTGGTGCTGTTTTGTTTAACATATTCCAAAAATTTTACATAAGAAGAAGAAAACACTTGTCCGACGTCGCCTTCATCTCGACATTTACAGTAATAACATATATAGACGAAGTTTAATCAATTAACAATAGTTTATTCCATTCATATATCGCAGTGTATAGGTGAAATAAAAACAGTATAGAGTCTGCCACACCTATTATATTAAGATGTTTTACTGAAAATAGACGCCAAAGGCTAATTAAGTAACGACTTAATTTTAAACCAAAGGTGATGACTTTCATTTTGCCATCGTCAACTTTCTTTATGTAGTAATACATGTATTCCGCTATCACCTGCATATTGTGTTATGCTCCTTTGCTACTAAGAGCAAGCTCTCATTACGATCAATTTTAATTTGAGAGAATCTACTTTCAGATTAGTTGCTGTTATAGATTTCATCAACCTCGTTTTAAGTTTTTTTTTTAAAGTATAGTTTTTATTGCCCAAGACATACATCTTATAGCATTAAGTAAATATAACAAACATCAAATAATAATAGGTTGTGTGGCTTGGTAATATTATACACCTATTTACTGGCTATGAGGACAATAGCAAGTTTATCGTTCCCCAAGACAGCAAACTATTTCCCGAGGCGCAGCTGAGGGAAATAGTTTGCTGTCGAGGGGGACGATAAACTTGCTATTGTCCGAATAGTCAGTAAATAGGTGTTTTATTATACCGATGCTGACTTAACTTTTGTTAACTTTTGGGAGTCCAGGGTACACACAATTATGATATTCCATATTATACAGATGCTGACTTAACTTTTGTTAAGTCATAATATATACGCGTCACAATCCGTATAAAACCAGAAGTTTTCCGAGATGAAAGGCGAGGGAAACAGACTGCTGCCGGTGAATAGTTTGATGACTATTTCACCATGGGCAGATAGCACAAAAACTATTTCACAGTAGGGATTGTTTGGAAAAGATAGCATGTTTATTCGTCATGTTTTTATATTGAACAAATTCACCGAGGTATAATAAAAACATATATGTAGTATATACTGTTAGATAGTAACAAACTTAAACAATATAGAGTTTAGCCATATACTTTAGACAGAACATGATTTTTTTGACACTTTCACGCACTTCAAAAGCATGTTGGAGGTAGATAACTAAATTGCACAGTCCCTTAAATTTTTTTTACACTAAGCAGCTGTATAAAATTTGAAAAATGAAGTTTTTTTCCCAGTGAAATTTCTTAATCTATCGACATCTAATATCACTAAATGAGGACATTTAAAATAAAATTCATCTTCACATTTGCTGTTATATTATTGTGACCTCATTCAATGGCTAGGTTATTGGACGACATATTTCTACTTAATTGCTTCTTATATTTGGTAGGAATATAGCTTTTGTTTAGTTATATTGGAGAGAAAAATTTTCAGTGATGTGCTTATATTTTTTGCATCGTGATGAGCAATTCATTTGTTCAAAACTTGTTTGGATAAAAAATATCTACAATGCTTTGTTTAATGATAAGGAAATGTGTTTCATTTGAATACTTTCCTGACTATACTAAACATCGCCTTGCCTAATTTCAAACAGTTTTTCTTTTCTATTTGTTACCCAATTATTTATTTTTTTCTTATTCTTTTCACATTCCTCTAGTAGCGTATCTGGTATTGTAACAGGCTAGGAGAATACAATTTTCACTTTTTAACACCTTGAACTAAAATTTGATAATTCTAATTAACCTTACTACCTTCAATGGGAGTTTCCCAGGTTCACAATAAATCAGAGTTTGTATTTTTTCTTACACCTAGAACATATCTTAAACATTGCAAATGCACACTTCCTATATCTTTCGCATTATGAAACCCCAAAATTTCACTTCCATAGTTTAAAACACTAGCAACATAAGTGTCAAACAAAGATAGCATTGTCTCTGTATTCCAATACATTTCACTTGTTTTAGCTTTTTAAAAGAACATAACTTTTCTACATTGTGTAGATGATTGCTTCTGTGTAATATCAAATTTTCCATTATAATTTAAAAGCATTCCAAAGTAAATAAATTTGTCAACAATCTCAATAGGTTGTCCATTTAAATTCCATATTTCATTATTACAAATTTTTTCTCCATTTCTAAATATAATAATTTTAGTCTTTTCAATATTGATTGTTAGATCTCAGTTTTTGTGTAAGTATACAGTGTATTTAACTTAATTGTAATTCATCTATACTTTC
The DNA here is from genome assembly GCA_003671525.1 of Saccostrea glomerata. Taxonomy (NCBI): domain Eukaryota; kingdom Metazoa; phylum Mollusca; class Bivalvia; order Ostreida; family Ostreidae; genus Saccostrea; species Saccostrea glomerata. Next base: position 210,929 of record PRKT01000039.1, on the reverse strand, counting down.
TGCATAAATTACCATATCACCAGCGTACATGAGTGCAAAAAGATTTAATTCTAGTATTTGTAATGGTATATTACCCTTTGTTAAAAACTCCATTTCAAAATCATTCACATACATGGAGAATAATGTTTGAGATAATACTTCTCCTTGTAAAAGACCCTTTTTACATTTAAAGAATTCTGATAAAGTATCTGTAGACAGTACACATGACTACATACCCTGATACATATTACGAATGATTTTAGGTAATTTACCTCTTATACCGATACACTTAGTTTTCCCATAATTTTAACACATCTGCTAAATCAAATGCTTTTTTAAAATCAATGAAATCAAGTTAAATTTTCGCATAACATAATATGGGGGCACTGTTGACCTTGTAAGCATAGATGAACTTTCGCGAAGTTATTCTTTGCTGAGCTGAATTTTTAAATACCAATTCTTAGAACATTGTTTGTGTACGTAATTTGACTATTGATTTAATCGTCTACTTATATAATCAAATATTAGACAAAGAGCCTTCATCATATGCTAGTGAAAGACTTCAAATTTAAACCTCATTCGGCAGTCAGGACATTGGATAATTAGGGTTCTTTATTGGTCAACACCAACCTTGACACAGGGCTCCGGATTTTAAGGTCTTATCAGAAGGACTCACACATTTCACTTCATAGTTTCGAGCGCTTAGCAAAGGAACATTTGCAACCTATTTTTTATCGACATATCTTATTTGCGATTGAGATTCGAACACACGACCTTCTGATCACGGACAAGGCGATCTGCCAACCGAGATACCATTATCGCAAAGATAAGCTTGTACTTAAGTTCTTGTACTAAATGGGTTTGTCAAAATGTCAAAAATAATTTATAAGATTAATTTTTTAATCACCATTATGCTTCTTCACCACAGCTTCCTTGTGTACAGATCGACAGTTTCAATGTACTGATGGAGGCTGTATTTCCGTTAGTCTATACTGTGACTTTGTATACCATTGTGAGGATCACTCTGACTGTAGTACGTATGCACTGATCTCATGTAGTCATTCAGTTGATTGATAGTATATTGTTTAACGTCCCTCTCGAGAATTTTTCATTCATATCAAGACACCATCACTTGCCAGTGGAGAGCTGCAAATTTTGTCCTATACTCGGCACTCTTGGCCATTAAGCAGAGATGAATCTTTTTCGTACCACTACCTACTGCGATACGGGACCTCGGTTTACCGCTCTCCACGTCCCACAGTGGGATTCGAACCCGCGGCGTAAGGATTAATGCCTTACTTTGCAATTCTATAGCAGCCGCTCTTACCACTGCGCCACGCGGGCGACTCATTCAATTGAGTCTCTGTCACAAATCCTTTGCTACATTGTTTGACATTGCAAGTTTTTATCAAATTTCCACAATAAATTTCTTTGGACAATCAGTATATACGCAAATTGCAAGTATTCAAATTTTTTCTTATGACTAGACTTCCTAACATGTTTTTCAATTGTGTACGCTATTTATGGCTCATAACGATTCAAATGAAATTTCTCACAGTAAGAAGACCATGCAATGACGATGAATGGAAATGCAAGAATGATCAATGTATATCTGCAACCCACCGCTGTGACATGAAGACAGACTGTTTCGATGGAAGTGATGAGGGATATTGCGGTATGTAGAAAAGGTTTATATTTAAATTCCAAGAAATCATAAGTCCTCTGTAGAAATTGCTCACTTTTCAGACAAATGCAACGGGTTTGAATGCTACGATGCCCTATGCCTTTACACTATTAACACATGTTAATTATGATTATATCCACTTTCAGAAGGTTGTAAACATGGATTTGAATGTTACGATCAGACCTGCATCCATCCCTCTAAGGTGTGTGATGGTTTTATCGACTGTAGTGGATTCTTCGCTGAGGACGAATCTCAGGACTGTGAGGACAATGTCCAGGAGACTTGCAGAGATTGGTGGGGATTGGGACGGAGAGAGAATGGGGAATATCTCATAAGTCTTGGCTTAGAAGGTAGTTACAGAGATTGGTGGGGATTGGGACGGAGAGACAATCGAAAATATCTCGATTGTCTTGGCTAAGAAGGTAGTAACAGAGATTGATTGGGATTTGGACGGAGGGAGAATGGGGAATATCATGTTAGTCTTGGCTTAAAAGGTAGTTACAAAGATTGGTGGGAATTGGGACGGAGGGAGAATGGGGAATATCTCGTTAGTCTTGGCTTACAAGGTAGTTACAGAGTTTGTTGGGGATTTGGACGGAAGGAAAATGGGGAATATTTCTTAGTCTTGGCTTAGAAGGTAGTTACAGAGTGTGGTGGGGTTTTGGACTAGTCTTGGCTTTAAGGGTAATTTGATAATTATAGTGTCAGAACTTTCCTTTTGTAACACAATTCATAAAATATACAATCTGAATGGATACCTTGCTTACAATTTTATAATTCTACTTGCAAATAATAGTTCAGAAATCATTTTAGTGTATTTAAAGTGGACCCTTTAGAAAAAATATATTTCAAGCCTTTTTAAATAGTCTTATTAATGGGAAATCTGTTTTATCTGTATCCTCTTGTTTTAGATATTTCTCCAGTGATCGTAGAATGTCGATTTCGTGAACTAAATCAAAGCGTTATTGTGGAAACATTAATACACCATTCCGAGGAGGAGACGATATACTCAAGCTTAATAATCGTAGATAAACAACTCAGATACACTGCACATGATAAACAAATATGGAAACTAAAAAAGACAAATAAATGCAGCCAGACGGTAAGGATCTCATGTCATTATGTATACTCAAAAGACATCAGATGGCAAGGGAAAAATGGACAGTTTTTCTATGCAAGTTTGGGGCCTTCATCAAAATCTTGCTCGTGCCCTTTTGTCAATAAATGTGAAGAAGGAAAGACAAGGTAAGTAAAGGTTATACCGCTTTGTTGTCCTAAAAATTGATGTTTATATATGTATACATTTGGAAGAATATGTATATTCTTTTTGCAGCAGATCACAGCATGATAAAACATTTTCCTGACTCAATGTCTATTAAAGGTTCTTAAAAAGTAAAAGATCATTAACTGTTTATGTTTCAGTATGAGCGAAAAGTTCTCAAATGAGACTGAAGGTCAAGATCTAGTAAATAACTTTAGACTAATTTTTTGGTGCTAGATCCATTATGACGTCATAATCAAATTCAACTTTCCTTTTCCCGTACTTTAAGGCTTTAGCAGAATTATGTAGAAAATAGGGTATTTTCATGACATTCAATTTGAAATCATATGAAAAGTAAACTGGATACCTATATTAAATTTGATATTGATTTAAAGAAGAGGCCATGAACATACTAATTACCATTTTCTGAGAGACTGTAGGCAATCTGGATACATTTCCTTTGTCGAATATGAAAAAAACTCCCATACTCATGACTGGTTTTCTTAATTTTTCATTGAAAAAGACAGCTTAAAATACAGTTTTTCATCTTGTTTACCTACAAATTATGCCCCGAAACACCTTATTTGACCAAGCTAAAGTTTTAAAGCATCAATGAGGGAATTTATTTCTCGAGTTTGATAAATCTGTAGGCACCTTTCATTTACTAGATATTGACCTTAAAACAATATTTAATCAATCAGTCCTTTGAATTTAAACAGCAAAGATAACTTTTGCAAATTTTAATGGTTAAATGAAATATATGTATATAAAAAGGATATAAGATGTTCTAAATTGCTTAAAAATTATTTTTTTCAGATGTAATTGTAACCCAACATTGGATGAATTATACAGTTCTGGAGTTACGGACGTAAAAGAAGATGCCGGATTTATAACTGACCATTCATCGCTACCTGTCCAAAAACTATTTATAGATCGTCCAGGAGAAGATAGCTTCGTGAAATTAGAAATAGGACCCCTTGTATGCGCTGAAGGTATGGTTATTTTTATTACAGATATAGAAAGATTTGAACTATTTTATATTTGAACTATAATGAAGGTGTAAAGTTTTTAATTCTTTTAACTTTTGGCTTACTCCTTTATTGATATAATTTAAACATTTTTTTTTCAATTAATTGTAGAATATCAAAATGTGCATGTATAAAGCTAGAAGTTATAAACTGGCGTTTATTTTGGCTGACTGATTTATATTTCATACTTAAACTTCGATGTTGTATTCTTTTTTTTAGAGAAAGAGAGAGGGAATGTCTCTATACAGAAACATCAAATTAGCAAAATGAAATTCTTTTTACAGAGACCAGGGAATTTTCAAAAGACTTTCTTTGTCGGACTGGGAAAATTGAACCACTTTCAATTCGCTGCATTGTTGATTATGACGTGTATGGTGATGTCATAGGATGCCGAGATTTGTCACATTTAGATGATTGTGGTATGTCAGTATAATACCTTAAGATTGCATGTAATAAGACCACCCGAAAAGCTAGAGTGTTTTATAGGACAATTCAGAAAATCTGATATCTACACAGATTTTTAAACATATTTTTCACACAATCTTAAAAAATTACATAGAAAGAGATAAAAAGGTGCATTACTATGCGGCAAAGAAATTTTTACGATTTCTTTACATTTTACGGATTTACCTTTATCTTTATGTCATTTCCATTTGATAATTATTTATCGATGATGATCGATCACTGAGCAACAGGTTGATTTTAACCGTCAGTCGAAATTTTGGAAACCCCTTATTGTCGAACAACAGACAACCGACTTCAAAAACTGACCGCCGATGGTCCGACGATGCTTGAAGATTGGTCGAGGGATTCCTTCAATTGAAGAAATCGGTCACCGACACAGAAAAAATCTGGACCAAACTTTCATTGATGATGCGTCTGGGGAAGTACACTACCACAATTGCTTGGAAGCTGGATCTGACCCACATCTTTCAAATGAGTGACAGGTTAACGTTGTTGAACCAGTTGTTCCAAGTAACTATAATTCTAAACCAAACTTGCATGCATATGGATAATGAACTTGGAATACATTCTAACTACAAAATTTGGATATGATTTTTGCCGTACTTTAGATAAATTCGTCGATGTGAGATTTGCAATATTTGATAATCTATATAATGTATAAAGGACATGTATTGGCTTTTTTTTCAAATTGAAATGGAGTTTATCCTTCATTTCTATTTAATCAAATAAAAAACACAAAGTTCATTTAGACACTGTGATGTTCTCATTTAGGCAATTACACGCATAATATAGGATTCCATATTTTTATGTTTATGCATTTGACGAAAAAAAATATAATGTTGATTATGTTCTAGACAACCTGTCCACGATTTTACCGGACAACAATTGTAATGATTTTGGATAGAACCGGTGTTCCTGTTATTATAGAATGACCAGAGTATAATTATTATTTTCTTGTTAATTTATTGTGGCTTCGACAACTATGTATATTTAGTTTAAGTACTTCATATTCACCGAAGAAGGCAAATGATGCATTAAAAGAAAGACAACAAGAGATTAAAGGGTAAAAAGAAAATGAGAACCTGTTGAATGCATTGTTGTTAGCATTTTAACAGTGTTTAGGATCTTTTTGATTAAATTTCAACCAAAAAAACAAACATTTTGTTTTTTCAGAAACCATGCTATGCCCACCAGGGTATATGAAATGCCCGGGAAGTTTTTGTATTCCTCCACGATTGATTTGTGATGGTGAGAAGCATTGCAAAGATGGTGTAGATGAGATGCAGTGTGGTAATTCTAACATTGTTTTTTTTGTTTTCTTTAAATCCTAAATACAAAAGATGTCATTCAAGTCTTTAAGTTAAAACATTTCTTCTTTTCAGAAACATGTCCTGGTTTATATCGATGCAAAAACAGCACAATTTGTTTGAATCCTGGAAGGCTGTGCGATAACATTTACCACTGTCCTCTTCACGATGATGAAGTTCTTTGTCAGATCACGTGTCCGGATGAGTGTAAATGTGACGGTCTGTCGGGCGTTTGTAGAGATTTGCAGCACACAAGTCCTTCAAAGCTTCCAGCAGAACTACGATTTTTGAACATAAGTGAAAATGATTTTAGCCATGGTTTACCATCTTTGCTGAATTTGGTTCAGTTAGTAAGGTTATATATAACACATAGCAGATTGAAAGCTATTGAACCATATTCATTTGCTAATCAGAAAAATCTTCAGGTACTTGATCTCGGAAATAACAAAATCACTCATTTATATAGTTATGCATTTACTGGACTGGTGTCATTAAAAGTTTTGAACATGGAGGGAAATCATCTTTTAACTGAAATATCAGATTCTGCTTTTGTTGGATTACAAAAACTACCAAAGTTTCATTTAACAAATTGTCGTATGTGGAATATAGGAGAGGGTACTTTTGCTGGTTTACGGTGCGTTAACATGTTAAATATTTCTGGCAATGATATTGAATATGTTTCGGACTTTGCTTTTCAAAACTTGTCTGAAGTGAAAGTTTTAGATATGAGAAAAAACAAAATAAAGCAATTTTCAGCCAAAATATTTTATGGTCTATCAAAACTGGAAAAACTTTTCACGGATTCGTACGCATTTTGTTGTTTGAAACCAGGAACTGTGAAGGTTTGCTTACCAAATGCAGATGAATTCTCATCTTGCGATGACCTGATGAGAAACGAATTCCTTTCGACCTGTATGTGGATTATGGGATTTTGTTCTTTGTTAGGAAACCTTGGAGTATTTGTATTCAAAGTGTTTTTCGATAAGCAAACTTTAAAGAAAGGCCACGGTATTTTCATAACTAATCTAAGTGTATCAGACTTTTTAATGGGAGTTTATTTGATAATAATAGCTTCTGCTGATAAGTACTATCGTGGGAGTTACATTTGGAATGACATTCAGTGGAGGAACAGCGCAATATGCAAACTAGCTGGCATGCTTGCTACCATCTCAAGCGAAACATCTGTTCTTTTACTATGCCTGATAACAATGGATCGTTTAATAGCAGTAAAATTTCCACTAGGCCAGTTTAGGTTTACTAGAAGGAAAGCTCTCTCGTGTATTGGCGTCTTGTGGAGTACTACTGTCGGTATGGCAGTCATTCCGCTGATTCCAGGAGGATACTTTCAAGGAGAGTTTTACTCGCGTTCTGTCGTCTGCTTGGCTTTACCTCTAACCAGAGACAGACCTGCTGGATGGGAGTATTCCACTGCAATCTTTATCATACTCAATTTCCTACTATTCGTGGTCATTGTGTTGGGACAATGCATGATATACAGAGAAATATCAAGATCAACGGGCAGTATAAAATCAACTAGGAAAACCCAAGACATGGTCATTGCCCGTGGACTCTTCCTTGTGATTTTCACCGATTTCATATGTTGGTTTCCCATTGGAATTATGGGTAATGTGCTGATCTCGTATTACTATCCATGTATATAAATGAAATTTTGATATTTTAGTTAATTATTATGATACTAAACAGTTTATTGTCTTTCAGGATTATTGGCTCTAAGAGGCCACGTGGTATCAGGAGAAGTCTATGCATGGGTCGCTGTCTTTATACTTCCAATCAATTCCGCTTTGAATCCATTCTTGTATTCATTTGCTAATTTGAGAAAAAGGGTGAATAGATTTGAATAAGGACGTATTTCATTTAGAAGAAAACAATCCATTGCAGCGTTTTTTAAATTTAATTTTTCATTTATTTGTATATTTAATATCATTAAATAAGTTAAATTGTTCAGAATAATATCTGCCTACATTTACTGATGAAAATTACTAACAAAGAATAATAGAAGGTGAAATTATTTGGACACCATTGTAGGTTGAGACGAATATGTCATCAAAAAAGAAAACATCAATGCAGGACCATTGTAAGTCTATTTTGAACACATTACAGAATTTTGTCTTAGACATTCATTCAAAGAATTGAAAAGGACGAAGAATCATAGATTTTTTAACATAATCAAAAATGATTTTTAATAATATCTTTCTTAAGCAAAGAAAAAAATTTCAAAAAATATTTAACTGTAGGCCTATTTATTTTGTATCAAGCTACAGCGGAAGTTGTTAGAGTGCTGTGTGACAACAAGTTGTTCGTGATTGGTCAACACTCCACTGTGTATGTCTCTTTATCCAAACAGCTACATAATGGAATAATTACTGTACCTGAAATGAAGATTGTTGTTTTTCGATTGGCTGAAGCCCTAAAGATTCTGCATGAATACGATCTCGTTCATGGAAACTTAAACACAGATCTTGTTTTGCTTGCTGTTGTGAACAAGGTATGCATTTAAGTTTGACTATCATTTTTTATCTTGACTATCTTATAAGTACGAGTTTGAATTATCTCTGTATGTATTTATTACGCTAAAAGGAAATCCAAACCAAACTTGGCAAATTATGTTTCAAGGAACTGAAATATGTTTTAAATACTCGTATATATGATCAGATGTTCAAAACAAATATTTTGTTGTAGAAAATTGAAGACGTGTATATCAGAACTGTGCCTAAAGAAGCTGAAAAAGATGACGATATTCCAAAAGATATAAAACAACTGGGGGAAATCACTCTAAAAATGCTCAAGAACTACCATAAGAATATATCACAAAGCACTGAATGTTAGAGTTATGTACTTCGAATTCTAACGATTAAAAAAATATTGTGCATCACGCATTCCTAAATTCAGTTGAAAAATGCTGTATATTTTATTTTTGGAAAGATATATACTTCTTCCAGGATATAGAACATTTGTCACTAGAAAAATGCAATGTCACTTTTGTGGAAATGACCAAATCGCAAAAATGTCACCGTGCTCCTTGTTTAATGGCCAGTCATTTCTTGACAATATGAGAAACTGTTTTAAATTGTACGAATGTTGGTCCAAAAGTAATGTCAGAAATGTCATACAATTTTAAATAATCGAAACTGTGCAAAAACTTTTTTTTTTATATTTCTCCTTTTTATTTTGTCTTTTGCTTTATATATTTTATAAGCTTTATATATAATATCGTAAACAAAATGGAAGAACGGTGAAGTATTGTTGTGTTTATTTAAAGATGAAAATAAAAGAAAGTTAATAAAATATTTACTGCGAGCGCTTTCGCCATGTTCAAGACAGGTTATATACAAGTCCGAAATATATTACGTTTTTCTGGCTTTTTTACGATTTTGATATTTTATGTGCCAGGAAAACGTCAGAATCGGCGCCATTAAGAAATTGAAAACTGGAAATTTTACCGTCTCGAACGGGGGTTTATTTTCGGTACTTGCCAACCGAACTAATACAATATGTAAATGCAGAAATGAAGGCACAATGCAATATCGATTAAAAAGATCACTCTACATTTCAAAACAGAGTTCAAGATTTTAAAATTCACGAAATGAAAAAAGATCTTATCAGTCTGATATAATGTTTTCATGGTATTGTATATTTTATAAATGAACCATGAAAAGGTACAAAAGTAATGTTCTGTTGATAAATTGTAAGTTTGAGATTCAATGTTAATAACGTACATTACTTACATTGACTTAAGTGCACATGCCAAGTTTGAAGAAATCTACCGACCAGGTAATTTAGACGGACCGTATCAATATACAGGTACATTTACTATAGGAATATATATATGCCAGTTTTTCGCACTTCAAAGCAAATCATTCAAATACTACAAACAGACTTTTTGCTCAGATTATAATATTTGATGAGTAATGTACATTATATGTAAAAAAAAAAAACCCACAGAATTCTACCTTTGATTTCCATAGGAGGCATCTCATTTTTTTAAAGTAATAAGTGATATGACTGATACAATGGGTAAAAACAAAGAAATAATAAAATGACCAAGAGTTTCTCAATTTTTTATGTTTTAAATTTCAAGAGCATATGTTTAATACTTTTTATAACATTTTTATCTCCCTTTCTAAAAAGCATCAAAACACACTATTACGAAGTAAATTAATCTACCAACCAGTTAAACAATCGGTTTAAAAATCAGTTACAAAAATTGTAATTAAATTTTCAACCTGTAATTTCTTAATTTATTAAATTTTGAGTGAAAAAAGATGTTCTAAAACAGTAAATACGCTTCATTTTACTATGATGCGAGAAGTATCGTGCAATGGAAACCACAGTCGGCTTCTTAATTCATTTCGCAAGCATCTAAAATTAACCATAGAATGCCGCCTCCAGGTGGAGGTGGCATTTCACCTGGAGGCGGCATTTCCCAGTTTTGGTAATAGCACTAGTCCTGACATTTTTCTGGCACGTGCAATATCAAAATCCTAAAAAAGTCAGGAAAACATCAGATACTAAGGACCAGTTACATACATATAAAACACGTATCTTGTAATACAGAATATATGTTTCGGTTTCCCCCCAGTTATCATCGATTAGATAATCATAGAGTGGATGAAATTAGATCGACATTCATCATAATATATTCCCCATCCTTAGGTAATTTAGATTTTTTAAAATGCTTATAAAACAGCTCCAAGAATATGATTCTGATATCAATAATCTGGGTTTATGTGCCAATTGAGAATATAATTAATTGTGTTACTGCGTAATATTGTCAAATTGAATTCCTTGATCGAAATTAGATATCTCGTGATATATCTCTAAAAAGCAATTCATTTTAAAAGAAATTAAAAACACCTACTTATAAAAGTGAAACTACACTGAGAATAGTACATCTAGCCTTGCACATGTGAATTTCCAAAAATTACTTTGATGACTTCAAGTTTCATTATATATATGTTTATTCACCAATCAAGGGCCCACGGGGGGCATGAACAAATTATTACAATAAGATAACATTGATTACAATTCTATATTATAGGTGTATAATGTAACATGACTAGTGATTAGGTTTGACATTGAGAAGTGCATCACCACACTGCATCAAAATATATATTCCAACTATAAAATTTGTACTGAAACCCAATTTATTGTAATCAAGCTATACAATATTTACTTAAACCCACTTTTGGGTTTGGTTTTTTTTCGTAAAAATTTGATTTGAAAAAGAAGAAATAGTATAAGCAATTCTATGTGTACAGTAGATATGTCCTTTAATTCCCTTTAATATGTACTTTTTTTCAACGAAAAAAAAATTGTCTACGACATTACCCATTCTACTGTGCTTTTTAATTCGAATACAAAGATTTGTCTTGGTGAGAGAAAAAAATTCCTCAAAGGGGTTACTAGTGCAAACATTTGAACGTACAGCATTGTGCAATTTGGACTTCCGAAAATCATTCAACGTGTGCTTTAAGCTATACACTTAAAATTTAATAACTTCATATTTGATTATCATTTCGAAATTATTCTTATAACCACAAACCCCCAACTTGTCGATATTTATAAGAGATAATGATGAATCATTTTTGAGAGTGTGATCGTGCAAAACTTTCTAGATGTCAACTGATACTAGAGAAGATGGCAACTGGGTTTGTATATGAAGCTTAAACAATGCGGTAAGTTCTAAATCAATGTAATTTTTAGTATGGTCTATTGAAACTAAATACATGCATTGCAAAAATTAAGTTATAGGTTACAAGATATGTAGGTAATTATCAATTAATATGATACATGTATGTGTTTTCTTTTAATAAGTCGGTAAGAGCATATTTACCTTTTTTAAAAAAAAGAAGAAGTAAACACTGGAAAATCGCTCGTGCATTTACTTAATATGCTATTGTGACCAAATTAAATGCACATTATTTTAAATTTAAATTTCAAGCTTTGAAATTAGAAAAGGAATATCATAAGCAAAAGTTTTCATAAATTTAATAGATCTTTTGCTCTGTAATACATAGTTGTTCTTCTCCTTTGACATGGATTATTACCTAAATGCCACTTAACTTGACTTAGATCATTTTCGGAAGTAAGAAAGATTAGTATTGGAAGCGCCTTCTACATATAGCAGTTGAACAGCGTCCGCACTTTGTATTAGCCATATATTTAAGTTAATGGAACATTAGATTTACCCAACCGCAGCTTGCAGACAAATTTTGAATTATTATATCACCCCTCCTATGAGAAATATGCTCATTATGTTATTGACAAAATTGACATTAAATTATTCATCACTATAGTATTGGCTCCACTGGACGTGAATTTCGTTAAATGTATTTAGTACTATACACATTTAATTACAATGTTTTAAACGAGCAATTTATTTAAGTGGAACAATTATTCGGTAAATTTTCTCTGTTCTGGTTCTGTTTCAGAACAATTGTCCTGAGGACAGAATATAAAAATGCTGGCAGTAATTCTGAGTTTGGGACTCTTTTATCTTGGATCTGGCTATATTGTGTCTGAATGGGAACAACCAGGTAGGTTTTTATGAATTTTTGATAATATATATTTGAATATCGCTATTACTTCATAGGAATATGCAAAGTTTTATATGATCATCAAAGAGAGAGCGATAGCGAGAATGTTAAATATATTCAGTAAAATAAAGAGATAATTTAATTTAAAAAAAAAACATCAAAAGCCTTGAAAAATTTTGAGGAACAATACACCTAAAACTTCTATGTCTGTTGACAATAAATTATAATTATTAGATATTTTGATTAAGTACTGTAGACTTTTATGCATAAGGCATGATAATGAGAGATATTTTGCTGTTTCTACAGTTTGTCCCTTCGTTGAATGTCAGAATGATGGTACCCTGGATTTCACTACCTGCCATTGTAACTGTTCTTCAAACTATTTCGGATTTTTCTGTGAAAAACGTGAGTACATACAATTAAAAAAAATCCCTTTGTTTTAGATATGTGAACAGCATGCAAAGAAAATATGCTGTTTTTGGCAGGTTTTAACATTTGTATTTTCTCATTTAAAATTATTGGTTAATGAACGTTCCATTATATCCTGTAGAAATATGGTCCATTGCAAATATTTATGTGGAAAAAGCTGTCCCCTGAATAAATGTAACATTTGTGCGAGAACAAAGCTACGGTGCTCTAATATTTACACAATTTGAAACTTTAGATCTCTTGACAAGAGAGAAATTAGTATATTTTCATTAATTTGTACATTCTGCCCTGGATCAACTATTATCGTTATCCCTTGATTTGTGATATGTAACTAGAACTAGCATTGTAATAGAGTATCTTCAAAAATAAGTCCTGAAGCAGCTTCTGATGAGAACCATTAACCCACATTTTTTTGAAAAGCTGGAGTATTGATGACGAAATGTTTTTAATGAATTACATTGAATATATGCATTTTATTATCAAAACAATTTTTAAAGGTATAAACCCCCTAGGATCTCTTTGTACTACATAGAAATGATTCACACTCTGTGCATTAATTGCAATCATTAACGAAAAGAAAACTCTAATTAAAAACGTAGCTTCACGATCAAGGTGCACAGTTATGGAATAACATATCAATAAATGAAAAAAAAAGAAAGACGTGGATCTTGAAAAATTTCAAATATCTTTTATTGAAAACTTTTAAATCAGATAAATAAAAATCAATATATTTTGATATCATAGAAAACTGTTTCTGCAATAAATGAGTAACTCGAAATACTAATATATGCTACAGATAACAAAACAAAATATGCGCATTCTTCTACAAATTTTCTTTTTGGTACAGTGTAACGAGTTTCTCCCTTTATGGTGTTTATATTACATGTATTAACAAGAAAACATTTGATGTAGCCATTAATTGTCGCCCGGGAAAAAACAACATTGGGAATTAGTCTTGGCTAGTTTTAGCTTTGAGTCGGATGAAAATCGATCAAAAACGATACCCTTAGTTTTAAACTTTATCAATTCTTTAAATAACTGTTGGCTGCATAAAATATAGATTAAAATCAGGCACATAGATCACCTATCAGCAAAATATATTTTGACTTAATGAATATAAAACACAAACTGTGTACTGTCCGTTTTTATGCGATAAGTAAAACTTGATGTTCTAAATAAAGGGATCTGTCGTTATTTTTAATAGTAATTGATGAGCAACTTTATATATTAAATATGAAAAAAATACATATATTCAAAGATGCACTTCATGTAAGTTAATGCATAGTGTATATTGTAATTTATTAAGGTAAAGAACATTTTGATGTATTATCTTTTTATGTATACAGTGTAGTTAACCTTTAATTCTGAAGAAGAAAAAACTTCTCAATCCCCATCCTTATATGTATAGAGAAGCCCCGTCCTCCGTTCTGCAATAATCACAATATCTCTTGACAACATTTTTCCGCCAGTGATGATACAATGAAGAGTTGGAACACTTTAAAAATCTGCTAAATTGAATGTTTATTATGTAAACATCTTCAATATACGATACGAGCACAATGCGAACGTGTCAATGACCGTACGCATTGTGCTTGGTAAAAATTTCTTAAATGTAAATTGGGTTATATGATAACCATCAGAAAATTTTTCTTCAAATATCTTAAGATAGATATAATTCAGTAGACATTTGATGTGACAAGAACGATGATATCTGAAATCAAAAGAAGGAAATTAATTCATTAGATAAACCGATATCGCAGTTTTTGAAATTGTTTATTTGAAAATATAAAAATTACATGGAACATAAATATCTGAAATAATTATCTATTAAATCGTGATTTCAATAGTACCAAACACGCTCAGGGTCCGAAAGGTGATTGCATGGCTTAATGCAATATTAATGGGTCGCTTTATACTCGAGCATTAGATGTAAATATGGCCATACAACAAAAAATTTCGTGTCTCAACAGTAAATTGAATTTAGGTTGGTTGCAGATTTGGAAGAGTAAATAGTGAATTAATGATATTTTTTTTCTAAATTCATTAAATATAACGAATTTTAAAGAATATATCACATTAAGAAAATTTAACTAATGGCTTGTGTGCCATTAGTTTGTTATAAAATACAGCATTTGATCTTCAAACTTAATGTTACCTTGATGTTATCAATCATATAAAGCAACAATATATTATAGTATACCCTCTTTGCTCAAATTACATGTATATATAGTAAGATTTATCTTTAACAAATCAAAAATGGATGTCAAAACAAGTACAACATATTATGACAATGCACTCCCCAATTGTTTTTTTTTCTTCCAAAAAAAAGTACTCATAAATATAAATAAATCAGATATATAACTCTTTATAAATAATAGACGAAAGATGAACATTGCAAAGATGTATCAAATACATGATGACAAATAAAACAAAATCCCGAATGGAAATTTTGCCGAACAAACCGATCCTTAGGCATAATGCCTTCATGGAGGCTTTGTGCACAAGTGGATCGCTTTTCGCTATTTTTTTTTTCGATGCTGTGTACCCTCACTCTCGTTTCCGATTTTGATTGAGGATGTTTAGATTAATTAGGGTTATAAAGCCAAAGAATCAAAGCAATAATTAGTAAAATGGTAAATAAAAATATGCATTAAATATTTGTTAAGAATGCTCAACTGTTTATATCTAAAGGAAAAAATATCCCATAATTACATAAACATGATAAAAATTCTATAAGATTTAACATTTCAAGATTTAAGAGTCTTTTAAAACCTTTATTTGCAGGTTTTCAGAACAGTAACTGGCCAGACGGGACATACGCCCTTCCTGCCTCAATGTTCGGTTGTCCTGAGACTGAAGACAGGGGTTGGACATTATCTTACATCAATCTGACAATCCCCGAATCCGCCCAACGACAATACTGGAACACTAAAGACCCAGACCTCCTCAATGGCATCATAGAGCCAAACATACTGGGACCATACTATTATCGTGCTATTCAAATGAACTTTTGTGTGAAAAATCGAGTCAGTGATCAAGGAGTTGACAATGAAACGACAACTGAGTGGCCCAATGGGCAGTACTGTATATACAGTTTCAGCAGTATATGTCCCCAGGGTAAGTCATTTTGCATTTATGATTAGTATTATCTCTTGAGGCATGTCCTACAGGTGATATTAAATGCTTCGTATTCATGATGTTATTGTCAATTTCTAAAACGAGGTAAATTATTGACAAGCAAATTGATGAAACAAGTATATCATCAGTCTCGTTTAAAGTTTTTATTTCGTTTTTTTGTGGTCGATACAATGACCTTGTCAGCAAATACACTTATCATCGAATCAAATGCTGACTGACATTTTCATACTAGTTGTTAGTGCATTGTTTAAACACTGAATTGGCGACGGGTTTTCCCGTTGTTTCCCGATCATGACAGGGGGCAGGCGGCGGGTGTGACCAGGTGTGACCTGATCCCACCTCTGATGTTTCGGAGGTCCGTGTTCGCTCTGCTCCTATTTTGTATTGTTTTATGGACTTTGATATTCAATACTATTCGTTATCTCCATATCCTTTTCTTTGACAATAAAAAGAGAAGTAAGCAAAGACACAAACATGAACTTTTCCTTGAAAAGAAAATTAATCTTTATTGGTGTCATTACATACGAGGGGTGATCAAAAAGTTCGCGAACTAATTGAATAACTTCTATGTCAGAAACAATATTTGGTTTCAGTGTTGATTTTATTTAAAATTAGCTCTCTCTTATTTTAATGCACATCTACCACCGTTCTGCTCATGCGCGAATCACGTGATATAGGCGGTCACGTGACCCCCTCCGTAGCTTTTCTGTCACAAAGGCTGAAAGTTTTTTCTGACTTATATATTTCTTTCCGTGTAAGTTGATTTTTATTACAAAAACAGCTCATTTGTCAGAAATGGTCAAATCTCGGCAACAGAATGGGTGGATAAGAATTTCCTTTCCAATAATAAGCATGGTGACCATCAAAACCCAAATCTTCTGTTTCTGGAGAGACGTTAATTTAAGTGGAAAAAGAATTAGTGCCCACTTTTTATCATATATAATATGTTTAAAATCTAAATTAAACGATATCCTAAGTTTTTTACTATTATATTATTGTTAAGATATTCAACTGTTTGGCAAAGTGTAAATTAATTGTAGGTCTTTGATAGCAAATTGCTTAATTAAAAACACATGTCTTTTCAAACTTGCTTTCACTGGGCAACGTATAAAATATCATTTTTAAGCATCTGCCGTCCTTCACCAAAACGATCAATCCAATCGTTGTTTAAATTTATTGGATTTATAGGAAGTCCTTTGTCTTAATAAAATGTGTACAAATTATCATACGCTACTGCAAAGGATTTTTTATGATATACCATAAATTTTACAGTCGTTCGTTGAACGAGTACGACTGACACAATCACTTTTTTGTCACAAGTTACCTACATAGTGACGTCATTTTCACATTGTGACGTCACAAACAAGGAGCAAAACTTTATTCAGCATATGCTATTTATAGAACTTGTGTATGGCTATGTGTGTACCAAATTTTTTTCTTATCTGAATTGTGGTTTTGTAGATATAGAGATAGTTCGCAAACTTTTTTATCACCCATGGTATAGTCAGTTAGAGCTCGAGATTGTGGAAATGTTAAATCTTTACCAGTTAAAAATATTTTGGTTAAGGTCTGGTTGATTAAGGTAGATATACTTTAGGCTAACCTCAGAGCACTTTATCACAATTAATGCAATATCCCCATTTAATCAGAAAATGTTATACTTCAAATAATCTATAAATTAATTATTTTTCGTCAATAACATGTCTCACAGGAAATGTTCCTCCTTCAATTGAATCAAATCTTTAATTTCATATTAGAAGAATGTGCACATCCTATTTTTCTTTACAGGGTTTTCTAATGGCAGTTTGACAATATCCGGATACCAGTTCACACAGCAGGATATAGGGGGCGTTATTCCAGGGGAGATCAGAAACAACATGAGTCTGATGCTGCAGTTCTGCTGTAGAGAAGATGGAGATTACCGGACATCAATTAAACTACCATCAGAATTCCCTTTTGTTTTGTTTCAGGTAATTGCTGATCATAGTTTTCTGATAATTTTTCCATTATGGACAATAATGGCATATATAAAGTAATATTTTACCCAGTGAATTGCTATTCACAATATACTGTCAATAAAAGTTTTACTTTACAATTTGTCAAAACATACCTCAATGCTTGTCATTTATTAACTGTTGATATTAGCTTCGGGGTCAGCTCATACAACTTGTTTGCTTGATGTACAAGAATTGAAAAAGATATATATAAAAAAACCAAGTAAAAACAAAATGGAAATCTCCTTAAATTTTACCCAATGATTTTATTCTATCTTAGTTTAAATATGGCTAAACATTTACTTAATTTATGTCTGCCAACTTATTCGATACTCAAGAGCATGCTTCGAGTATGATCGCTTTTAAATAGAGACATTTTACCCTAACAGATAAATTGATCTTCGAGGGATTTAAACAACCTCGTTTAAAATCAGCATATCGTAAATTCTTTGGTCGTTATAAAGATGTCATTAACAAATAAGTTTACCATTGGTTCGCTGATTTGTTCCATAGCTATTGTTTGGCCTTTATTTTTATACTGAATTTCATAACGGAATGCTCTGTCCACCTAGTCATCCATTGGGCTCATGGTGGGTTTATTCTCTTCCTATGCACCCGTGATTCCACCTCTGAATTCTCCAGGTGTCCATTTTAGGCCCTTCACATATTTGTATTGTTTGAAAATAGTTTGAGATCTTCCCCGTTTTTATTTTACAGAGCAAGTCTGCAGAAGGTTGCCAGGAGGTAGAATCTATGATTGTACAGCTGGATTATTTCTACATGAACAATGAGAACGATAAATGGGACTTTGAAGGGACCCTGCCTTTGTTTAATACAACGGCAATTAATGATTCAATTGGCATAGCGTATTGCTATTATAAACCATACGGTAATTACACGTAATTATTTAGATTAAACAATTCATCTCCATAAAAATAAAATGAATAGGAAATCAATTTAAACGCCCCCTATTGATACGTTATTCAGAGTTTGGTGTACACCGACATTACAAGAACGTAAGAGATTCAAAAGTAAATGGTGCGGATTAAAAACTTTTTTTTAATATTTTAATGAAATTCAGTATAATGCTATAAAAACGTTATTCAAGCTCAGAAGTCATTTAAACAATATAAATTTTGGAGAAGATGAAAAAGATGACCTCTAAACCATCAGAGGTGGGATGGAGTACCATAGAGAAGTGAATAGCCCGTGCCAATCTGTCAAACCTGCCGTGTGCTCATTGCCATGATCGGAAGATACCGAAAAAATTTGTTGACAATTCAGTGTGTAAATAATGGCCCAACACATGAAAAACGTCAGTGTGGCAACACACTTTGAAAAAAAATTTCAAAGTGCGTTAA
Source organism: Saccostrea glomerata (assembly GCA_003671525.1). NCBI lineage: Eukaryota > Metazoa > Mollusca > Bivalvia > Ostreida > Ostreidae > Saccostrea > Saccostrea glomerata. The sequence continues at coordinate 191,726 of PRKT01000039.1, read as the reverse complement.
ATTTGGGACAAAATCAACGCAATTTGAGATTTTTTTTCAAAGTGCGTTAAGAGTGTAATAATAATAGTAATTGAGAAAATAAATTTGTATTAATCATCTCTTTCGAAAAACGTTTTAATTTAAATGTACTCATTTAACCTAATTGGGAACAAGGAGAAGACGAGCAGAAGGGCTCTCAGCCCAACTCTTTTTTTCTTATACATTGTACTTAGCCGTCTGTAGCAAATTGAAAGTAGACACCCCCGTCAAAGGTAAGCTACAATTTTCAATGCCTATATATCTTTGCAAAACATTTGTGTGCCGTAGACCCCCGTCCCGGTACCGATGTCTATGCTACACCCAAATATATGTAGTTTATATTTGGTATGAAGTTGAAAACTTAAAATAAATTTTATTGTACATATAAAATGCATGCAAACTGGAAAAATTAAGTACATTGACGTAAAACATTTAGTAGAGATAGAATTTTCAGTGTGGAAAAATCAAAATCGCTTACTTTAAGTTACCCGATCCATAAAAGGACACAATTTTCAAACCTTAAATATCCATCCTATATTAAATACTCTATAATTAATTCAATGCAGTTTAAAGTAGAAAAGGATTTACCAGGAGAAATTTTCCAAAATATAATTACCTGAGATGTAATTTATTAATTGAGAATGCATTGAGGTCTATGGGAACAAGCAAATTTTTTAAAATAAAAAATTCAAATACTATGAAAATCAAAAAATGCCATGGCGGAAAGATGCATATGATTATTACGAATAGAAAAACGATTTAACAATAATTTTTCACCAGATATATTTTTTTAAATGAATTTTATTGATTTAAAGCAAAAGGGTCTAACTCTTAAAGGACGGGTCAATTTAAAAAATAAGGAAACATTCCAATCTTACATATTGAGACTTAAACATAAATATTATCTCTTCATATACTGAGTATTCAGCCAATATATATCATTCTGTTATGCATCCAGATTCATTGAATCTGAGGCTATCATGTATCGGATACCTTAACATCCTAAAGTGATCTCATCACCGAAGAGTTATCAGACAGATTCAATTATTTATCTTACATAAGATTTGAAAAAATATTGACCAGGCTACATAATGTTTTCAAAGTGCGTTAATATTGTTGATATTAATGCACTTTGAAAAGAAATTTTATTTTTCAAAGTGCGTTACTTTGGTCCCAAATTTAACACACTTAGAAATTTTTTTCAAAATGCGTAATTTTTCAAAGTGCGTTGTAACACGTCAGTCAGTAGTTGACTTAATGGAAGATTTGATTTGCTTAGAAGGTCGTTGAATCGACAAAAAAACTAACGAAATGATGAATTTAAAGGAGATTGCTGACATTCTTGTTTCAGGATCTTTTTTGTCAACTACCTACTTTGTTTTAGATATTGTCTATAAGGAGATCATGCTCTTGCTTATTGAATCAACTGATGGATGTAAACCCGTTTAAGCAAGTGATAAGAGTATATTGCTGCATAAGTAAGGGGTTTGTGACGACTGAAAAGTTATCAAGTGTATCATTACAGCTTTGATTTATAGATTATCATTTACGTCTGATTTTTTTCCAGATACGAATTACTGATTTGATGTGAGCTTTCTAAATTACATGTACCATAAGTATTGTTTATTGTATAAGTATAGTGTATTGTTTAATAGTACAAACGGTTATCTTTTACCAGAAATCTGACATAAACGAATCCTGTTCCATAACGACCTTTATTCTAAGTCCTCAAAATCGTATTGATGTTTCTCAATTTGAAATGTTCATTGCCTATTGTAATTTTATCGAATTGCACAAGGTGCCATTAACCTATTTATCCATGAGCAATTTTCATTAAATAAACCTTTTTATTGATCTAAAGTGACTTTTATTTGCATTTTTAGTCTAATTAGTTTAAATAATGCTGCCTATATGCTAAGAGTGTTAATGTCAAGTTTAAGTTCTTGATTGACATTGTCCACCCATTGCCATTTTGTATGTCAAGACTTTGTAACGGATTTGTGGACACATGTAACATCTAAATTAACATAATGACACTGCCATGTGTACGAGGGGCTATCAAAAAGTTCGTGGACTAGCGCCATAAAATTAAAACCACTTTAGGTACATCAATGAATTTTAAAATATTTAGTTATCTTCATCTTTTCTATCTATAGAATAAATCACAAATCATAAATTTTATTTTTTTAAAAATAAGTAAAGTTTTTGTAAGCTATGGTATGTCCAGGCGGCGCAACCTCGAAAACGACGTTTTTTCGACCTAAGTGTAACTAAGATAAACTATTTTGATATGAACATTTGACATCCAAAAATCTCGTTAATTCAGGTATGTTTTTGGACACTAATATTCCATAAAATGTGGAATTTTTGTCTCATTCTGGAAGTTCTATGAAATTTTATTGTAAATTTTACATGGAGTATCCAAACAAATATTGCATTGAAAATGACGTCAAAAGGGGGGGAGGGAGGGGTTTCCTTTTTCAACATTTAAAAGTTTTGCCCCAGAAAAAAATTGTATACACCTAGGAAATGTTTAAGCTGGCTACGGAGAAATAATTTGTATCCAGATTTCTCGTTTTTTAATGCCAAAATAGATTCAGAGAGAAAAGGGATGCTTAATTATTGTTGATTTGTAGTCAAGGTTTGAAAACTCTATCACGTCAAATAATGACGTTGATCATGTGTTTTAGCTATATAGAACTAAAAAAAATATGCTGGCACAATCAAGCGAGGATCTCTCTCAATGTATAAATCCATTTGCAATAATATATGCATTGAAAGCTGCTGTTCATGACATTGTATAGTCATAAAAACAAAACGGGTTGAAGTCCTTACTCATCTCTAGGAAATCTCATCAAAATAAGTGTACGAGATAGAAGAAGCGGACAATGAAAAATAATGACGTTGTCGGGCGTCATGAAACTAAGCGGCGACGGCACCGGGTGATCATATAATGTCGTTTTTATTTTATAATAATTTGGGAAATAATGAACGTATCAAGCTAAAATTTTCAATATTTCTTTATTTTTTTGTTGTTTTATGTTCCTTATAAATTTTGTAATCTCAGACACCATAGTACTAAATTTATAGCCTCAGTCCACGAACTTTTTGATAACTCCTCGTATGTGACAATAATCAAATGAAATCCACAAATCACATTTTCTGCGAATCTGCAAATGACCATTGTAACATTAAAAAGACATTAAAGTTGAAGCAATCTTAGCTCAGTCATTTTGACTTGACTTAAAAAAACTAAATAAATCATGTACTGGATGTATATACAGGTACCAAACAATGAAAAATAATGAAAACGTCATTGTTTTTCAGTCTTTTTGCAGTGTGAAATAGCATTTGTTTAACATTGTAAAATCGGCAGATTTGATTCTTTCTGACTTGCAATAAATTATCATTATTTTTTAGGGCATTGTGCTATGAGAATTATGTTTTATTTTATCATTTCACAGAGCAACGCGAATGTTACTATGATACAGACTACGGAAACTCATACAATGGTAGAGCCAATACTTCCGCTTCCGGAAAGACGTGTTTGATTTGGACTGAGTCGTCTGAGACATTTTATCATAACAGCAGGAGAGCGTATCACGAGTTTGACGAGAATTACTGCCGTGCCTATGAGTACTATTCCTACAAATCAGGAGAACCTTTATGTCTAGTGGAGTATCCCAGCATCAGAGAAAAATGCAGTGTCCCGAAGTGTGGTTTGCACATTTACAAATTTGTATGCGTTTTGATATTAAAAATCACTAAATATGTTACTCTTGCAGTATGAAATATGAGGAATCTAACAGTGATTAAGTCAAAAGTCAAGTATTCAATGTAGATTGAAAGCAGAGCTAACAGAACATATAAGATATTTTATAATGAAATTATTATCTACAATCTTAAGGTAAATATCATCTTGTGTCACTATTTTCTTAACAATATTAAAGCAAGAAATAAGCAAAGCTGCATTCAATTAATTGCCAATTGCCATAATTACGTTCATTTTTTAAAAAATAGCTTTAAACCGTATCAAGGTTATGTCTTTGTAGCACATTAAAGGAATTGATGTCTTTTGATTTTATAGAGGACGAAAAGGGCTTGAAAGAATTTGGAAAATTCAAACCATTTACAAGTGTTCAACAGGACGGCGGAAACAATGCAGATTATGCAGTAGATGGTTTCATTGGTAATAAGCTCAAATTGTTTACTGATCTCCTTTTTCCTTCACAAGCTAAACTAATTTATAAAGACATTAATCTGGTATTTTTTTCATTTAAGGTACAAAGAATTCGTTTCTTTCTAACCGACCTTTGATGAAGCCGTGGTATCAAGTAAATCTGCAGGAACATGTTGAAGTTCATGCTATACTCATTTACAGATATGCCAGTAAGCTAAAATTTTAATTGTTTTTATCTTTCAGCTTAGTCCTTTTAAGAAAATAAAGAAATCATATCCCCATTATTTTTATACATATAAATATTCTCATTTTTCTACATATTTTCTTGCGTTTGTTGAGGTCATATATTTTCAAATTTATTTATAATTATATATTTTTGAATTCAAGTAATTTTTTTTTATTTTTTCTCAATTTACAAAAGACTATGATTGTACTTCAAATTTGACTGAATGTTCACAAAAAGATTGTATCTTGTAAACTTTTGCAAGCAATGTATTTAGCTTACATGCCTCTTAATCTGCGATACCTTGGAACCTACGTCAGTAAGAATCAGTGGGATTTCATGAATTATGGCGCTGTTCGATGTGACGACGTCAGACTCCCAGGATACTCCAGAGTGTTCCGGTATCAGTGCAGGCGTCCGGTGGTGGGTCAATACGTCACCATCCGTAACTTTGACTTCACACAGCCAGATCATAGTCCAGGCAATTTCTATAAAATAGAAATTAACGAGATAGTTATTTTGGGAAGATGTGAGTAGATACTTTTTAAAGGGGTTTGTTTTCAAGAGCTGCACATCCATTGCACCTTAACCAATCTTCGATTTTTTCGAAGGACCTTGCTCTGCTTGCAATCCGTAATGATAAATTAAGTTTTATTTTAGCTTGAAAGCTGTTTTGGATTCACTTCGTATATATTTATGAAGGCTCATTTAAAAGAATTCAAGCTTTCAAAAAATGCAGACTGAAGTTTTTTTTCATACAAATTGTATTTACAAAGTAAATTGCGAACTGATCAACAGGGGATGTTAACTCCCCCTCGGCACCTGATTCCATTTCTGCTCTCAGTTACTTTTGTTTCCATATGCTTTTGAGTCTGACTACAGTTAGTTTCGTTATTTCTGTATTTCATCACACATAAGATTATTCATGCATAATTTAACAACTACTCAGACAATTCTCTTTTTGGATATATCTATAATTTAATAAATATCAAAATAAGGAATTCAAAAGTGTATCTGTGTGAAATATCTGCTTTAGCTACAACCTGTGGTAGACCATTAGGAATGGCGTCTGGTAACATCTATGACTATCAGCTGGAATCATCCTCTGATGCCACGGAAGGCGTTGAAGTAATGCCACTCTCATTTCGAGGTCGATTGTATTATCCAGACCCTGGCTGGTGTGCAACAAAGAAGGATAAATCACCCTGGTTTTCTGTATGTGACGATCAATATATATGTCTTGCTAAGTGGCAATATCATACTTTATAGGCGTACCTTTTAGCTCATCTGATCACATTTTGTCCGGCTTCCGTCTGTCTAGCTGTCCGTCTGTCTGTCTGTAAACTTTTCACATTTTCGACTTCTTCAAGAACCGCTGGGCCAATTTTAACCAAACTTGCCACAAAGCATCCTTTGGTGAAGGGGATTCAAGTTTGTTCAAATGAAGGGCCACGCCCTCATACATGGGGAGATAATTGGGAATTAATAAAAATTTAGTGGTATGTTTTTAAAATCTTCTTCTCAAGAACCACTGTGCCAGGAAAGATGACACTTATGGGGAAACATTCTCAGGTATTGTAAATTCAAGTTTGTTAAAATCATGACCCCCGGGGGTAGGGCGGGGCCACAATGGCCGACCAAAGTTTTACATAGAAATGTATAGGAAGATTCTTTAAAAATCTTCTTCTCAAGAATAGCATAGCAATAATTGATCATATTTATATGGAAGCATCCTCAGGTAGTTTAGATTCAAGTTTGTTCAAATCATGACCCCCGGGGGTAAGGCGGGGCCACTATGGCCGACCAGAGTTTTACATAGAAATATATAGGAACATTCTTTAAAAATTTCTACTCAAGAATAGCATAGCCATAATTGATCATATTTATATGGAAGCATCCTCAGGTAGTGTAGATTCAAGTTTGTTCAAATCTTGACCCCCGGGGGTAGGGCGGGGCCACAATGGCCGACCAAAGTTTTATATAGAAATATATAGGAAAATTCTTTAAAAATCTTCTTCTCAAGAATAGCAAACCCATAATTGATCATATTTGTATGGAAGCATTCTCAGGTAGTGTAGATTCAAGTTTTTTCAAATCATGACCCCTGGGGGTAGGGCGGGGCCACAATGGCCTACCAAAGTTTTACATAGAAATATATAGGAAAATTCTTTAAATATCTTCTTCTCAGGAATAGCAAAGCCATAATTGATCATATTTATATGGAAGCATCCTCAGGTAGTGTAGATTCAAATTTGTTCAAATCATGACTCCGGGGATAGGGCGGAGCCACAATGGCCAATCAAAGTTTTACATAGACATATATAGGAAAATACTTTAGAAATCTTCTTCTCAAGAATATTACAAAGCCATGACTTTTCATGGGACTACTTTTGGATTTAAACTTTTCAATAATAAACCAATTTCTACTTTTCCTAGCCACAGTGCTGAGGTGAGCGATGTGGCCCATGGGCCTCTTGTTCTATTTGCTTCATGATATATTATCAGCAATTTTTAACAATTTTGCAACAGCACATTTTTCCACTGTTAATATAAAGGTCGTCGTCTGGATGTTTCCATCTGTTTCGAAAAAAATGCAACTTTACTGAATTCTGCCAAGTGTATTTTAATTCACAAATTTAATAAGTAGATAATTATCAACTGACTTTAGTAAAATCGATAGGCTGAATCTTTCCAGAAAAAATTAAAGTGAGTAAATGAGATATATACCGGTACTGTCCTTTATCGGTCTACAATGGCTAACTTTTAAAAGCAACTTGTAATGGGTCTGATTTTATTTACTATGTAAGATTTATTCTATTCTTTGATGTAATGAAACTTATGAAGATAACGAATAGTATTCGAGATCAAAAGTCCATAGAACAATACAAAATAGGCACAGAGCAAACATGGGGCTCCAAAACATCGTCGGCAGGGGATCAGGTGCCATGGAGAAGTGCGCATCCCCTGCCGACGGGTCACGCCGCCCTGTATCCATTCTTAAGTCATCATATTTCTTTTTATGCTGCCTACAATTCAAATGTCACGTAAATTAGGATATTTTTAAAAGATAATTTTACTAATTGTTACAAACTTCGTTTTGATGACAATGCAAGCTTAACATATTTGGTGTCCAGCTAGGAATCATGGAAAAAGGCAAATTGCCATAAATATCAATATTGCGAAAAACAATTATAGAGAGTTTCAGAAATTTCCGGCACAGAAAGAAAGTTGAACAATTATTTTGATAAAGCTCTTTGTTATACATAATCCGAAATTTGATTGTTCTCGTTGCTGTTTGCAGGTTGATTTGATTGTCCCGACAGTCGTGCAGGGGGTTTCAGTACAAGGGTGGATATCGGGAAAGGAGACAAAATATACCCAATCATTCCAAGTGTCTTATGGTGTTAAAAGAGAAGCAATAAATCGCTATGAAGATTCCCCCGGAGTAATAAAAGTAAACATGCTAACTTTAAGAGAAATAATTGATTTCTCAAGGTTACTGTAAATAAATGGTACAAAAAATTTAACTTCTCTAGATCATCGGTGAGTAAAAGGCAGTCTTTTGATTTAATGAATTTATGTTTTTCTCGAGTTTGTTTCATTATTTTTTTCCAGACTTTTCTTATTGATAATACGGTAGCAGCTACTACACCACAGACGTTTATGTTTCATAAGGATATCCTGGCAAGATACATCAGAATACACCCATCCGTAGCAGACGGCCAACAAGCGTGTCTGAAGGCAGAAATCATAGGCTGCCAGAAACAATGTAAAGATCTACAAGTAACTTGTTTTATATCCAATAGAATATTCATTAGAAATTTAATAAAAGAGCTTGAAAAAAGTGTTTTAAAAGTAATTTTGAGTTTATTAATAATCAATACATAAGTTAGAAAACAAGCATATTTGACCTTATTTGAAAAACTTGTACAAAAATTCATAGAAAAGAGTCTTGCAATTTAGATGTACAATCTAACATTAATGATAGTATTAATATTAAGTAGCCTAAAAGTAATCATGAATATCTTATTCGTTTGGGTCTTTGAACTTATTTTAAATATGAAAATTCAAAATTCATTTGCAGTACAGAGGGATATCAGATGTCATAAAGGTACCATGGACTATGGATTTGAGGAACTGAAACGATTTTCCTTCTGGCTCGAAAAAGAAGATAATTCTCCTTACTTTGTACGGAATATTTCCACTATCGAGGGTTGTAGGCAGTTTTGTTTAAGTAATAAAGGTACTGCATTATCATTCCAAATATATTCAGACCGTACGGAATGTTCACTAAGTTTTGGAGATAGATACCATCCAACCAGACAATCGGCTTGGGTACAAACAGGTGTAATCCTTAATCAGGCAGCACATCGTCTTTGCTTCAAAGGTCAGTTTATATTCACCAATATTTTAAACAGCAAAACTCTGAGTTGGCAGTTTTAAATAATGAAATAAAGCTTACATTATTAAAAAGAATTTAATTAAAACTTAGTAAAATATATGGATAGTTATTCTTCAAAATTTAAAAATGCGTAAGAATTCTAAAAGCAAAATGTTCTGACAAAAGCAAGCAAAACAAAGTAACTTCTTTTACTCATAAAAGATCAGGATCATGTGGATGATAATTTAAGATACTGGTATAATAGAAAACAATGAAAACAAGCATTCAGAATCTAAACGAAGATAAAAATACATCGAGAAATAAATAAAGAAAATCTATGACACTAACACGAGGGGAAATTACTTTATTAAGAAAATACCGGTACTTTTTCAACAAAAACACACACTTATACGTGACAAAAACAAGAGCAAAATCACCAATGACACATACAGATTACATACCAAAGTTTGAAACATCATATCAACGAACAGTAATCAAGCTAAAAATGCTCATTGATCCCCCAGAAGTGGTTGTTTCAACGTTTGCTCCACACTTCGAGGAGTAAGGAGCTGTTCCTTATGTCGCGGGTTCAAATTTCACTGAAGGACATGGAAAATGGTCACTCGGATGAGACTTCATCAACCGATGCCCCGCAGTAGGCGATTTTACAATAAATAATTCTTATCATCACTGCCCGATAGCCATGGGGTCTGTTTTTACAAAAGAACGTACAACTAAAACCAAAATTTACTTCTGTTCACAAGTTTCTAATTTACAATATATTTTTTAATCTTAAAAAAAAAGGAAAAGTAGTAAGATAATTTCACGTTGGCTATATCAAACATTGGCAAAAATTTATAAATAATTCAAGATTTAGATCTCAGTCAAAAGTTCTTTTTTTTTTAAATAAGCCCCTGAGTACCAAACATGGTCTAAATTTCCAGTCCTTCAGCGGCAAATTGTGGCACCCATGCGTGAAACATTCTCCAGAAGATCTTCAACATCAAACAAAGTGAAGTCCTTTGTAACAATACAAACTAGGAACAGTGCATAAAGGTATCACAAAAAACATCATCTGTTGGTTTAGATTGCAACGAGGAATTCCTTCATGTTGGCACAACCACCGTTTGCTCATAATTATAAATAAGTCATTATTAAAAAAAAAATAACGGTATAAGATAAGGTGTACGAAAGAGGTAGACAATAGAAATGATGAAGGCATCACGTTTATCATAAAGTTTTTATGTTAGTTGTTTTAAATCGTAGTGAAGTGAAATATCCAACATATGTGTCAGAGTTTGTAGTGCTTTAATTTCGATTTCAAATGAAATTATAGAATGAATGAAAAAAATTCTTTGTTAAAACACCTAAAATGAACTACATGTACAAGGAAAAATCTTTTCAGAGGCACTGGATGTAGCTCAATGTTCATTTTCAATAAGGTTAACAAGGACGAACCAGTCCGTTATCCGGTCACCAGGGTTCCCCTTTAGTTATGGACAAGGACTGAATTGTACCTGGAGTATATATGCCGGGCATTCTAATTTTGTCAGGCTGGAAATGGTCTATTTACAACTCGCTAAAACAACAACAGAAATAGAATTAAAAGAGGTGAATATCTTTTCTTTTTAATTTGAATATACGTATTTATCTAAGTGTTGTTTAAATTTGTTGTTTTCAATTTCGAGCTATAATAAAGGAAAATATTTCTTAGTTAAAATTAACAAGAACTTTATAAAAGATCCTTTCTTTGTCTGAATCAAGCAAAAATGTATTTTGTTCCGTATCATGTGTATATCAAAAGACTCTTGTAGGACGTTACATGATAGTGACACTTGTTTACATTTTAGTTGGGAATGTTTGATATAAATCCAGGAAGGTGCAAAGACCAAATTATTATACATGACGATTCGAGTACCATAGAGATCACCGCGGATACACAAGACAAGTTCCAAGATACCGTCATCATCTCTCCAGGGAGAAGTGTATCTGTTTCACTAGTTTCTTGTTTCCAGATGTCGGTATCACAGTTGGAAAAGAGTTTTGAAATAGAAGTTACAAAATCAGGTAGCATTTCTCAGTTGGTAATTAACTTCAAATAAATTTTACTCGTTCTATCATCAAACAATACTCTTTGTTAATTTAAGTAAGCAACAGGTTTATTTATAATGTCAGAAGAGGTAATAAATTTCAGCATTATCAATATCTGAATTAATCTATGAAAACTGTTAATATTAAATGTAAGATAATCTTTCTTCAACTTTCTAAACAAATGCATTCTCGTATACAGAGAGACCCGGATGTGGGATGGTTACAGAAGGGTGCACCATCAGTTGTTCACTGCAGTCAGCCTATATAGCTACAGACAGATACCCCTCTCCATACGAAGCAGGAGAAACCTGTACATGGAACATAGCTGGAACATTTGGACAATATGTAGAACTGAATGTGGTTAATTTAGATGTCATTAATGGAGATGACACATGTTCTAAGTCATATATTGCAATTTATGATATCGACTTGAATGGAAGGGAGGAGTTACTAGGAAAATTCTGCAAGGAAAATAGGCCTTATAGGAATATTACATCGAGATGGCACCATATGAGAGTAGAGTTTCGCTCTGGAAATGAGAATTATCGGGGTCAAGGATTTTTAGGAATGTATACATTTATGAATTTTACCCAAACATGGTCAGATGTTAGGAGTAAAGGTATGCAATTTTAATTTTGAAAGAATGACTTGATGTTTTCTTCTTTATAACAGCAATCATTGATTTGAAGTGAATATTTTTTTTTTTTAATTTTAGAATGTTTAAATGATTGGCATTACCATAATGACGGCTGCTATAGAATATTCACTGATGGTATGGGTATCACTTGGCCGGAAGCGGAACGCAAGTGTGAACAATACAATGGCAGCCTTGTTAGTATCTCTTCAAAAAAGGAACTTTCCTATGTTCATTTTCTTGTCAAGAGTGATGTAAATATTACAGGCGACTGGGAAATTTACATAGGTAAGAAAACCTTAAGCAGTGGAAGCTTTAATCGGATGGCTTCAGTGTGCAAGCAATCAAGTCAATGCCGAACTAACATTGTAATATTTTTCAGGTCTTCAAAAGAAATACTCAGAAGGAAAACATGAGCTGAAATATCTCTGGATAGATGGAAACCCTTTAACTTTCACTGCATGGTAATGAAATAAAGCCCGATTTTACTGAAATGTAGATCTATTCTCATATTGTTTCTTTGTGCATGAACGTGTTGTGTTTTTTCTTTATATTATTTTTTCAGTAACAGTGCCTCTTGAATTTTAGCGTATATAACATAGTATTCAATCTGTTTTGTTCAGCTTGAAATCATTAATCTGCAATCTTTAAAGTATTAAAGGTATCCTTTGCTCATATCTTTGATAGGTATCGAGATGATGATATTAAGAACAGACAACCAAATGGCGTCCAAAATGAGCGATGTACCAGTATCAACTTTTACAGCATACATTCATTGAGTGATTGGCATGACACTGCATGTGCTTACAATAAAATCCAGAGCTATATGTGTGAAGTAGACCTCCATCAAAGTTTAGGTAAATATATAACATATATCCCGTTCATTCTGATATTATTACACTTGAAATATTTAGTCTTTCAATTCAAAATTCCTTCTATTTATAATTTTGGTCTGTAATTTACATCATCGCTTCGAAACCGTTTATTTCGAAGATTTAAATTTTAGTGTTTTTGACACATCAAGTATCATTATCAATATACAAGGTCAAATCACACAGTTCAAGAGCACATTTTAATCCCAATGGTTTTGAATTTAAATGGGACTATGTTGCAAAAATAAATACATATATACATATTAACTAGAATAAATTTTTCTTTGTCTTTGAATTCCTATTTCAGAAACTATCAGTCGAGAGAATTGGTGGGGAAATGGTTCTCTTGTATCAAGGTCATCAGATCTGGGTAACATTTTGTTCCAGTGTGAGAATACAGAACTGATCAACAGATTATTTGTGTGTGACGGAATAGAGGACTGCTTTGACGGATCAGATGAGTCCAACTGTTGTAAGCTTAAATAATTTTTTTTAATATAAGGATATTTTTAATTTATCATTCATTCTAGGTCATACTAGTAGTTTTCTCTTTTGTTTAGTTTTTCTATATTTGTAATATTCAGGGCATCTTGTTATTTTTCGTGTATTTTTGATATACAAAGCTACAACGTGTACGGAGACCCAGTTCCAGTGCAGCAGTGGTGACTGCGTCTCTATCAGTCTGTATTGTGACTTTGTCAGCCATTGCCCAGATAACTCCGATGAAACCAATTGCAGTAAGTTTATGTTCTCATTTTGTAATGCATATTGATGAAAACATTACAAAAATTTGTGAATTTTCTGTTGAGAGTCATATTTTCGAGAAATTCTATAGAAAGAAAGGGCACATTTGATTCGGCAGAAATCTGGGCGTTCTTGAAAAGTGAAATTTTATCGAAGTGTCACATAAAATTTGAACTTTTTTTTATTTTATCGATTGGGTTCCTGTGAAATGGGAAAGGAAAATATTTTCCCAAAAGTGATTTGCTAAAAATAACTTGAATTTTCCCAAGAGTGAGTTTTGATTTGCTAAAAATAACTTGAAAATTGGCTAGATCAGACATTTGGTACAAAATGGTACATTTCTTAAATACGTATTTCTAAAAGGAAATTCTATCTCTGCGTCTTCTCTCAATGATTTTGAAACGTTAACTGAGTGTGTGTTAATTAAAAAAAAAACGAACATACATTTGCAAAAAATGCAGAGATGACCCAGAGACATAAAAATAATCAACACCACCCTCAAATTCAACTGTGTAAATCTGGTGCTTCTTTGTCCTTTTAATATCTTTTTTTGTGTAGCGGTGAGAGCTTAGTAAGACGGACAACCTGATCAGTGCACTAGAAGTGAAAAATATTTTGGTTCGAGTCTCGCATATGGCGTTATTTTTGTTAGCTTCATTTTATGTACGGATTTATTAAATTTTGAATTACATAAATTTTGGTTCAGTTGAACCGAGAGCAAAATCAATTCCAATCTTCTATTCTACTTAAACTTTGATTTATATACACTTACATGTATCATTTATACCTTTTACTCTATAGTTGTTTATATTTGTAAAGCATTATTAAAGAAAATTAATGGTCATAAATGTTACAATCTGGCAGGGTATTTCAAACTAAATGAAAAATTCCTATGGTTGTTTTTTCCGAAACCATGGACATTTAAACCATGATGAATGTTTCCTTCAAATGATTCCTTTCAGATCACACACCAAATACGCCCATCTTTTGTGAAAAATTAATCGATACATCATTAAACATCATAATTTTGAAGGACATAAAACATTAAACATATGAAATAATTATAAATTTTGGTTGTGCTTATTAATATATTACCTTAAATATTGAAAAAGATTCTTCTTGGGGAATGATACTTACGTGTTAATTGTCTTCAACCAAATATGATGCAAATTTTCATTGTGTCAATATATGCAATATCTGCCTAATTATGGTTTACTTAAGGATACCTTCTCTTTTCATTTTCAATAAAATTCACACAGTTCCAAGAGCATGTACAGAAAATGAATGGAAATGCTCCAGTGGTCAGTGTATTCCCGCCAAAAACCTCTGTGATATGACACCAGAATGCGTCGATGAAAGCGATGAAAAACAATGTGGTGAGATTCTTGTGTGTATCAAAAACATTTTTAAAGAAAATTCTAATAGTTTTCAGGATTAACAAGTACGTATAAAACCTCTTTCAACTTTCAGAAGGTTGTAAACATGGATTTGAATGTTACGATCAGACCTGCATTCATACCTCTAAGGTGTGCGATGGTTTCATCGACTGTAGTGGATTCTTCGCTGAGGACGAATCTCAGGACTGTGAGGACAATGTCCAGGAGACGTGCAGAGATTGGTGGGGCTTGGGACGGAGGGAGAATGGGGAATATCTCATAAGTCTTGGATTAGAAGGTAGTTTCAGAGATCGGTGGGGATTGGGACGGAGAGAGAATGGGGAATATTTCATTAGTCTTGGCTTACAAGGTAGTTATAGAGATTATCTGGGTTGGACGGAGGGAGAATAGGGAATATTTCATTAGTCTTGTCTTAGAAGGTAGATACAGAGATTGATTAATATTGGGAGGGAGGGAGAGTAAGGAATATCTCGTAAGTCTTGGCTTAGAAGGTAATTAAATATACAGTGAAAACTGTCTAATCCGACACCTGAATAATCCGACATACTGTGAATTCCGACGTTAAATTTCTTTCCCATTTTAGTATTTTCCTTGTTTTTAACACTGTACAATCCGACACCCTGTCTATTCCGACACAAAATTTGTCTCCCAGTGCATGTCGGATTAGACAGGTTTCACTGTATCAAAGATATTAGTTGGGGATGGGAAGGAGAGAAAATGGGGAATATCCCGTTAGTCTTGGCTTATAACGTGTAGTTAGAGAAATTAATGGGGTCTTGGACAGAGAAAGAATGGAGAAATATCTCGTTAGTCTTGGCTTAAAGGTAGAAATAGAAATTGGTGTGGCTTGGATGGAGAGAGAATGGGGATATCTTTAGTCTTGGCTTAGAAGGTAGTTACAGAGATTTGTTGGGAATGGAAGGGAGGAAGAATGGGGAATATCTTGTTAGTTTTAGCTTAGAAGGTAGTTACAGAGATGGTTGGAATTGGGACTGAAAGAGAATGGGGAATTTCTCGTTTGTCTTGACTTAGAAGGTAGTTACAGAGATTGATGGTGATTATACAGAAGGAGAATGAGGAATACCTTGTTTGTCTTGGCTTAGAATGTAGATAAAAAGATTGATGGGTTTGGGAGGGAGGGAGAATGGGGAATATCTTGTTAGTCTTGACTTAGAAGGTACTAGTAGTAACAAAGATTGGTGGGGATTGGAGGGAGAGAGAATTGGGAATATCTTTAGCATTGACTTAGAAGGTAGTTACAGAGATTGGTGGGGATTGGACGGAGGAAGAATAAGGAATATTTCGTTAGTCTAGGCTTAGAAGGTAGTAACAACGATTGACAATCAAATTAAAATTAGATGTAAGATCTGCTCGCATACTCGCTACACTAACATCTAACAACGTCCCATTGAGGGTCACGTCAGAGGTCAAATGCTACCAACTTATCAAATTGTCGACTGCAAAATCATCGTATATTGTTGAAGCAAATAAGTCTAGATCCGTTCCAAATTTGACCTCTGGCGTGACTCTCAATGAGATGTTGTGAGATGTAAGTGAAGCGAGTATCCGATCTAACATCTTATTTGATAATATTGCAGGGATTGGTGGGGTTTGGACAGAGGTAGAATGGGGAATACATGTATCTTGAACGTCTTGGTTTAGAAGGTAGTTACAGAGATTGATGGGGACTAGGACGGAGGGAGAATTGAGAATATCTTGTTAGTCTTGGCTTAGAAGGTAGTCACAGAGATTATTGGGGACGGGAAATGACAGAGAATGGAGAAATCTCTTAAATCTTGGCTTAGAAGGTAGTTACAGAGATTTGTGGGGATTGGGACGGAGAAAAAATGGGGAACATTTCGTAAGTCTTGTCTTAGAGGTTAGTTACAGAGATTATTTTTTGGGGACTGGAAAGGAGAGAGAATGGGGAATTCTCGTTGGACGGAGGAAGAATAAGGAATATCTCGTTACTCCTGGCTTAGAAGGTAGATACAGAGATTGGTGGGTTTTAGATTGAGGGAGAGTGGGGAATATCTCGTAAGTCTTAACGTAGAAGGTAGTTACAAAGATTGTTGGGTTTGGGACGGAGGGAGAATAATAAATATCTAATTTGTCTTACCTTAGAAGGTAGTTACAGAGATTGGTAGGGATTGGACGGAGGAAGAATAAGGAATATCTTGTTAGTCTTGGCTTAGAATGTAGTAACAGAGAGAGATTGACAATCTAATTAGAATTAGATTTAAGATCTGCACGCATACTCGCTACACTAATATCTAACAACACCCCATTGAGGGTAACGTCAGAGGTCAAATTCTTTCCACATATCAAATCGTGGACTGCAAAATCATCGTATATTGTTGAAGCAAATAAGTCTAGATCCGTTCCAAATTTGACCTCTGGCGTGACCCTCAATGGGATGATGTTGTTAGATGTTAGTGAAACGAGTATGCAATCTAACATATAATTTTCATAAGATTGCAGGGATTGATGGGGTTTGGACGGAGGAAGAATGGGGAATATATTGTAAGTCTTGGTTTAGAAGGTAGTTACAGAGATTGGTGGGCACTAGGACTGAGGGAGAATGGAGAATATCTTGTTAGTCTTGGCTTAGAAGGTAGTCACAGAGATTATTGGGGACTAGGAAGGAGTGAGAATGGGGAATTTCTCGTTAATCTTGGCTTAGAAGGTAGTTACAGAGTTTGGTGGGGATTTGTACGGAGTGAAAATGGGGAACATCTCGTTAGTCTTGTCTTAGAAGGAAGTTATAGAGATTATTGGGGACTGGAAAGGATAGAGAATGTAGAGTATCTCGTTAGCCTTGGCTTAGAAGGTAGTTACAGAGTTTGTTGGGGATTGAGACGGAGGATGAATGGGGAATACTCAGTATCTCGTTAGTCCTGGCTTAGAAGGTAGTTGCAGAGATTGGTGGGGATTAAGACGGAGGGAGAATGGAGAATATCACGTTAGTCTTGTTTTAGAAGGTAGTTACAGGAAAGGAGACAGATTGGTGGTCTTAGCTAAGAAGGTAATTACAGAGATTGGTGGGTTTGGGACGGAGGGAGAATGGAAAATATCTTGTTAGATTTGGCTTAGTAGCTAGATACAGAGATTGATGAGGATTTGGAGGGAGGAAGAATAAGGAATATCTCATTCGTCTTGGCTTAGAAGGTGGTTTCATCCTGCTGTTCAGTTCTTTTTATTTGGAAGAGTTTTACGACAAAGTCACAAATCCCAGTTTCAGTTTAAAGTATGTCGATAACCGTTGAAATGTACCGGTGTTTTACAAAAAATACTTTTATGTTTAATTGTGTTTTTCTCTTATCTTTTTAAGATATTTTCATTTAAATTTTATTTATAGTTGTGATTTTTATAAAGTATACATACTTTTTTTAAGTTTAAAGTTTTTGTCCTCATTTGAAAGGATTTAAAAAGCTACAGTCAACGTGAATAAAATCAAGTGGTTTCATATTTTTAGGTTTGACTCCAACGAGAATTGAGTGTCAATTTCAAAAGTCTGACAATTACGTCAAAGTGCAGACGATAATACACCATTCCCAGGAGGAAACATTGTTCTCAAGTCTATTTGAAGTTGATGTTAAGTTAAAGTACTCTGCAAATGAAAAACAAATAGCTGTGCTAAAAAATGTTAATAAATGCAGTCAGGCTATAAGAATACGTTGTCATTTCATCAACCATAAATTAGACGTGTTTTGGGAAGGCGAAAACGGAGCTCATATTCACACAAAATCTTGGGATAGTGCTGCTGAAAACTGTTCATGTCCATTTGTGAATAAATGTGAAGAAGGAAAAGTAAAGTGAGTAGTTAGAAACTTTAATCAAATGAAATCCCTATGCAACTTAATAATGTGTAGGGCATCCAAACCCTTTGAACATAGTAAAAAAAGTATTCTTTAACTCGGCAAACCCTTATTCTTCTGTATCTTCATACATGTATCGGTAATGAGTCTACGTTAAAATAATCACTAATTTTCAAATTGAAAATTATTTCGTAGAAATGAAATCTCGACACGAAAAAATCTTTTTTTTTCCCTTAAAATCAAACAGGTGTAATTGTGATTCCACGATGGGTGAATGGTATGGTGCTGAGGCCACAGAGATTAGGGAGGATTCGGGTGTTATCACTAACCATTCACTCCTACCAATACAGAAACTGTTCATCTATCGCCCGGGGGAGAACAAATTTGTGAAAGTAAACTTAGGGCCTTTTGTTTGCACTCAAGGTATTTTTTCTCATAATTGAGTTTTTACGTATACGTTTGTCTAGTAACCTGGTGATAAAGAACATTCCAAAGAAGCTCAGGCAATTTGATGGGATAGCAAACACCAAAGGAAAACATTACCATTGTATCTATGGTTAGAGTGCAATTTCCTCTCTTAAAGATAAATTGTTTTGCATAATATTACTATTGGGGCTTTTACGATCCACCTTAAAATGTGTAAGGGATGTGATTTACTTGTGTTAATGAAGGAAAATTATACTTTTTCGAATGCTCATATAATTTTATTTATCTTGAAGCTGAACACGATTCGTAAAAAGAATTTATCCGCCAAATTCGATGGGTCTCTCTGTAAATCTGAGGGACTCTATATTAAGCCGCTTAATCAATATTATTGTCACCGGTGTAGACTGACGAACGCTATACAGCAATCGGCAGCAACAAAAAATATGTACGTCTTCTAATGCATGGGAATAAGATTTCGAATAAGAATATCTAACAGTTGCATGTGTCAGTGCAATACACATATAAACACACATATATACGTAACTGCAATAAAAAGAAAACAAAAGTAATACAAAATAAACATCACGAACGTTTGCCTATTTGCGAGTCGTGTTCATCTTTACATGTAAAGATAAACTAAATTAATGTAAGTTACAAATCAAATATAACTTCTGTTGTAAAAATAAACACTAATAAATTTATTGATTTTTTTTGACAGAGACAGAAGATGTTAACAAAGATTTTCTTTGTCGGACGGAAAAGATCGTGGCAATGTCAACACGATGTATTCTTGATTTCAGTGAAAACGGGGATGTCATTGGCTGTCGAGATTTGTCCCATTTGGACGATTGCGGTAATGTTTCAGCCAAATTTATACACCTGAAGATAAACAGGAATATAGATAAAAGCCTTTTGTAAAATTATCATTATCTTTTAGATTCCACAACGTGTCCTGTAGGTTATATGAAGTGCCCCGGAAGTTTTTGTATTCCTCCGCGATTTATCTGCGATGGTGAGAAACACTGTGAAAACGGAGTCGACGAAATGCAGTGTGGTAAATTGTAAACTATTATACAGCTTTCTAATTAAACATGATATATAGTGGGATACTTACTCCTCTATGACACCTGATCCCACTTCTGGTGTTTTGGAGGCTTGTGTTTGCTCTGTTCCTATTTTGTATAGAATTATCGACTTCTGAGCTTTAATTCTCTTCGTTATATCCATATATTTCTTATACATTTCCACTGTTTAATTTTAGGATCTTGTCCAGGTTTATACAAATGTAAAAAGAGCACAGTCTGCTTAGATCCACAAAGGTTATGTGACAATATCCCCCACTGCCCTAATAGAGACGACGAACTACTTTGTAATATCACGTGCCCGGGAGAGAATATCTGTGATGGTCTTTCTGCCATGTTTAGAGGTTTTCAGAATATCAGTACGGAAAGGCTTCCCAAAGAGTTGAGGTTTTTAAACATAAGTGGAAATGATTATAGCAATGGTTTGCCAACTATTCATCATTTCATTCACTTAATTAGATTATTTATTACAGACTGCAATTTGACATCATTAATGCCCTATTCCTTTGTCAACCAGCAAAATCTTTTGAAACTTGATCTCAGAAATAATCAAATAACCCATATATATTCCAATGCCTTTACTGGACTAGTGTCTCTGAAAGTGCTGAACTTAGAGGGAAATGATCTAAATAAAATAGCAGATTCGGCTTTTCTAGGTTTGAAGACTTTACCTAAAATAATGTTAACTAATACCAATTTGTGGTCCATTAAACAGGATACTTTAGTGGGCCTACAAAACGTCAGTCTACTGAATTTGTCATCAAACAATATCCATTATGTTTCGGATTATGCTTTTCAAAACTTGTCTGAATTAACAGTGTTGGATCTACGAAACAATAAAATTAAAGACTTTTCATCTGAAATCTTCTATGGCCTTTTGAAACTGGAGAAGTTGTACACAGACTCCTATGCATTCTGTTGTTTGAAGCCTCAGTCAGTCAAGGAATGCTTACCAAATGCTGATGAATTCTCTTCTTGTGATGACCTCATGAAAAACACTATCCTGTCTACGTTCTTGTGGATCATGGGATTTAGTTCCTTGTTAGGAAATCTCGGAGTCTTCATTTTCAAAATTTTTTTCGACTCAGAAACTCTGAAGAAAGGCCATGGAATTTTCATCACGAATTTGAGCGTTTCCGATTTTCTAATGGGTGTTTACTTAATAATCATAGCCTCGACTGATGAACATTATCGCGGGAGATATATCTGGAATGATTTGCATTGGAGAAACAGTATAACTTGTCAAATAGCTGGTATGCTTGCTACTATTTCGAGTGAGACTTCGGTGTGTTTGCTTTGTTTAATTACCGTTGATCGCCTCATCGCTGTCAAATTTCCATTTGGACAGTTTAGGTTCACCAGAAAGAGAGCTATATTTAGTATTGGCGTCCTGTGGAGTACTACCGTCGGTATGGCAGCCATTCCGCTGATTCCAGGAGGATACTTTCAAGGAGAGTTTTACTCGCGCTCTGTCGTCTGCCTGGCTTTACCTCTAACCAGAGACAGACCTGCTGGGTGGGAGTACTCCACAGCAATCTTTATTATACTTAATTTCCTTCTTTTTGTGATTATTGCATTAGGACAAATCCTGATATACACAGAGATCTCACAAACAACTACCAAAATAAAATCAACAAGGAGGAACCAAGATATGGCTATCGCCCGGGGTCTATTTCTTGTGGTGTTGTCTGACTTTGTCTGCTGGTTCCCAATTGGAATTATGGGTAATATGCCACGTGAATTCTCCAATATTTTTGTACAGCACATCAAGTATTATGATTTTCATAGAAACTGGTGTCATTGTACTTTGTTACAGAAGAAATCTTACTGTTTTCTATGTACTTCAGGGTTACTTTCCCTAAAGGGCCACGTGATATCTGGAGAGGTGTATGCCTGGGTCGCCGTTTTTATCCTCCCGATCAATTCAGCTTTAAATCCATTCCTCTATTCCTTTGCAAACCTAAGGAGAAGGGTAAGTAATATGTGAAAAACGTGTACGTAACTGTAGAAAGCCTTCATTTTGTTGATCGTGTCTTTTAACAGTAAACTTGTAATTAAATACATATAAAAATGTCGATTCTTTAGATACACAGTTAAATATGAATAATGAATATCATTTTGTTCAGGTTGAGACGAGAATGTCATCCAAAAAGAGAACAATATCTCGATGTCTATGTGAGTAATAGCAGCACAATAACTCATTAGCACAAATAAAATACGGAGGAGTCTAAAAATATTAGGAATGATCGAATACCTGTTAAAATATAAAGTGTTACTAATTAATATAATTTGTGAGGCTTTTCAACCTGAAGCTTTTTGAAGTAATTGCCAACTAACTTTTTCCTGTAAAAATAAATATACTAGTCAAAATTTCTAAGTCCCCAGGCAAGTTTTTACTTTACACCGCTCTTATATTGAATTATTTGAACAGTAGAATTTAATAAGTACACAGGAAAGAAGGGTGGCAAAACAATTTTTCTCACTTAATTTATTTTATTGAAGCGCTTTAACACAATACGCAGAAACGTTAAGGCACCCTAGAATTAGAAATTTACAACGTTAAATACTGCCTTATCCTCCCTGTAAACGAATTCACAGCAAGAAAACCGTTCCTCAAAGAGTTCACTCTTTTTAAGAAAAATTCTTTTATTGAATGTTTTTCCATGTGGAGACTAGGTCGTCCTCTTGTTCCGCTAGATTCTGCTGCTGGAAAAGCTGTCTCACACTCCGGTCTGTCTTTTTCCATACATGCTAGCTAGGGTTGAGATTAGGATGACAAGGAGGCATACCGAAATTGTCTGTGCTCTGCCGACAATAGTTACATAATGTCTTCTTACAACTATTCCCCACTCCTCCAGTTTGACATTGAGGGGAGGGCACTTCCGGTTCCGGTTCCATTGATTTTCCGGATAAACTCTAGGATGATTTTGTGGTGTTTGTTGAAAATCTAGCAATTGCTAATGATTAAAAGGAATTCAGGTATGCTTTGTAGGTTTTTCGGTCGGTAATTATAAATGTTTTAAGTAAAATAAAGGTATACAGTGAAAGGGAACAGAACTCTCGTTAACTACGACCAGCTTGGACCATTTCAGCTCCACTTGCACATTGTTGTGTGGACAAACACCGCATTTTAATTAAACTTTTTTATGTTTTTCGTTATCAATTAAAGATGGAGAACACATGGGAGCAAAAAATATGAAGAATACACCCGAAAAACAAATGGAAATTAAACTTCATGTTTTTTAACAAAAACGGTCACGGTCAAGTAATTACACATTCTATTACAATTTTTTGGCCTTGACAGGTAAGTATTACAAATTAAAGACAAATGTGTAAGTAACTAGTAAATTGATGTTAAGGTTTTTAACGTTTTGAAAAAATAAAAGTGGGGACTTAGAAATTTTGACAAGTATATATCATTATGTAAATTATTCTTTAGAATAATGTAACTATTTAGAATTAGGATCTTTTTTTTTGTTATATATTATTATCCTGTAAATGAAAACCTCTTTTTACAGCTACCACAGAGACGCTGACCGACCTCTGTGATAACGAGCTCTTTGTGATCGGTAAAAACGCACCACTCTTCGTCACGCTCTCTGACTACATGCAGAATCACAAGCTTACTGTACCGGAAATGAAATTCATCGTTCTTCGACTGGCCGAGGCTATGAAATTCTTGCATGAGCGAGATCTAGTTCACGGGTGTTTGGATACGAATCTTGTTTCACTCAATATTCAGGATGGGGTATATGCTTTGGTTTTTCAATTACATTAATGATGGAATTGTGCATCTTTTATTATTGAGGCATATGTAAATATTAATTTTGTTACATTGATATTGAGAGCATTATTTTCATATAAGCTGTTGATTAAAATAAGTATACACTGTACATAACTATGCTCTGAATGCAAATATGCTATAAATTAGTGACATATATGTCATATTTTATCTTTATGTGTCTTTTGTTTGACAGAAAATAAAAGATCTATCTGTGAAAATTGTACCACATGAAGCTCAAGAAGACGAGGATATTCCAAACGACATCAAACAACTTGGGGAGTTAGCGGTTAAAATACTTAAAAACCATCAAAATAAAACCACCGATAATTCTCATTAGGAAAATAAATATGTCTTGCAGAGGAAAAGCGTTCTCAAAAATAGTTTCTTGCTTTAAATATTGACATTTTGAAGGACTTATGTGCTTTGTTATCATGCACTTGCGTGATTTTCATGTTTTTTTATTGTATACTGCATCGACCTTTTAACTGTTGTAAGTTTCTTTGGTATCTTACTCTCCTGCATTAGAAGTACGTTTGTCTTTAATCGCTACTGCGTGCTGTATAGCATAATCCATCTATACCGCTGTGACAATGGATTACACTAATTAAACTGATTAAGTAGCGGCTTTTCATAGGGGCCTTCATATAAAGCAAGAAGACCAAAGGAATATGGAGGACTTCCTTTTGTCCGGTGTAATTGTTCTAAATTAACTCTACATTGACTTCATTATAAAGAAAGGTTCGGAACGGCCACTTACTAAAGCAAAATATAATAGAACGCATTAATTGAAACAAAGGATTGGATTTTCTAAGCTTTTATATATGTACTCGTGTATATACATGTAATGAAATTCGAGAAAACTGATTGCCAAAATCATGAGACAGATGAATTAATCAGTGGGATCGGATTGCGTTATTCGAGATCTCAAAATGCAATTAAAAATTGAGATGTCGAATTATCAATCTGTAAAAACGAATTATGTAATTCGAGACCTCGAATTATAAATCGAGGGAACGAAATAGTAAACTGTAAAAACAAATTATGTAATTCGAGATACCGAATTACAAATAGAAGGAAGGAATTGATAATCTTTGGGAAAGGATTGGCGTGTAATTTCAGATCTCAAATTTATAGAATTTTCACTTTTTTGAGAAATCGATGTGTCCTTTCAGGGCTTTTGTACTCTTAAGATCTGTTGAAACTCCTTCCACAGGTCGAGAGTCCTGATCCATGAAAATGAATAGTATCATTGTGTTAAAACTGGTCTGGACCGTCGATTTCAAAATAAGGAAGTCAAGAGCGATAACCGTGAATAGCTATAAATACACAGAAGAAACAAGGTGCTAGTCCTTCTAACAAATCAAATAACAGCACTTATACAAACCCATGAGAAATAAATAGAACATGTGGTAATTTATAGTTTTTTGCTCAAAGACTTTTTTGGAACAATTTTTTTTTGTAAACTTTCTGCACATTTAGGAATAACATACATGTATTACAATTCTATCGTGATCAAACACGACTTGAAAGCTTACAAAACATTTAAGTGAGATTAAAAATCTGTCAGTAGAGGTAGCAATCACAAAAGTTTACTTTTAGTTAAAATTTGATATAAATACGGAAAATTTTCAATATTTAGAGCCTGACATAAAAATCTTATCAAATGGATAACGGTCTTATTTATTTTTTTAAAGTGTTTATACTAAACCACTCATGCAGTTTCTAGTATGCGAGGTAAGATATTGGGATAAAATGCATTTATGTATAATTATTCTCTTTTCTCCACATTTTACGCCTTTCCTTATGCCCATTTGAAGTCTGCAAAGCCTAGTATTCGGCGCTCATGAAATCCGTGATATTTAAATTCAAAAGTTTTTACCTTACATCTAAAGATTTTTTGTTAAAATAATCTTTTAGAGGAAAAAAACAAAAGCACGTGTTTTCTTTTTGTTCTTTTAAAATATGATTTGGAGGGTGTAAAAATGATGTTGCCTGATTGGACAAAAAATAATTACGTGTTCATGATGTATATTTATAGCAACTTTCAGTTATTGTTCCCGACTTCCATATTTGGAAATCGTCCAGACCTGTTTAAACCGAAGCCTTGAAGGGAAGGATTATTTCGTCTAAACAAAAAAGTTATCGCATTTTACGCAGTCTTTTGCATGACACTGAACAACAATGTAATACTTGGTAATCTTCGTATCTCAGATAAAATCAGACTAAAGTAAACAAAGTCACCGATAAAATATAATTTTATTTCACTAATGTATATCATTATATAAAGAATGGACGGATATTTTTCTAATGAATTACAAGTTGCAGATTTTGTGCATTAATGTCCACTTTAACCTGTAATAAAGACTTTGACTCAAAAATAGACTGTGTAACAGGACAGAAAAATCTAAATCAAACGGCAGTTCTCTCTAAATAAAATTGGACTAATAAATAAATGCAAAAACAATGCATTTCTAGCAATGAATAAAATTTTATATAGATATTACGTGGAATAATCATTTCCACAATAAAGAAAAGTTTATCACATACGAGAATCACAACATGCATAAACATAAAACATTTTAATAATTCAAAAGTTAAATAAAAAAATCTATCGCTATATTTTGTAGTTAAAATGGATCTTTATCACAGAAATTGGACATGCATTTGAAGTTTGTTTCATAATATAAATGCAAAAGGGAACACAATATAATCTCTTAATCACAACAATTTGCTTTGTTCTCATACAGTTTGAAACAATTTTTTTTTTATGGTAAATAACAATCATTTACCCAAAGTTGTATGTTGAATCTTAAAGAAAATATTAAAACTACTACAGTTTTCTTATGATAAACAACAACACAATCATACAAACTTTATCCTACTTATTATTTTTAAAAAGTACGAGAAAAAACTGCACCTAACCATAGCAATTATTGATTTTATATGACACTGAACAACAGCCTCTCTTTCAGATAACAGCCTCATTTTCTGTTAACAGCCTAGTTTTCAGTATGCTGTCTCTCTGCGTCCAGAACCTGGTCTGTTCTCTAACTGGAGTTCCTCTAACTGTACAACAGTTCTATGAGAGTCAAGTTCTAGTTCATTCAGCAACTGCTCTGCAATTCTACTCCGCAGTCTACCACCAACCTAACAAAAATAAAAAAAAAAAATTAATATTAGTTCACATTTTAGAATCAGACAAGATCACCAGGCATATCTGTACTTACACTAGGAGAAGTTATTTAATAAGAATATCTGAGAATATTTTTTTTAGCCCTTCATGTATGATATTATCATCTCTGCTTTTAAACATTTTATAAAATAAGATTAACTGGAGAAACACTCTTTCCTAAAGCTTGTTGCTATATTTTTTATTGTATAATCATCTCAAAAAGTCTAGAAGCTGTCTTTGGAAATATGAAACAGTAATGATTAATCATTGTTATGTTGGTTTTCATCTTATTAAATGTTAACTGAAGCTTTAAGAACTAAATGTTATCAACAATACAATCTAAGAGTCATCCAGTAAATTAAGACATCTATCTTTTTTAATGCTGTTTCCAGAAAATTTGAAATGAAAAGCTGCTACTCTATTCAAAGTCAGCTGAAGGACAATTTCAAGATATGGCTTTATTAATTTTGTTAGAACCAGAAGCCTTTTAATTACAGGGTGTCTTTTATGTTCAAAAAAGAAATATATTAACAGCTCAATAACATTTTTGCATTTAAACAAGTGTCTGTATCAAATGAATGCATGCTCTATTTTGTATTAAATGACAAAACAAAACTGCAAGTTTCAAGATGGAAAAATAAGTCAAATGGAAAAAAACAAACATGAAAATTAATGAATGCATGATTATATTTTAAAATCATACCAATTCAAATACTGTACATGCAATTAGAAGAACATAACTTTGGCTATAGGGACATTGATGCAAATTATTCAAATCAATTTACACATTTTGGAGAAATAGATATGTTTACTTCTGAATGATAGAGTACTTTTGATATATCCCGCTCTCTCCTTTTATTTTTTATTAAAATCTTCAAGTTCATTTATTTTTGGTCTTTTGAAAGAGAACACAAAATTTGTGCACTTGCATATAACATATATAATCTAATTTTTCAGGAAAAAAAACAAACAAAAAACTATACAATAATTATCCAGAGCCAAATTTGACCAGACTAAAATTTTCTTCATTGAATAGCCTTTAAGAACATGAAGAAAATAGATTAATATGCATGAATGTCCTTCAATCAATGATGTTTATTTCAATTATAAAATTCTTTCCTTGGTTGTTAGTATGGATATTAATTTCACAGCTGTTGCAGAAAAAATACATAAGCAACATAAGCAGGTTTATGCAATTTTTTCTGCAATAACTGCCATTCAATTCATGTACTAACAAAGAAAGGCATTTTTTGTTTATATTTACATCTTTAAGAATAAAAACATTCAATTGATACTGAAATTAAATATGTTTCAGTTCAGAAATTGTACATGTATTATAGATGAATATGTCATTGTATGCATAGCTGATGGAGCAGTCATCTATGCACATGGCTTGCTTAATGTCATTTATGCACTGATTAATGGCAATTGTCTTCATTAGAAATAAAGAAAAAAATATTCAGTAGATATAAATATTTGTAAATGAAATCCTCAACCATAATAAAAGTTTAAGATTATTGTTTTACAGAACCATACATAAGATATTATAATAGCTCTAAAGTCTATTCAGTGACAAGAGATATTTTTCATGTCCTTTTCGAAATACTTACGACATGTAAAGCACTAATTGTTACTTAATATATAATTTAAAGTATTCCTATAAATTAACTTCAAAAGGGTAATATATTTAATATCATTAAGATTTAAGAACAAATCTGAACATCAGGAATAAAAATCAACATTTGAAGAGTTAATCATACTCACTCAGCGGTATTTTTTAGCCATTAAAACATGAGCCTGAGAAACAAAATGAGTGGATAATTTGTTACTTTTATCTCTGCTTATGGAACTATGGTTATAAAATTATATTTTTATTGAAAGGGTTTCACTGTGGTGTTGTTTCCAGATCTTTTAACCCTATCTGGCAAGGTCAAATACAATTTTTAAATCAAAGAAGGTAAAAGACAACAAAGTGGAAACCTAAGAAGGTAGTCCCAACAGCTTTGATGTCGTCAACATGTAATTCGTGAATACTGTTAATAATATAATACACACTGTGACAGCATGTATATATGTAGCGCTTAATACTCATGACTATGTTGGCCCCACAGTATCCAACAATTTCATGTCTTTTTATGTACATGTACACATACAGAATGCATTTAAAAAGAAACCAATGTCATCAACAAGAAATTTTGGGTTCTTTACGGTAATGTCATGTTTTACCCATGATGTAGGGGTAAGTAAGATACTGTAGTATATGAAATATTAAATTCATGTCTTTGAAAACTGCTAGGCACACCAACTCTTTTGTTTAAACATTAACTTACATGCATGCTAATTTCAAGCTAATTAGATCTCTTATGTTATGCCAATCTGACAATGTTATGATAAGCTACATGTCTATTATAGCATTTCATGACAATAACATGCAAACTCAAGTACATTTTTGATATACATGTACAGACATCCTGTTAAGATCTACACAATCCATTCAGTTCACCTGACATTTATATACCTGTTCTGTAATCGAATGTCTAAGTTTCCCATGGACCTAAACAGGTTATTTTGTACAAAAAAATCAGTATGTTTTAGCTGCAAAATACTGCCCTCAGTTCACAAACAAAATATCCCCCAAAAAGAGAAAGATCCATTTAAATTGTTATTTAGTTTAGCTACTGGATAAATATCTGCTATTGCTACCAAGGCAACATCTTGTCATTTTACAAAGTATATGCAACACAAAGATTACTTCCATTTGAATTCAATGTATTTATCATACTACATTGATTGAAAAAAAAATGTTACTAAAGAATTTTCCCACTGATTTATCTGATTTGATACATGGGTCTACAGATTTTCAAATTCATCACATTAACTGAGTTTTACAGATTTATTCCGTGGACTTACAGTTTTAGGTCGCTGTATTTTCCTCTCCTCCAGATACAGTTCCTCGCTGACTGGTGGTCCCCCCGGAGCCCCTGGGGTCAGGCTTCTGTTGGCGGGCCACATAACAGGAGGTGGCCAGTTAGATGTAGGGGTGTTGTGACTTCTCGTTCTCTGAGCGGACTGAATGCGGGATCGAGTCTTAGCTGTAATTAAATGTAACAACCATCGCTAACTTCCAAATATTTAAAAGGTTTTTGAAATCATGGTACTCTGTTTTCCTATGAATGGGGATTACAATTCAGCTAAACATCTTAATAATGCTTTCATTAAACCCATGTTGAAAAAAGTGAATTATACAAATCATACAGAATCATCTAAAAATTTTTAAGTAGAAATTTGACTCTCTGAGAAATTCATACAAGGAAAATCAATTATATGTATTTAACATTTCACATCCTTTAATCCCCATTAATTAAGTAGACAAAAGCGGTGCAATTCCTTGATGAGACGCGTACAGCACAGGTCTGTTTTTAGGATTGTGTACTTGAGGATCAATGACCAAACTTACATGGTGCGGGTGACATTGCCATTGAGGACTGGGCTCGGCTAATGTAACAGCTCTCCAAATCATATACCTATAATATAACAAAGATTATCTACATCAAAGCATACACCTATAAAATAATATAATGAAGTTTATCTAAAACAAACCTAAACAGGTTAAAAATATTAAAAAAATTAAGTCAAGGTCAATAAAAGCCATTCAGCTAGAGCTTCTTTAGAATCAGATAAAATTCACATGTACAATCAAATGATAACTTCTTCAGTTTGCAGTAATCTATAACTCAATTAACCTTGTGAATGTACAAATAAAATATATGCATTAACATGTGCACTCATGCTTATTTAATTCAACACCAGATCACTGACATTTATCTTTCTTTAATAAACTTCATTGAGAAAAAAAATTTCTTATAAAAAAAGAGTGACATAAGCACCTGAGTTTGCAGATCATCCACTCTGGTAAATGCGTCCAGTTTCAGTGAACGTTCGTGACCGAGCTGTTTTCTGACGGTATCGATGTCCTTGCGGATTTTGTCCTGTTGCATGTGCTGCATGCGGATCACCTTATCCTGCTCATCTGACAAAATTCGTAGTCTGGTGTCTCTGTCCTTCAACTCCACCTCCTGTTAACAAAGCAAAACATAAACTGTCTAAGTAAATTATTCTCCTGGAATTTTTTTTTGCAGGATACATATTTGGTAAAAATGAAAGTCATAATATTATGAATATCAAATTTCAGTTTACATTTTTTCCCTTATTAAGTATGCCAGAAATGGCCAGAATTGCCTTTTTTTGCAGGTAACATTTTTGTACTTGAACAATTTAATAAGCATCAAAATGCAATACAAATTAGAAAAGTATAGTACACTAACTGGAAACTATATTGTATAGACTACTTATTTCTGTGCTTGCTTGTTTGGCTGTTCCTGGTTAACTCTGTTTATATGTATATTGACTTCCTTACCAGTTTCTCTGTGTTAGTTTTTATGTCATCTCTAGTTGTTTTTGACTGCGAGCTCTTTGTATTGACTACTTACCAGTTTCTCTATATTAGCCTGTTTGGCCATCTCTAGTTGTTTTTGACTGCGAGCTCTCTGTTGGGCTTCATGTGTCTTCTCTTGTTTCTCTTTCAGCTGCAAAATTCAATTTTGTTAACTGAAAGACCCACTTACACATGTAATCCAAACAGAATAAAAATTTCCACTGGTTGCAGAAAACAATAAATGCTTAGTGACACATCAAGCTTCTGTAGGTTTATTATGTATCAACTCAAGATTCTTGTTCAGTACTAATTGCTACAATTTAAAATATGCTTCTATCACTTCATTTCAACTTATCATCAATGCATCAATTGTCAACCTATTTAAATCCCTGACCTAGTTTAGGCATGACTGACCTCTTTCTCTAGTTTCTGTCTGATGTCGTGACACTCTTTCTCCGCGACCTTCAACGCGTCCTTGATCTGATCCAGCTGTTGGTAAAGTGAGATCCTCTCCTGCTCGTATAACATGTCCGCCTGAGTTTTCTCTTTCTGACTGATCTCAGCCTGCTTCCTCAGGTTAGCCACCTACAGACAGACAGACAGACAATGCTTACAATGCTGTCTAATGAAATGGAAATTATCCAATATCAATGTTACTTTTTTTTTTACAATTAAATTGTATACTCGATTTAATCTAATTTAACAAGACTTCTATCATGTAACATAATACTCCTGACAGTAGCCAGCATTTGAGGAATTAGATAAAGTATTACATTCTACTTCTTTGAATGACCTTTAATTAACATGAATTGAGCATATATGTATGGCTTTTAGAAAAGTTCAAGGTATGGACAAAGTTAAAACCATGGAAAGACAGACAGACAAACAGATCAGCACAATGATACAGTGGTTCATTCCTCTGTGTTTTTCTTACAGATTGTTGGACTTTGGTTAGAAGACTCTGTTGCCTCCATTTCTGAACCACTTTCATTTTGTTGACCACTAGACTCAGGTTGTAGTTAGTACTCTCGTGTTCTCTTAGTTTCTCAGATTTAGCTAAATATCTCTGTAGCAAATCATCATCTGAAAATCAAACTCTCCATTACAAGTTACATACATATATCCAGGAACTCACTTCATTATAAGTATCTAAATGAAATAAAGAATTTAAAATACAAACTGTAAAGTAAAAATATTACATGTATTCCTTGAGACATGATTGTGAATATAGTACCCTTTGACAGTATTGAAAATAATTTCTCTTGCTCATTACCAAATGTCCAATTGTGTTTTCTTTTCATTAAAAATGTACAAACATGTAAAATTTTCAAAGTTTTGAAAAAAAAATTGAATTCCATCCTGAGTATATTGGCTACACAGATAACTAATTATGCTCCACTAATTGAACCATACCATCTTTCCTCTCCTTAGCTTCATCCATTTCTCTCAGAGCCTCTCTCCTGGTCTCCTCTATCTTCTCACAAACATCATCAAATAACTCATTTCTTAAAAAGAAGTCAACATTTAGTTAGGCCATTCAAAGTTTCTTTTATTTTTTTTGCGTTCATCTACATTTAAAAAACCTTTCTTTCTATCAAGAAAAAACACAAATCAAAAGGAATTTTTTATTTTACCATTTATGATAATATTGAAATGTTAAATGGTACTTGATTTTGCCCAGTTTTGAACTATCATGACAATCAATGCTGGATTTTACCTGAACTCATCCAGTTTGTTTTTGACCACTGAGGAGGCCTCTAGGAGGTTTTTAATGAGGTCTCTGTATTCCTCCTTCACTCGCTCCCGACAGTCCTGCTCCATACTCATAGAGCTCTCTCTCATCTCGTGAATCTTAGCTCTCAGGGCTGTCACCTCTATAAAAATACAATTCCAAACATGCATGACTTTCTATTTGCAAAAATAAATCAATGTACTTGCATGCATATTAATTTTGTAAAAAGATAAACATTTCTAGATTTACAATTTTTCCTACTATTTTAAGGATAAAAATTTTGATTTCTCTGAAGAGAATCCACTGATTCCTGACCTTGCAGAAGGTCATGAACATGCGTCCCTAGCAGACATTGGACGTCCACCATTGTGTCGTGTTGAACGGCCTTCAAGGCATCCTGAAGATGTTTGACCTCCTGAAACATTATATACAGTCCACTAGCGGTCATATCATAAGTAAAGTTTTACATTCCAATTAACCAATGAATACACACAGTTCTCAAACAGTACAAGAAAGTGATAACTTAATTAAGTTTTACTAGAGTCCATATCAGAAATGCCTGATGAGTAAACTTAAAGTAACTGTACCTGCTCTTTGGAATACAGAAGAGTATGATGAACTCTAAGCAGATTTTCATAATACATAGTGTAGCTGAAAGAGAAAAAAAGACATCAATGTTTTATAATAAAGCATTAACCTTTTAAAAATTCAGAATATGTAGCCTTTTAAAAATTCCAAAATGAGCCAATCTAGCATATTTTCTGATGGAACTTTCAAGTACCCATCTTCTATATTTTCATTAGTTCAAATTTAAATCTACAGAACTGATCTTTTGCCATAAGAACGACGTACCTGTCAAAGTTATGTCTCTCCCTGGTCATGATGTTCCTTGCTAGCTCACTGACACACTCATTCAGGTCGTCATGGCGAATGGTGAAATCTCCAGACTCGGTCTCGTTCATCTTCTTCTTCAGTTTGGTGACAAAATCTTCCGCAATCAGTGGTTTGGCAAGGGTAAAACTCTCCTTCATAACCTGCTCAGGTGACAAAAAATTTATTAATGCCCAAAGATATTGCTAAAATATACTCTGCTATACATTTTCATGCTTCTTATATTTACAATTACTATTAAGAAAATTGAGTTATTTCCCTTCTCAAGATTTCAATAAAATTAATCAATGCCGTAGTTTTTGACCTGATGTGGTGGTGCCTGAGAAACTATTGATTAATTTTTTTTGCCTTATGAAAAGGTCATACATACATCTTCATGAAGGTAGGTTAATTAAGAAGTATTAACTTACAGGTCTCTTCCACAGATCTGTTGCTAGGTTGCTCTCCACTCGCACTCTCTCAGCGGTTGCTAGAGTTGCTTCTTTATCAATCTTCTTACGAATTTCTGTGATCATGTGGCACTCAAACGTCTCCAACAAC
Organism: Saccostrea glomerata; assembly: GCA_003671525.1. Classification (NCBI taxonomy): domain Eukaryota; kingdom Metazoa; phylum Mollusca; class Bivalvia; order Ostreida; family Ostreidae; genus Saccostrea; species Saccostrea glomerata. The sequence continues at coordinate 157,306 of PRKT01000039.1, read as the reverse complement.
TTCACAAGCTGTAATGTAAAATTAAATTTATATTCTGTGAGACAATAATAGGTACCCATGTAAGAAAATTTTAAGAGAAAAAAGGTACTAAAAATACTAAACTTTCCTATAAAATTGCTATTTACCTGTTTGGATCTGATTTCAATCTCAGAAGCACCTTTAGGCATGACAAGAGGGTCTGTTTCCATGGCAATACCTTCATACAATTCACCTTGACCCAGTCTCCTAGCAACACTTTGTAGGACTGGTAATAGCACCTCAGTTTTGTAAACTTTGCTGAAATTTTTTTAAAAATAATTCCGATATTTAAGGATATGAAAATGAACATAACCAATAGCTAATACTACTGAAATTTTTTGTACAAGTAAGTTCAATCATTTGATCTTGCTTTTTGACACTGTGAGCCCTAAATCTACAAATAACCTAACTCCCATCTTGCAGATGTCGCCTAACATATTTGACAGATGCACGGACATGGGTATAAATTAGAGGGTGCCTGCATTCTGATGTGGGGTCCTGAGTAGAATTAACTAACCTTATTCTTGCACACAAAAATCTCATATTTTTAAACAGTTCATCCCATCTGGTACATGTAGATTTGGGCAATTTGTGTCATGCGAACTTGCCACTGAGTATTCTTTAATTTGTGTCAGGCCTAAGCTTACCAGTATTCTTTAAAGAGGGAGGGTCTATTGATTTCCTCTACAAACAGCTTTCTCTTGCCCCAGGAGTATTTAGCGTGTTCCAGGCACTTCCAGAGGATGAGGAAGAATTTCAGGAGTTTGTATGCTTCCACTGGCTCCTTGGTCCGAGACAAGCTCTTAGGGCTCTCTGAAATGTGTATGGCATATATATATATTGATAAACCAGACTACTTAACAACATCAAGTACACATGCAATGTTAAAATTTTACATATGCAGGTCTATAAAATAATCATACATGCTTTAAAAAGTCTTCATTTTTTAATGGAAAATTCAAAAATCATCCTTAACACAGGATGCATTTATTGTTTTTTGTAGAACTTTAACCCATAACTACAAAGTAACTACTGATATATATAATGTAATGCTGCACTATAGCCTACAGTCAGTACTAAACATTTAGTATTCTACCTATGTATAAACACAAAAGGAATGGAAATGCTATATAATCTAAAGCAAAGTCTAAAATTTTTAACTATTGAGGAGAAGATATATAAGTTTCTGAGTACATGTACCCATGTAAATACGAGAGAGAACGTGAAAAACGTTGTCACATATACTGATACATTTCAGAATCAGATTTCACATACAAAAATGAATTTCAATTAAAATCAAATAAAAATGCAAAATATCAAGGAAAAGCTAATAAATAAAATATGGAGTTCCAAACAGGAGATATTGTTGTTGAAATTCCTTCACCAAGCTAGAGTTACTGCCCTTAGTCTCTAATCAGTTTGGTTTAATTAACACAATTAATTAGTGATACCTCCTTTTCTGTGGATATGTTTTCTAAACTCAACCACAGCAGTTAAAGCTGTCCAACCTACGGTTGTTAGGAATTTATGAAGCAAGGTAGCAAAAAATAAATTACAAATGACAATTTGCAAAAAGATCAATCTTCCAAAGAAAATACAATTTCATAGTTCACGATTTCAATATGAATTAAGGCATCTAAAAATGATTACAATCTTCATAAGAGTATTTTTTGGATATAAATAATATACTTAGTAGCTATAAATTGGTAAACATTTAATTTACTTACAAATTACAAAGATACTGGGTGCTTAATTATTAAAGATTTATAATATCTCCTCCTATAAGATAGATATATGACGTACTGTTTCATGCAAATCTAAGAACTGAACAAAGATCTAAATTTAATGCTTTACACATCTACTATTAGCAAACATGCAGCACACTACATTCACAAGAAATTTGCGTGCAAGAAAATACAAAATTGTACATTATTGAGAAATAAAAACACACAATTTTTCATTAAAAGTTATCTTTCCATAAATTTAAATTGAGCTTTAAGGCACTATCTGGATTAATTCCTAACCCCCTCCCTCCCCTACCTGCTTTGGAGGAAATGCTGCCCGTGGGTGTCTGTATGTCCAGCCTGCTTGCCCCTCTGGATGTGGTTACCGAGCCTTCTTTCTTTTCAGATCTCGCTGTATCAAGGTCATCAGAATCACTGAGATGTGAGATATCCTGATAGCCTGTCTGTAGAACATCCTCCATCAACAAGCTCACCCCAAGTATCTCACCATTAGCAACATGTCTAAAAAATAAAGTGGAGTTAGATTACGTACCACACATCGTCAGAAATATTGTCACATTTATTAATTTGTGTGGCACAAGGTTTATTTTACTATCATGTTGTCAAAAATGTATGATTTGATCTTATATATTTATATAAAGATATAATACATGTTCATTTTCTCAAACACTTGGTAGAGTCAAAAGCAGTAAGTCTGTATTTTTAAACTTTATACATATTTTCAAGCACATTAAAACAAGCTGTCAGAAAAAAAACCCCAAACCTGTCAACATCCTTCAGTCCAGAGAGACACAGCTGTATGTAGTGTTCTATCATGTGCCATTGGTAGTACATCAGGGGGTACGGACCATTCCTAGCAAAGTCAACACAGGTTTGTAAATGTAATAGTAAACTGTATATATTGAACATAAATTATTCAATAGCCAATAAGCACTCCATAATCTAATTAGCATTTGTTTGCTTCTTTTCATTAAATTCAATTATTTAAAAAATCAGTATTCACTATAGCAGAAAATCAAAAAATATTCATACTAGGTGCAAATTTCCCTTCTTAACATTTTTTGGGGGGGTTCAATGCTTTATCATTTAGAATCCTCCATATTTTACCTTCCCAGGAAAGATCTCCATGGAAACAGTTCCCGGGCCTGGAAGTCCCTTGGTTCCAGCGGTTCCGGTACAGTTAGACACATGGCCTGTAGGGTGGGTCTCTGAACATTACTCAGGTTTGGCAGCGCGTGGTATATGTTGTTTTTCAAGGACTACAATTATATTACAGACTTCAATAAAAGGAAAGACAATATGTTGCAGTCACATGTTTATTCAGAAGAACTTTTTCTATCTTTGTGTTCTCCATTTTCTCAAAGTAGGAGATATTATAATATTGGTCTGTCTTTCCATTTGTCTGTCTGTAAATCATTTCTGCACTGTATCTCAAGAAGCATTTGTGCTTTTGCATTGAAATAATGATATATGTCAAGTTTCTTACATTGAATGATTGTACATTTCCCGTTGATAGGAATGTATCCATCATGCAGTGTCTGACAGCGGTGTCAAACTCCAGGAACATGACGTCGCGTCTCATGGCCAGGAAGTCCGCGATGGTCCGGGGGTCTGTGGGGTGGGGCAGGTTCTCTATCTGCTTCTGTATCTCACGCAACTCTGCACCTGAAATATATAACAGCAGCATAGACTAGAGGAATGACAACTCTGCACCTAAAATATAACATCATCAGAGACTAGAGAAATCACAACTCCGCACCTAAAATATAACAACATCAGAGACTAGAGAAATCACAACTCCGCACCTAAAATATAACAACATCAGAGACTAGAGAAATCACAACTCCGCACCTAAAATATAACAACATCAGAGACTAGAGAAATCACAACTCCGCACCTAAAATATAACAACATCAGAGACAAGAGGAATCACAACTCTGCACCTGAAATAAAACAACATCAGAGACAAGAGGAATCACAACTCTGCACCTGAAATAAAACAACATCAGAGACAAGAGGAATCAAGTACAAATCACTAAATACATGGAGTTTACAAAACTAAGCTGTACTCGACAAATAAAAAGTTTACTATGACAATGAACTTTGATTTTGCAAAAGATTTACGGAGTCTCTGAAAACTGATACCTAGCTAATTGTATTTCACTGATAATTAAGACAAAGATAATCATATATTAAATAGAAATCCAAAGTTTCTTTCTGTCAATAGAATAAAAAACTTTCAAACAATCTTTGCATGCAAGTTTTGAAATAATCTAAATCATTGAATCGAACACAAGAAGAGAATGTAATGTAAACTATTTATCCTGCCTCAGAATTTATTTACTCACTCTGGGATGAATGTGTTACAGAAAAGTTGTTGCCAAATAAATATACACATAATCATGTAGCAGCATTTATATGCTTGCAAATTAAGTTATTCTGGTTTTCGTGGGGTTACCTAAAATCAGTAATTTATTTTCAGAAATCTGAGCAATATGTTTTTATGCATGCACCCTAAAAGAATGTTATTAAATAAGGAAACTATCATCAAGTCAGGTAATCGTGTTACTTTAAAAACACAAACTGTGATTTCTAAATAAGTTAAAAAGATTAAACTAAACGTTAAAAATAATTCCAAATTTTATATTGTCATCTATTTATCGCTTACGCCTTTTAAAAAAACAACACGGAAATAAATAATCCACGCCCTGTTGCTGAATTCTATGGTTTACGTTTAATTCATTACCTAAAAGGTAAGGAGTAATATTATAGTTGTTTAGAAATTATTATGATATTAGGCATTCATAAATCTGCAAATTTTAGATTAAAGATATTATTACTTGGTTTTTACACAAATGGAAATCTTCCTCTCATGGCTTAAATTTCATGTATCTGGCAGGTACCAGTGCATACAGCATGATGAACAAAAATTAAAATCTGAGCCATGTCCATTTAAACACTAGATCAGTTTCCACCTCAAATTCAAATCAAATACTACAATGGAATTATTCATGGAGCATATCACTGTATTAATTTACTAGAATGAAAAAAAATGGCAGATGATAAATGTCACTGCCATAAAATTCTCATTCATCCTCACATCAAAACTGTGACTGTTTTGAAACAGTACTAAACTAGAACTGTCCAAACTGGACAAAATACCCCCCGCTGGGTTTTTCAGAAGTAAGTTTTTCCATAATAAAGATATGTATCACACATGAATTATGAAATTTTTCTTCCAGTGACCTTGAAGTTCCCCAAATGACCTTGGGTCAAGGTCATGACACACCCTTGGGTCATGGGCCATCTTTGCATGAAATAAGAACCTACCAAGTTTATCAATAAGAAAGATACGGACAGGACATGAAATATGAACTTTTTCTTCCAGTGACCTTGAAGTTCCCAAAATGACCTTGGGTCAAGGTCATGACAAACCCTTGGGTCATGGGCAATCTTTGTGTAAAATGAAAACCTACCAATTTTATCCATAAGAAAGATATGGACTGGACACAAATCATGAATTTAACTTCCAGTGACCTTGAACTTCCCCAAATGACCTTGGGTCAAGGTCATGACACACCCTAAGGTCAAGGGCAATCTTTCTGTGAAATGAAAACCTACCAATTTTATCCATAAGAAAGATATGGACTGGACATTAAATTATGAAAATTTTCTTCCAGTGACCTTGAACTTCCCCAAATGACTTTGGGTCAAGGTCATGATACACCATTATGTCATGAGCAATCTTTGTGTGAAATGAGAACCTACCAAGTTTATCCATAAGAAAGATATGGACCGGACATAAATTATGAACTTTTTCTTTCATTGACCTTGAACTTCCCCAAATGACCTTGGGTTAAGGTCATGACACACCTTTGGGTCATGGGCAATCTTTGCATGAAATAAGAACCTACCAAGTTTATCCATAAAAAAGATGTAGACCGGACATAAATTATGAAATTTTTCTTCCAGTGACCTTGAACTTCCTCAAATGACCTTGGGTCAAGGTCATGACACACCCTTAGGTCATAGGCAATCTTTGTGTGGAGTAGTAAATTCTAGTGTTCCTCTGTAAGAAAGATATGGACCGGACACGTTTGCACAGACAGACGGACAGCTAGACAGACGGACAAGGTGATTCCTATATACCCCCCCAAACTTCGTTTGCATGGGGTATAAATAGATGTTATCAAGCAAGAAGAGAATTTAGTGAAGATGTTGTAGAATTATATAGTTTCCATTGCTTTCTAATGTGAAAAATGCAAATTTGAATTATAGTTATCTCTCTTTATTTTCTCAAATGAATAATGCTTTATGGAAATTCATATCTATAAATATCTAATCTATATGAATGTGAAAAATCATTCAAATATGTTAACTTTTGAAAATTGGGTAGGCAGGAGAACAATACTATCGATAACAGTTCTTTATTAAATATCTTTTACATGGCTATTAAAACTCTTATATACTGAAACACAAAAGAAATGCAACACCAAACTTTAGGGGGAAATAACTATGTAAAGTAAAGAATTTGGTAACTTAAAATTAATTTAAATTATGGATATCTTAAATTGGGTAAACATCTGTAATTCAACGGTTGAACGATTTTCATACCATAACTGGATGCTTGAAATCAAAAATTGGTTGGTTAACAAAACATTTGGCAATATTATAAAATTGAAAGGATTTGTACTGTTCATCTTAAGTAATGCAGCAATATTTCAAAAAATAAGATCTTTTGCTTCCCGTAACGAAGCTATAAGGCTTCTTGAAAATGGCTTAAGTATGCATTTCCATTGCTCTAGCTGGAAAATCTCAAAGTAAAGGTGATGGAGAGTTGATGATGCAAAAATACACTACATTACGCCTCAACAGGGTCTTGCGTATCATATGCACAAATGATAGTCCTTGGACCTGAAGTCCAAGGTTTACTACAATGCGCTAAGTTAGAGAAAATTCGACCTAATCATCTGAAAAACAGGCATTTAAAAATGGCAAAGAATAATTCCTTAGCTCACATCTCCATATTGATTAACCAATTGTATCGTAGAAATTAAAGTGCAAATTATTGTTGTTTAGGGCAGTCTTGCATGTTGTAATTGAATGGCTGGAAGGAGGGTGTTCTAACAGTCATATGTAACTTATTAAAGGTAAATGATAAACATTTAACATTTTCATCAAATCTCTTCTGTTCTGAAAAGTGACTTTTTAAGCCTTACTGTTTTCTTTTTTGAAAATCATTAGATAAATAAAGTGCCCCGCCACAGCATGATACGCCCGTCAAATATTGTTCAATAATCATAAATTGGTTGGGGTGCAAGAAAATCAAGTAACCTTGATTAACAGATTGACAAAGATTTCAATGATCTAATTTCCATTTCTTATCATGTTTAAAATATTGTACATACATCTCTAAGAGACCTACAGTGTAGGGATTCAATTATAACAAATAATATATCATATAATTCTAAACTGGCTGTATTAGAGCTTAACAAATATCCATTTGCAGGTTTAAATTGTTTATTGCATATTTTATGAAATAATGGAAATGCTACAGTCTAATAAAAAATATCAAAAATGAATTATTCTTTAGACTATAAAATTATAAGTGAGACATGACTGCAATTTGTTGCAAATATATAAAAATTGAAATGTTTTTTTTTTTTTTCAATGAACACATGTATAATTAGTTTTAATTATATTATACAATACTAATTTAGTTTCAGTCGTACACTAAAACATCAATTTGTTTTAATTACATTACACAAATTGAAAGATCTTTATCTGGACTATAGTCATCAAGAACTCTTAGTTAACACAAGCAACTATGAGGCCATTTCTTTTTGCCCAACTCCCAAGAGATAAATTAAGATAACACTGCATGATCAGATCTAGAGATGCTCTTACCAGTTAGCTCCTGACAATAAGCTCATTAATTTCTCTCTAATTTGACATGCACAATTCTGCTATCAAAATTCTCCTTGACCAGTGCTTGATAATTATGCCCATGGGACAAACTAAATTCCTCTCAAAACATTAACATTTGTTACAGATTGCTGTAAAGTATATGATGAAAAAATAAGTTTTTTCTTAATTTAACATTTTTTAATAGGGATACATAATGTACAACTATATTCTTAAATTTTTTAGGATTATGAAATTTAGAATTTCAAGGACTTAGTTTTTTTTAAAAAATCACTTAAATTTAAGGTCACAGTGACCTTGAAATAGGCTCGACACACCTTCTACCTTAGATGTATACTTTTGCCAAGTTTGAAAGCTCTAGGTCTAATAGTTTTCTAGTTATGAGCCGGACAGGATTTTTCCATGTTTGGCTATAGCATCTTTATTAAAGGTCAGAGTGACCTACTTTTTGTGCGCAACACGCCGTCTACCCAAGAAGTATCAGTTGACAAAGTTTGATATTCCTAGGCCTAATAGTATTCAAGTTATGAGCCATGGACAGACATCGAAGCCTACAACATAATACGTCTCATCTTAAGACGGGCGTATAAAAATTCAAACATTTGTAGATTACTGTTTGTTGCATTTCTTTTGCATTTCAGAATAGCAAAACAAGAGGTCTTGGGCCACATTGCTTAACAAAGCATGGCTTAAAAATAGCAGAAATCCATTTAGGATTGAAACTATACACAACAATGTTTCCATATATTAATCAAATATTGCAAATCAAGATATTGCTGTTCTCGAGAGGATGCTAAAATTTAATAAACTTAATTTAACTAATTAAAATTTGACTTTGGAACCCTTACACATGTAATAATCAAACTGGCTTTTGTTCCCAAGTACAAAATAATGGCAGAGGTGTCGGCGAAGGGGGGGGGGGGGGGGGGGGGG